>CM072239.1:48843000-48968000 GCA_036851935.1 Coregonus suidteri | reverse complement strand
GGACAGTGGGACAATAGGATAATGAGGTAAAGGACAGTGGGATAATGAGGTTAAGAGCAGTGGGATAATGAGGTTAAGAGCAGTGGGATAATGAGGTTAAGAGCAGTGGGACAATGAGGTTAAGGACAGTGGGGCAGTGGGACAATGAGATAAGGGACAATGGGACAATAGGATAATGAGGTTAAGGGCAGTGGGACAATGAGGTTAAGGGCAGTGGGACAATGAGGTTAAGGACAGTGGGGCAGTGGGATAATGATGTTAAGGGCAGTGGGGCAGTGGGATAATGAGGTTAAGGACAGTGGGACAATGAGGTTAAGGACAGTGGGACAATGAGGTTAAGGGCAGTGGGACAATGAGGTTAAGGGCAGTGGGGCAGTGGGATAATGATGTTAAGGGCAGTGGGGCAGTGGGACAATGAGGTTAGGGACAGTGGGACAATGAGGTTAAGGACAGTGGGACAATGAGGTTAAGGGCAGTGGGACAATGAGGTTAAGGGCAGTGGGACAATGAGGTTAAGGGCAGTGGGATAATGAGGTTAAGGGCAGTGGGATAATGAGGTTAAGGGCAATGGGATAATGAGGTTAAGGGCAGTGGCACAGTAGGATAATGAGGTTAAGGACAGTGGGGCAGTGGGACAATGAGGTTAAGGACAGTGGCACAGTAGGATAATGAGGTTAAGGGCAGTGGGATAATGAGGTTAAGGACAGTGGGGCAGTGGGATAATGAGGTTAAGGGCAGTGGGACAATGAGGTTAAGGGCAGTGGGATAATGAGGTTAAGGGCAGTGGGGCAGTGGGATAATGAGGTTAAGGACAGTGGGGAAGTGGGATAATGAGGTTAAGGACAGTAGGATAATGAGGTTAAGGACAGTGGGATAATGAGGTTAAGAACAGTGGGATAATGAGGTTAAGGGCAGTGGGACAATGAGGTCAAGGGCAGTAGGACAGTAGGATAATGAGGTTAAGGACAGTGGGACAGTAGGATAATGAGGTTAAGGACAGTAGGACAGTAGGATAAACTCCTGAGTGGCGCAGTGGTCTAAGGCTGTGCCACTAGAGATCCTGGTTCGAATCCAGGCTCTGTCGTAGCCGGCCGCGACCGGGAGACACATGGGGCGGCGCACAATTGGCCCAGCGTTGTCCAGAGTAGGGGAGGGAATGGCCGGCAGGGATGTAGCTCAGTTGGTAGAGCATGGCGTTTGCAACGCCAGGGTTGTGGGTTCGATTCCCACGGGGGGCCAGTATGAAAAATAAAAAAATAATGTATGCACTAACTAAGTCGCTCTGTATAAGAGTGTCTGCTAAATGACAAAAAATGTAAAAATGTAGGATAATGAGGTTAAGGACAGTGGGACAGTGGGATAATGAGGATAATGAGGTTAAGGACAGTGGGACAGTGGGATAATGAGGATAATGAGGTTAAGGACAGTGGGACAGTGGGATAATGAGGATAAAGAGGTTAAGGACAGTGGGACAGTGGGACAGTGCGTTGTAGGGTCTAGGGGGGTTCTATGTGACTCACTAATGTAGAGGTGTCTCTGTGTCTGCCAGCAGTCCTGAAGGTCGTGGATGAATGGGTGACGCACCTGACGCTGAGGACAAAGGTCACAGGTCAGCCTAAGAGTAATCTTGGTTACCCAGAAGTAAAATTCTCGCGAAAGTTTGTCATTTCCTGTTTTACTTCTGGGGGAAATGCTGCTAACAATTGTGATTACCGTAGTGCGAAGGAAGGAAGCGAAGTCTCCTCCCTCGCAAAAGGAAAGTCTTGGTCAAACGGCTCCTTCCACTAATTTCACCCGTGTTTATCATGGCCAAAAAGCAAAAGAATATGATGAAAATCATTTATCATCCACACACGGGCTTGAAATCACCTCCCCAGTTCAAATAAAATAAAATCAAATTGTATTTGTCACATACACGTGTTTAGCAGATGTTATTGCGGGTGTAGCGAAATGCTTGTGCTTCTAGGTCCAACAGTGCAGTAATATCTAACAAGTAATATCTAACAATTTCACAACATATACCCAATACACACAAATCTAAGTAAGGAATGGAATTAAGAATATATACATAGTGGCATATACAGAGTGGCATGGACTAAGATACAGTAGAATATTATAGAATAGAATGCAGTATATACATATGAGATGAGTAGTGCAAGATATGGAAACATTATTAAAGTGACTAGTGTTCCATTTCTTAAAGTGGCCAGTGATTTCAATAGGCAGCAGCAGCCTCTAATGTGCTAGTGATGGCTATTTAACAGTCTGATGGCCTTGAGATAGAAGCTGTTTTTCATTCTCTCGGTCCCAGCGTTGATGCACCTGTACTGATCTCGCCTTCTGGATGATAACGGGGTGAACAGGCAGTGGCTCGGGTGGTTGATGTCCTTGATGATCTTTTTGGCCTTCCTGTGACACCGGGTGCTGTAGGTGTCCTGGAGGGTGGGTAGTTTGCCCCTGGTAATGCGTTCGGCAGACCGCACCACCCTCTGGAGAGCCCTGCGGTTGCGGGCGGTGCAGTTGCCGTACGAGGCGGCGATACAGCCCGACAGGATGCTCTCAATTGTGATTCTGTAAAAGTTTGTGAGGGTTTTAGGTGCCAAGCCAAATTTATTCAGCCTCCTGAGGTTGAAGAGGCTCTCTCGCGCCTTCTTCACCACACTGTCTGCGTGGGTGGACCATTTCAGTTTGTCAGTTATGTGTACGCCAAGGAACTTGAAGCTTTCCACCTTCTCCACTGCGGTCCCGTCGATGTGGATAGGGGGGTGCACCCTCTGCTGTTTCCTGAAGTCCACGATCATCTCCTTTGTTTTGTTGACGTTGAGTGAGAGGTTATTTTCCTGGCACCACACTCCCAGAGCCCTCACCTCCTCCCTGTAGGCGGTCTCGTCATTGTTGGTAATCAAGCCTACTACTGTTGTGTCGTCTGCAAACTTGATGATTGAGTTGGAGGTGTGCTTGGCCACGCAGTCATGGGTGAACAGGGAGTACAGGAGGGGGCTGAGCATGCACCCTTGTGGGGCCCCAGTGTTTAGGATCAGCGAAGTGGAGGTGTTGTTTCCTACCTTCACCACCTGGGGGCGGCCCGTCAGGAAGTCCAGGATCCAGTTGCATAGGGCGGGGTTCAGACCCAGGGCCTCGAGCTTAATGATGAGCTTGGAGGGTACTATGGTATTGAATGCTGAGCTGTAGTCAATGAACAGCATTCTTACATAGGTATTCCTCTTGTCCAGGTGGGATAGGGCAGTGTCAGTGTGATGGAGATTGCATCGTCTGGGGATCTATTGGGGCAGTAAGCAAATTGAAGTGGGTCTAGGGTGACAGGTAAGGTGGAGGTGATATGATCCTTGACTAGTCTCTCAAAGCACTTCATGATGACAGAGGTGAGTGCTACGGGGCGATAGTCATTTAGTTCAGTTTCCTTTGCTTTCTTGGGTACAGGAACAATGGTGGCCATCTTGAAGCATGTGGGGACAGCAGACTGGGACAGGGAGAGATTGAATATGTCCATGAACACACCAGCCAGATGGTCTGCGCATGCTCTGAGGACGCGGCTAGGGATGCCGTCTGGGCCGGCAGCTTTGCAGGGGGTTAACATGCTTAAATGTCTTAATCACGTCGGCCACAGAGAAGGAGAGCCCACAGTCCTTCGACCAATCCTGACTCGTCCAAATAATCAATGACGAAAACCCAAAACCAACTGCTAATCACATAATTCTACTTGAGCCTTGACAGATTCTTGCAGTTTAAATGCAGTATCTTTCCACACAAGATTAGCCTGAGTGACACTAGGGGTCAACCAGGGTCAGGCCAGAGGTTAAAGGTTACAGCAGTGGTTACCGGGTCTCAGGTGTTGTGATCCACCTAGCTAATGTTTCTAAGTCTGAGCTGAGTGTAAGCCACCATACCACCGTTTGTATTTATTTATTAAGGATCCCCATTAGTTCCTGCCAAGGCAGCAGCTACTCTTCCTGGGGTTTATTATGGATCCCCATTAGTTCCTGCCAAGGCAGCAGCTACTCTTCCTGGGGTTTATTATGGATCCCCATTAGTTCCTGCCAAGGCAGCAGCTACTCTTCCTGGGGTTTATTATGGATCCCCATTAGTTCCTGCCAAGGCAGCAGCTACTCTTCCTGGGGTTTATTATGGATCCCCATTAGTTCCTGCCAAGGCAGCAGCTACTCTTCCTGGGTTTATTATGGATCCCCATTAGTTCCTGCCAAGGCAGCAGCTACTCTTCCTGGGGTTTATTATGGATCCCCATTAGTTCCTACCAAGGCAGCAGTTACTCTTCCTGGGGTTTATTATGGATCCCCATTAGTTCCTGCCAAGGCAGCAGCTACTCTTCCTGGGGTTTATTATGGATCCCCATTAGTTCCTGCCAAAGCAGCAGCTACTCTTCCTGGGGTTTATTATGGATCCTCATTAGTTCCTGCCAAGGCAGCAGCTACTCTTCCTGGGGTTTATTATGGATCCCCATTAGTTCCTGTCAAGGCAGCAGCTACTCTTCCTGGGGTGTATTATGGATCCCCATTAGTTTTCTGCCAAGGCAGCAGCTACTCTTCCTGGGGTTTTATTATGGATCCCCATTAGTTCCTGCCAAGGCAGCAGCTACTCTTTTTGGGGTTTATTATGGATCCCCATTAGTTCCTGCCAAAGCAGCAGCTACTCTTCCTGGGGTTTATTATGGATCCCCATTAGTTCCTGCCAAGGCAGCAGCTTCTCTTCCTGGGGTTTTATGGATCCCCATTAGTTCCTGCCAAGGCAGCAGCTACTCTTCCTGGGGTTTATTATGGATCCTCATTAGTTCCTGCCAAGGCAGCAGCTACTCTTCCTGGGGTTTATTATGGATCCCCATTAGTTCCTGCCAAGGCAGCAGCTACTCTTCCTGGGGTTTATTATGGATCCCCATTAGTTCCTGCCAAGGCAGCAGCTACTCTTCCTGGGGTTTATTATGGATCCCCATTAGTTCCTGACAAGGCAGCAGTTACTCTTCCTGGGGTCCAGCAACATTAAGACAATTATATACAATTAAAAATATTACATGACATTACATTTCATACAATTTTACCCAATACATTTAGTGTGTTCCCTCAGACCACTACTCCACTATCACATATTTACAATACAACATCCATGTGTACGTGTGTGTATAGTGCGTATGTTATCGTGTGTGTGTCTCTTCACAGTCCCCGCTGTTCCATAAGGTGTATTTTTACCTGTTTTTTAAATCTGATTCTACTGCTTGCATCAGTTACCTGATGTGGAATAGAGTTCCATGTAGTCATGGCTCTATGTAGTACTGTGCGCCTCCCATAGTCTGTTCTGGACTTGGGGACTGTGAAGAGACCTCTGGTAGCATGTCTTGTGGGGTATGCATGGGTGTCTGAGCTGTGTGCTAGTAGTTTAAACAGACAGCTCGGTACATTCAGCTTGTCAACACCTCTTACAAAAACAAGTAGTGATGAAGTCAATCTCTCCTCCACTTTGAGCCAGGAGAGATTGACATGCATGTCATTAATGTTAGCTCCCCGTGTACTTTTAAGGGCCAGCCGTGCTGCCCTGTTCTGAGCCAATTGCAATTTTCTTAAATCCCTCTTTGTGGCACCTGACCACACGACTGAACAGTAGTCTCCGTGAGACAAAACTAGGGCCTGTAGGACCTGCCTTGTTGATAGTGTTGTTAAGAAGGCAGAGCAGAGCTTTATTATGGACAGACTTCTCCCCATCTTAGCTACTGTTGTATCAATATGCTTTGACCATGACAGTTTACAATCCAGGGTTACTCCATGCAGTTTAGTCACCTAAACTTGCTCAATTTCCACATTACTTATTACAAGATTTAGTTGAGGTTTAGGGTTTAGTGAATGATTTGTCCCAAATATTTAGGACTAACTTATTCCTTGCCATCCATTCTGAAACTAACTGAAGCTCTTTGTTAAGTGTTGCAGTTATTTCAGTTGCTGTAGTAGCTGACGTGTATAGTGTTGAGTCATCCGCATACATAGACACACTGGCTTTACTCAAAGCCAGTGGCATGTCATTAGTAAAGATTGAAAAGAGTAAGAGGCCTTGACAGCTGCCCTGGGGAATTCCTGATTCTACCTGGATTATGTTGGAGGCTTCCATTAAAGAACACCCTCTGTGTTCTGTTAGACAGGTAACTCTTTATCCACAATATGGCAGGGGGTGTAAAGCCATAACACATATGTTTTTCCAGCAACATACTATGATCGATAATGTCAAAAGCTGCACTGAAGTCTAACTAAACAGCCCCCACAATCTTTTTATCATCAATTTCTCTCAGCCAATCATCAGTCATTTGTGTAAGTGCTGTGCTTGTTGAATGTCCTTCCCTATAAGCGTCCTGAAAGTCTGTTGTCAATTTGTTTACTTTAAAATAGTATTGTATCTGGTCAAACACCATTTTTTCCAGAAGTTTACTAAGGGTTGGTAACAGGCTGATTGGTCGGCTATTTGAGCCAGTAAAGGGGGCTTTACTATTCTTGGTGACTTTAGCTTCCCTCCAGGCCTGGGGGCACACACTTTCTAGTAGGCTTAAATTGAAGATATGGCAAATAGGAGTGGCAATATCGTCCGCTATTATCCTCAGTAATTTTCCAGCCCTGTCTAAACCACTAGTTAGTCACAGCCCTGTCTAAACCACTAGTTAGTCACAGCCCTGTCTAAACCACTAGTTAGTCACAGCCCTGTCTAAACCACTAGTTAGTCACAGCCCTGTCTAAACCACTAGTTAGTCACAGCCCTGTCTAAACCACTAGTTAGTCACAGCCCTGTCTAAACTAGTTAGTCACAGTCCTGTCTAAACCACTAGTTAGTCACAGCCCAGTCAGTCCTGTCTAAACCACTAGTTAGTCACAGCCCTGTCTAAACCACTAGTTAGTCACAGCCCTGTCACAGCCCTGTCTAAACCACTAGTTAGTCGCAGCCCTGTCTAAACCACTAGTTAGTCGCAGCCCTGTCTAAACCACTAGTTAGTCGCAGCCCTGTCTAAACCACTAGTTAGTCGCAGCCCTGTCTAAACCACTAGTTAGTCACAGCCCTGTCTAAACCACTAGTTAGTCACAGCCCTGTCTAAACCACTAGTTAGTCACAGCCCTGTCTAAACCACTAGTTAGTCACAGCCCTGTCTAAACCACTAGTTAGTCACAGCCCTGTCTAAACCACTAGTTAGTCACAGCCCTGTCTAAACCACTAGTTAGTCACAGCCCTGTCTAAACCACTAGTTAGTCACAGCCCCTGTCTAAACCACTAGTTAGTCACGGCCCTGTCTAAACCACTAGTTAGTCACGGCCCTGTCTAAACCACTAGTTAGTCACGGCCCTGTCTAAACCACTAGTTAGTCACGGCCCTGTCTAAACCACTAGTTAGTCACGGCCCTGTCTAAACCACTAGTTAGTCACGGCCCTGTCTAAACCACTAGTTAGTCACGGCCCTGTCTAAACCACTAGTTAGTCACAGCCCTGTCTAAACCACTAGTTAGTCACAGCCCTGTCTAAACCACTAGTTAGTCACAGCCCTGTCTAACCACTAGTTAGTCACAACCCTGTCTAAACCACTAGTTAGTCACAGCCCTGTCTAAACCACTAGTTAGTCACAGCCCTGTCTAAACCACTAGTTAGTCACAGGCCCTGTCTAAACCACTAGTTAGTCACGGCCCTGTCTAAACCACTAGTTAGTCACAGCCCTGTCTAAACCACTAGTTAGTCACAGCCCCTGTCTAAACCACTAGTTAGTCACAGCCCTGTCTAAACCACTAGTTAGTCACAGCCCTGTCTAAACCACTAGTTAGTCACAGCCCTGTCTAAACCACTAGTTAGTCACAGCCCTGTCTAAACCACTAGTTAGTCACAGCCCTGTCTAAACCACTAGTTAGTCACAGCCCTGTCTAAACCACTAGTTAGTCACAGCCCTGTCTAAACCACTAGTTAGTCACAGCCCTGTCTAAACCACTAGTTAGTCACAGCCCTGTCTAAACCACTAGTTAGTCACAGCCCTGTCTAAACCAGTTAGTCACAGTCTAAACCACTAGTCACAGCCCTGTCTAAACCACTAGTTAGTCACAGCCCTGTCTAAACCACTAGTTAGTCACAGCCCTGTCTAAACCACTAGTTAGTCACAGCCCTGTCTAAACCACTAGTTAGTCACAGCCCTGTCTAAACCACTAGTCACAGTCACAGCCCTGTCTAAACCACTAGTTAGTCACAGCCCTGTCTAAACCACTAGTTAGTCACAGCCCTGTCTAAACCACTAGTTAGTCACAGTCCTGTCTAAACCACTAGTTAGTCACAGCCCTGTCTAAACCACTAGTTAGTCACAGCCCTGTCTAAACCACTAGTTAGTCACAGCCCTGTCTAAACCACTAGTTAGTCACAGTCCTGTCTAAACCACTAGCTAGTCACAGCCCTGTCTAAACCACTAGTTAGTCACGGCCCTGTCTAAACCACTAGTTAGTCACGGCCCTGTCTAAACCACTAGTTAGTCACGGCCCTGTCTAAACCACTAGTTAGTCACGGCCCTGTCTAAACCACTAGTTAGTCACGGCCCTGTCTAAACCACTAGTTAGTCACGGCCCTGTCTAAACCACTAGTTAGTCACAGTCCTGTCTAAACCACTAGCTAGTCACAGCCCTGTCTAAACCACTAGTTAGTCACGGCCCTGTCTAAACCACTAGTTAGTCACAGCCCTGTCTAAACCACTAGTTAGTCACAGTCCTGTCTAAACCACTAGCTAGTCACGGCCCTGTCTAAACCACTAGTTAGTCACGGCCCTGTCTAAACCACTAGTTAGTCACGGCCCTGACTAAACCACTAGTTAGTCACGGCCCTGTCTAAACCACTAGTTAGTCACGGCCCTGTCTAAACCACTAGTTAGTCACGGCCCTGTCTAAACCACTAGTTAGTCACGGCCCTGTCTAAACCACTAGTTAGTCACGGCCCTGTCTAAACCACTAGTTAGTCACAGCCCTGTCTAAACCACTAGTTAGTCACGGCCCTGTCTAAACCACTAGTTAGTCACGGCCCTGTCTAAACCACTAGTTAGTCACAGCCCTGTCTAAACCACTAGTTAGTCACGGCCCTGTCTAAACCACTAGTTAGTCACAGCCCTGTCTAAACCACTAGTTAGTCACAGCCCTGTCTAAACCACTAGTTAGTCACAGCCCTGTCTAAACCACTAGTTAGTCACGGCCCTGTCTAAACCACTAGTTAGTCACGGCCCTGTCTAAACCACTAGTTAGTCACGGCCCTGTCACATTGTACAGCATCCCTCTCTCTCTCTGACCCACCTGTAGAGAACTCGACCCTCGACCTCTCCCTGACCCACGACCTCTCCCTGACCCACGACCTCTCTCTGACCCACGACCTCTCCCTCTCTCCCTGACCCACGACCTCTCTCTGACCCACGACCTCTCTCTGACCCACGACCTCTCTCTGACCCACGACCTCTCCCTGACCCACGACCTCTCTCTGACCCACGACCTCTGACCCACGACCTCTCCCTGACCCACGACCTCTCTCTGACCCACGACCTCTCCCTGACCCACGACCTCTCCCTGACCCACGACCTCTCTCTGACCCACGACCTCTCCCTGACCCACGACCTCTCTCTGACCCACGACCTCTCTCTGACCCACGACCTCTCCCTGACCCACGACCTCTCCCTGACCCACGACCTCTCCTCTCACCTGACCCACGACCTCTCTCTGACCCACGACCTCTCCCTCACGACCTCTCCTGACCCACGACCTCTCTCTGACCCACGACCTCTCCCTGACCCACGACCTCTCCCTGACCCACGACCTCTCCCTGACCCACGACCTCTCCCTGACCCACGACCTCTCCTCTCCCTGACCCCTGACGACCTCTCCCTCTGACCCACGACCTCTCCCTGACCCACGACCTCTCTCCTGACCCACGACCTCTCCCTGACCCACGACCTCTCCCTGACCCACGACCTCTCTCTGACCCACGACCTCTCCCTGACCCACGACCTCTCCCTGACCCACGACCTCTCCCTGACCCACGACCTCTCCCTGACCCACGACCTCTCCCTGACCCACGACCTCTCCCTGACCCACGACTCTCTCTCCCTCTCCCTGACCCACGACCTCTCCCTCTCTCTGACCCACGACCTCTCTCTGACCCACGACCTCTCTCTGACCCACGACCTCTCCCTCTCCCTCACTCACCTGTACTATAACCTCTTCTTTAGACTGTTCCAGAACGCCCAGCCTCAGGATCTCTGACTTAGGGATGACCTGAGAACAGACACACATTGACTGATGATCTGAGGGACGACATACACAAGGGATTCTAATCATCGACAGACCAGTTATCTGCCATTCAGCTAGGTCAGCTCGTCCACACATATACACTATATATATATATATATATATACAAATACACTATATACACTATATATATACATACAAATACACTATAACACTATATATATATACAAATACACTATATACACTATATATATATATATATATATACACAAAAGTATGTGGACACCCCTTCAAATTAGTGGATTCAGCTATTTCAGCCACACACGTTGCTGACAGGTGTATAAAACTGAGCACACATGCATTCTCCATAGACAAACATTGGCAGTAGAATGGCCCGTACTGAAGAGCTCAGTGACTTTCAACGTGGCACCGTCATAGGATGCCACCTTTCCAACAAGTCAGTTCGTCAAATGTCTGCCCTGCTAGAGCTGCCCCGGTCAACTGTAAGTGCTGTTATTATGAAGTGGAAACGTCTAGGAGCAACAACGGCTCAGCCGCGAAGTGGTCGGCCACACAAGCTCACAGAACGGGACCGCAGAGTGCTGAAGTGCGTAAAAATCGTCAGTCCTCGGTTGCAACACTCACTATCGAGTTCCAAACTGCCTCTGGAAGCAATGTCAGCACAATAACTATTAGTCGGGAGCTTCATGAAATGGGTTTCCATGGCCGAGCAGCCGCACACAAACCTCAGATCACCATGCGCAATGCCAAGCGTCGGCTGGAGTGGTGTAAAGCTCGCCGCCATTGGACTCTGGAGCAGTGGAAACACGTTCTCTGGAGTGATGGATCACGCTTCACCATCTGGCAGTCCAACAGACAAATCTGGGTTTGGCGGATGCCAGGAGAACGCTACCTGCCCAAATGCATAGTGCCAACTGTAAAGTTTGGTGGAGGAGGAATAATGGTCTGGGGCTGTTTATCATGGTGTGGAAGAACTTCACTGGCCTGCACAGAACCCTGACCTCAACCCCATCGAACACCTTTGGGATGAAATTGGAACGCTGACTGCGAGCCAGGCCTAATCGCCCAACATCAGTGCCGACCTCACTAATGCTCTTGTGGCTGAATGGAAGCAAGTCCCCGCAGCAATGTTCCAACATCTAGTGGAAAGCCTTCCCAGAAGAGTGGAGGCTGTTATAGCAGCAAAGGGGGACCAACTCCATATTAATGACCATGATTCTGGAATGAGATGTTTGACGAGCAGGTGTCCACATACTTTTGTTAATGTAGTGTATATTACATGTGTAAAGTGCTATTGGAGGGTTACCTTGACAGCGTAGGTTTTCTGCTTGGCCTTGTCCTTCACCTTCAGAATGGGACCAAAGGATCCTTTAGCAATATAACCCAACACCTGGGACAGGAGAGAGGAGGTGGACAGAGTATCTCAAAAACCCAACAGTAACTAGGTTCTGGTTTCAATAGAGAGAAATAGTAATGGCCTCTTTTTGTAGGCACTAACAGAGGCTAACTCCGCTAACAGAGGCTAACAGAGGCTAACTCCGCTAACAGATCACGTGGAATTTGACTGCCATCATGACTCGTGACCGCTGACGTGGCGGTAATACGGTCACCGTAACAGTCCTAGTCAGAACCACCTGGTAATATCAGGATGTAGGATGAAAAGATTTATGCACTCACTAACTGTAAGTCGCTCTGGATAAGAGCATCGGATAAATGACTAAAATGTAAAATGTAGGATGGGACATAAACCCAACAACTTCAATGACACATTTTTCTGAACAACATAAAAAATAAAAAATGTCTGTGAGAATACATTACATAGGATGAAGAAACAATACTCCAAGCCGCAGCGCCATACTACTTGTCAGACATAGAGAACTGATACTATATACTCGTTGCTGGGGTGGGATTGCCGTGGGGTTTGGGGGATCCGTGGGTGGCTTTTGACCATTTCTTTGGATTCCTCATATCTAACTCATTGTTAGAAAAAACTTTGGTCCAAATCGTATGTTTTGTTACTATATTTATTGAATTTTATTTTAATCCTATAAATTAAAAATGGGCAATTTGGATGCAATCAATTAGCTTAATTTCCCAAAGATCAAATTATAGTTCAACAAAATAATGTTTCAGGAATGCTAATCTTATCTGTTTCTAACAACATAAACGATTTCAGAACAATCATGAGATGGTGGGTGTTAAAATCCTCCTTCTTGTGCTTTTTGAGGTGGAATGACCCCTATAGGAATGGCCAACGAACCAGAGGTAGAAATGCTAAATCATTTCCGTTTTTTAGGACTACAAGCTGGTGAGCTCTATACTAACTGATGACCAGTAGAGTTGCGTGGGTAAAATCACCGGGGAAGCCAATCCAGAAAAAAAGCCATATTACAACCTACAGTTGAAGTCGGAAGTTTACATAAACTTAGGTTGGAGTCATAAAAATATTATTTCACTTATAATTCACTGTATCACAATTCCAGTGGGTCAGAAGTTTACATACACTAAGTTGACTGTGCCTTTAAACAGCTTGGAAAATTCCAGAAAATTATGTCATGCTTTAGAAGCTTCTGATAGGCTAATTGACATCATTTGAGTCAATTGGAGGTGTACCTGTGGATGTATTTCAAGGCCTGCCTTCAAACTCAGTGCCTCTTTGCTTGACATCATGGGAAAAGCAAAAGAAATCAGCCAAGACCTCATAAAATAAATTGTAGACCTCCACAAGTCTGGTTCATCCTTTTGAGCAATTTCCAAACGCTTGAAGGTACCACGTTCATCTGTACAAACAATAGTACGCAAGTATAAACACCATGGGACCACGCAGCCATCATACCGCTCAGGAAGGAGACGCGTTCTGTCTCCTAGAGATGAACGTACTTTGGTGTGAAAAGTGCAAATCAATCCCAGAACAACAGCAAAGGACCTTGTGAAGATCCTGGAGGAAACAGGTACAAAAGTATCTATATCCACAGTAAAAGGAGTCCTATATCGACATAACCTGAAAAGCCGCTCAGCAAGGAAGAAGCCACTGCTCCAAAACCGCCATAAAAAAGCCAGACTACGGTTTGCAACTGCACATAGGGACAAAGATCGTCCTTTTTGGAGAAATGTCCTCTGGTCTGATGAATCAAAAATATAACTGTTTGGCCATAATGACCATCGTTATGTTTGGAGAAAAAAAGGGGGTAGGCTTGCATGCCGAAGAACACCATCCCAATCGTGAAGCACGGGGATGGCAGCATCATGCTGTGGGGGTGCTTTGCTGCACGAGGGACTGGTGCACTTCACAGAATAGATGGCATCATGAGGAAGGAAAATTATGTGGATATATTGAAGCAACATCTCAAGACATCAGTCAGGAAGTTAAAGCTTGGTCGCAAATGGGTCTTCCAAATGGACAATGACCCCAAGCATAATTCCAAAGTTGTGGCAAAATGGCTTAAGGACAACAAAGTCAAGGTATTGGAGTGGCCATTACAAAGCCCTGACCTCAATCCTATAGAAAATGTGTGGGCAGAACTGAAAGGCGTGTGCGAGCAAGGAGGCCTACAAACCTGACTCAGTTACACCAGCTCTGTCAGGAGGAATGGGCCAAAATTCACCCAACTTATTGTGGGAAGCTTGTGGAAGGCTACCCGAAACATTTGACCCAAGTTAAACAATTTAAAGGCAATGCTACCAAATACTAATTGAGTGTATGTAAACTTCTGACCCACTGGGAATGTGATGAAATAAATAGAAGCTGAAATAAATCGTTCTCTCTACTATTATTCTGACATTTCACATTCTTAAAATAAAGTGGTGATCCTAACTGACCTAAAACAGGGAATTTTTGCTAGGATTAAATGCCAGGAATTGTGAAAAACTGAGTTTAAATGTATTTGGCTAAGGTGTATGTAAACTTCCGACTTCAATTGTATGTGTTGTGATAATTACGTTGTTTGCTCTATAACCTGTTAATTCATATGCCTTGACACCGTGATATATAGGCCTAAGGCTGAAACAATAAGAAGACACAGTGGCAGAAGAAATTCAACCACACCTTTGTTTCATCACAAAACCGGAGAGCAACCTCTGTCTGGTGGAGTCCACAAAGCATATTGCATCTAACAAACAGTTACATGACCTACAGCATGGTCAAGGTCAAGCACGTTAATGTTTCCGACATTTTCGGACTACTAAACATCTATTGATTTAGAACCACAGAGAGTTAACGCAAGTTGCAACAGGAGCTGCCTCCACTATTCCAGCACCATTTCAACATCATCAAATCACCGCTATGCTTAGTCTAATACAGTGACAACTAAAAGATACCAAAAACTATTTAGTCCAATCAACGTAAGCTAAATATGATGTGGCTGACCATGGTACCGATTTATGTGTGTGTGTGTGTGTCTGTGTGTCTGTCTGTGTCTGTGTGTGCGTGCAAGTAGAAAAACATGTTGATTCACCCTACTTGTAGAGAAACGCTAATACCATCCTCCCCTCTTTTATGTTGACGAAACGGTCTATGAATCTGTCATGCAGTACATGCTTTTATTTTTTGTTGTCCGAGGCTTCCTGGCTAAAATGCTTGCTAGCTAGCCTAACTTCCTTTCATGGGCAACGTCAGCTAGTTAACATTAGCCTTCTACATCTAGCTACATATTGAACTTCCATCCTCTCAGGCCAGGGGCACAATGTATGAATTTATGGTTGGATCCGAATCGCCTTTATAATCATTGGCCAGTACAGAGAATTAAGTAAAACCACAAGTCCAAATCCCTATCTCTGTCAATAATGACGTTTGGCTTGTGATGTGATGTGATTGGTCTGAAGCCAAATCCAACCTGGCTTCCCTTGACACTTTCTTTTGGTGTGGCAGGACCTCACTCAGCTTAACTGTGTTTTATTTCATACTTTTTTATCAAGGGAGGCCAAATGCTCGCTGGCTTCACTCGGGCGGCAACATACTGAGACAGAGGGGCGCTGTTTCGTTTCTCCGGTGAGATACATTCAGCCTAATGAAGGACATTTATGAAATACAGAGACAAAATTATTTTGTATGTTGTTTTCTTGGTAAATGTTTGGTGGAAGCCTGGCTTCCCTTGGCATGCATGAATACACGCCACTGCGGACGATGGACTATTTGGCATAGCGAGGACATCACTACCTGATCCGCTTGAATAATACAAAACAGTAGCTAGCAAGATGAAGAGCACCGAGGTCATTTTTAATGAGTGCATTTCGCAAGTGGCTAGTTTGCGTCAACTACCTTCAATAAAACCACTGCAAAGGTTTAGCCTGAAAACTTTGGTTTCGAATCACAACATTCTGTCTGTTTTTTTTTTTTCCCTGATCAAAGTTGCCAAAAGAGTCATTGAAACCAGACCCTAGTCACTGTTGCCTAGTCACTGTTTCCTCGGGTCGGGTTATCGAGATGGAGTAAGAGGAGAGCAATTGGGAAAGAGCACAGTTAGAAAGATATGGCATATAGAAGCAAACCGGATGGACATCATGAAAATGATCGGAGAGGTTGAGGGTAGAGGAAGTTCAGGAGCAAAAATAATAATAATAATAATAATAAATAAATAAATAAATAAAAATAAATAAATAAATAAATATAATTATTGTAAAATTAACTCTGTCCATAAGGTGTAGATAGTAAGTATAGACCGGAAGTAGAGGCCTGGGCATTGTTGTTCACTAATTTACTCCAAGTAGGGAAAGGATGGTGGGGTTGAAAAGTAATAAAGGGGAGTATATATATTTTTTAAAAACATGGGGGATTGGAAGTGATGCAGACAATTACATTGATAGAAGATACAATCTATCTGCAATATTTAGCTGATCCATTCCCCCCCCCCCCAAAAAAAGAGGAGAGCAATCAGACCATTATTGCATGTTGTCCTGGTGTGTGTGCATGCGTGTGTGCATGCGTGTGTGTGTGTGTGTGTGTGCGTGCATGTCCTACCTGGAAGTGTTGGTGACCTGGTACAGCTCTGTGGGGGAACTCGGGGAGGAACATGGATATGAAGCCAGGTAGACTCCACTCTGCTCTCAGTCTATCAGGCCCTCCTACTCCTCCTGCCCCCAACACCTGGTCCGGGATAGGCGGGGCCTTGTCTCTGATCATCCTCCGGTGGCCGAGCCGCAGGGTGGGAGGGGCCAGGCGACAGAGGCTGGCAGGGATGGACAGACCAACCGAGGAAAATAAGCCTCTCCATCCTGAAGAACACTGAGCCTCCTCTCTTCCCCCGGACCCTGCTGGGGGTATCTGTGGAGGGGTGGAGAGAGGAGGAGGGGGGTAGGTATGAGGAGGATAGACATAGAATCAATTCCAAACAGCCCTAAAAAAAACATTGTGAAGTGGTGATCCCACTGGCTATAAGGTGAATGCATAGTGGTGATCCCACTGGCTATAAGGTGAATGCATAGTGGTGATCCCACTGGCTATAAGGTGAATGCACCTATTTGTAAGTCGCTCTGGATAAGAGCGTCTGCTAAATGACGTAAATGGTCCTGACCCCCAAGAGCCTTTCTATAGATCTCTCTCTGACCCCCTCTCTCTCTCTCTCCTTTCTCTATCTCTCTCTCTCTCTCTCTCTCTCTCTCTCTCTCTCTCTCTCTCTCTCTCTCTCTCTCTCTCTCTCTCTCTCTCTCTCTCTCTCTCTCTCTCTCTCTCTCTCTCTCTCTCTCTCTCTCTCTCTCTCTCTCTCTCTCTCTCTCTCTCTCTCTCTCTCTCTCTCTCTCTCTCTCTCTCTCTCTCTCTCTCTCTCTCTCTCTCTCTCTCTCTCTCTCTCTCTCTCTCTCTCTCTCTCTCTCTCTCTCTCTCTCTCTCTCTCTCTCTCTCTCTCTCTCTCTCTCTCTCTCTCTCTCTCTCTCTCTCTCTCTCTCTCTCTCTCTCTCTCTCTCTCTCTCTCTCTCTCTCTCTCTCTCTCTCTCTCTCTCTCTCTCTCTCTCTCTCTCTCTCTCTCTCTCTCTCTCTCTCTCTCTCTCTCTCTCTCTCTCTCATCCTGTGGGCGTCCTGGGGCTATCAGGACACGCATTAAAGATCCAATGCAGCCATTTTTAAAAACTCAATATCAAATCATTTCTGGGTAACAATTAAGTACCTTACTGTGATTGTTTTACATTAAAAAGGTCAAAAAGAAACAAACAATTGTTAATAGTAGGGAAGTGAAATGACTGGGCTGCACAGTCACTATGGGGAGATCATTCTAGAGCGCCCGTTTAAATTGTGCAGCCTAGTTAGACATTTTTGTCATTATTGTACAAATCAATAGAGTTTGCTTCATTTACTATCATCCTAAATCTAATGAATGTATATTACACTGCTTTCCATGATGTGGCCAGTTTGTGTTACTGCATCACAAGCTGACGTTTTCACCCCTTGGATTTGGGGGGAATTACACGTCCTTTTGACCTCAGATCGGTGATGTTAGTATAGAAGTTTATAGTCAACACGATGACATGATCGATTGCTTAAAACAGATCAATATCTTTGGTTTTGTACTGCTGATTTTGTCATACTCGCTGGGGGTCACAGGAATTAGAACGCAGCTATCATTTCCTTTCTCAAATGGCACGAATAATTCGGGCCGGTCTCTCGCTGGCCAACAATTGTCACTGTTTATATCCTATGGTGGGTCGTGATTTGTTGAAGTTAAAGGAAAGTGATAGATAAATTATATAAGTTAAATGACTAAAAGTTCAAAACAACCACCCAATTGTGTTCTCTTGTAGTTAGGCAAGCAGAAGTGCAAACGTTGACCGGTTTCAAAAACAGATGTCCCCACACAGGGAGGGGGAGAGGCTTGCAGAATATTGTGAGAATGCGATAACTATGTATGGGAATAGTGAAAAAATGCAGCCTGCCTGAGCAAGGAGTAGCCTATGATGTGTGTGTGAGTATGAAAAGACTGTGCACCCATTTTGGGGCAGAGCGCTCTCTGAATAAAGACCTGATAATTGTAAGCTGGGAGAGTCTGTTTATTAGAGATTTAAAACCTCTGGGATACAGATGGAAACCTCTGGGATACAGATGGAAACCTCTGGGATACAGATGGAAAACCTCTGGGATACAGATGGAAAACCTCTGGGATACAGATGGAAAACCTCTGGGATACAGATGGAAAACCTCTGGGATACAGATGGAAAACCTCTGGGATACAGATGAAAACCTCTGGGATACAGATGAAAACCTCTGGGATACAGATGAAAACCTCTGGGATACAGATGAAAACCTCTGGGATACAGATGGAAACCTCTGGGATACAGATGGAAACCTCTGGGATACAGATGGAAACCTCTGGGATACAGATGGAAACCTCTGGGATACAGATGGAAACCTCTGGGATACAGATGGAAAACCTCTGGGATACAGATGGAAAACCTCTGGGATACAGATGAAAACCTCTGGATACAGATGGAAACCTCTGGGATACAGATGGAAACCTCTGGGATACAGATGGAAACCTCTGGGATACAGATGGAGTAATATAAGAGCCTCTGGGATACAGATGGAGTAATATAAGAGTTCAGTTTGAAACACTGATATAGAAATTCTCGTGACAGAAAGATTCACCGATTTTGAATGTTATATTGTTTTTGTGCATCTCTGAGCGATGTTCTATCAATTCCCAGGGTCAATTCATGTTTTCATGTGTATCGGAGCTATTGCCGTTCAAGGAAGAAGAAATTCGACTGGTATGAAGTTCCATTGCGATACCGCCGCTCTCACTACACTGGAAGTTAATAGGAATACGACTTTTAGATCGCGAAAACGTCTATAATACATGTCAGATTTCAACACTGGCCGATGGCATAATGCGAGAGGTTCTCTCTCGAAATGAGCCATTGATCATATTTTTGCAATATTCCCACCTCGAGAAATGTGTAATTTAACAGAGGGTCTAACACATTCCTCCTATTTGTCTGCCTCTTCAGTCCAGGGTGCATTGCATGGTGCCGTTGCATGGTGCCGTTGCATGGTGCCGTTGCATGGTGCCGTTGCATGGTGCCGTTGCATGGTGCCGTTGCATGGTGCCGTTGCATGGTGCCGTTGCATGGTGCCGTTGCATGGTGCCGTTGCATGGTGCCGTTGCATGGTGCCGTTGCATGGTGCCGTTGCATGGTACCGTTGCATGGTGCCGTTGCATGGTGCCGTTGCATGGTGCCGTTGCATGGTGCCGTTGCATGGTGCCGTTGCATGGTGCCGTTGCATGGTGCCGTTGCATGGTGCCGTTGCATGGTGCCGTTGCATGGTGCCGTTGCATGGTGCCGTTGCATGGTGCCGTTGCATGGTGCCGTTGCATGGTGCCGTTGCATGGTGCCGTTGCATGGTGCCGTTGCATGGTGCCGTTGCATGGTGCATTGCATGGTGCCGTTGCATGGTGCCGTTGCATGGTGCCGTTGCATGGTGCCGTTGCATGGTGCCGTTGCATGGTGCCGTTGCATGGTGCCGTTGCATGGTGCCGTTGCATGGTGCCGTTGCATGGTGCCGTTGTGAATGGCTGTCAGACTCCACTCTGCGAGGCACATCGATCTGCAGGTTGAACATGGTCAGATTGTAGACTCCTAAATTGATAGCGTCGTTTGTTTAGGCGAGTTTACAGCTAACTAGCTACTTCACATGCTGATATTGTCTTTGGTATTATTGTGTGTAGGTAAGTTTGCTAGCTAGCTAGCCAGCGCATAGAGAAAACATTGCATGGTGGGTTTTGCAGCCGACTTGAGCTGCAACAGATAAAGAACAGAGTAGCACGTTGCTACCAACCTTATAATAATGACAAAATTGAACATTTGTTCACAAAAAATATTGTTCTCACATATTAGTGTTATTTAATACTGTAAATTATAGGAATTAGTGGTTTTGGGTGGATCTTTCCTTTAACTAACAGAAAAAGTGCTTTGTTCCCTTTTTCTTGATGGCAGCCTAACAAAATGTACATCCGCATTCCAAAATATAGATTGACATTTACATGTTAGCCATTTAGCAGACGCTGTTATCCAGAGCAACTTACAGTTAGTGCATTTATGTTAAGATAGCTAGGTGGGACAAGCCAATATCAAAGTCATAGTAACTACATATTTCCTCAATAAAGTAACTATCAGCAAAGTCAGTGCTAGAAATAAAAATAAATGGAGGTAGTGGTAGTGTTAGCGGTAGCGTTACGAGGTAGTGGTAGTCCCCTGTAGCTCAGTTGGTAGAGCATGGTGCTTGCAATGCCAGGGTTGTGGGTTCGTTTACCACGGGGGGCCAGTATGAAAAATATATGGACTCACTAACTGTAAGTCGCTCTGGATAAGAGCGTCTGCTAAATGACTAAAATGTAAATGGTAGCGTTAGAAGTAGCGGTAGCATTAGTGGTAGTGGTAGTGGTAGCGGTAGCATTAGAGGTAGAGGTAGTTTTTTTTCATTAGCGGTAGTGTTAGCGGTAGCATTAGAGGTAGTGTTAGCGGTAGCATTAGTGCTAGCGGTAGCTTTAGAGGTAGTGGTAGTGGTGGTGTTAGCGGTAGCATTAGAGGTAGCATTAGTGGTAGTGTTAGCGGTAGCATTAGTGGTAGCGTTAGTGGTAGCGGTAGCATTAGAGGTAGTGGTAGTGTTAGCGGTAGCATTAGAGGTAGTGGTAGTGTTAGCGTTAGTGTTAGCGGTAGCATTAGAGGTAGTGGTAGTGTTAGCGTTAGCAGTAGCATTAGAGGTAGTGGTAGTGTTAGCTACCTCCCGAGTGGCGCAGTGGTCTAAGGCACTAGCTGTGCCACTAGAGATCCTGGTTCGAATCCAGGCTCTGTCATAGCCGGCCACGACCGGGAGACCCATGGGGCGGCGCACAATTGGCCCAGCGTCGTCCAGGGTAGGGGAGGGAATGGCCGGCAGGGATGTAGCTCAGTTGGTAGAGCATGGCGTTTGCAACGCCAGGGTTGTGGGTTCGATTCCCACGGGGGGCCAGTATGAAAAATAAAAAATTTATAATGTATGCACTCACTAACTGTAAGTCGCTCTGGATAAGAGCGTCTGCTAAATGACTAAAATGTAAATGTAAATGTTAGCGGTAGTGGTAGCGGTAGTATTAGAGGTAGTGGTGGTGTTAGCGGTAGCATTAGTGTTAGCGGTAGCATTAGAGGTAGTGGTGGTGTTAGCAGTAGCGTGTTAGTTCACGAAAGGCATTATTTTTTCCTTCTTTCTTTTGGGGGGGCTATGAGAAGTGTGCGCGAGGGGGGTGAGAATGGGATGAGAAGGGGGGGTGCTGTGGGATTATTTAAGATACTCTTTGAAGAGGTAGGGTTTCAGATGTTTTCGGAAGATGTGCAGGGACTCTGCTGTCCTAGCTTCAGGGGGAAGCTGGTTCCACCATTGGGGTGCGAGGACAGAGAGGAGCTTGGACTGGGCTGAGCGGGAGCTGCCCTCCCTTAGGGGTGGGAGGGCCAAGAGACCAGAGGTGGCAGAAAGGAGTACTCGGGTTGGGGTGTAGGGTTTGAGCATAGCCTGAAGGAAGGGAGGATTAGAATTAGGACCTGCGCCGCTTCCTGTGTGAGGTAGGGTCGTACTCTACGGATGTTGTAGAGCATGAACCAGCAGGAGCAAGTCACAGCTTTGATGTTTGCAGAGAATGACACGGTGTTGTACAGGGGTCACACCAAGGGTCTTTACACTCTGGGAGGGGGACACCGTGGAGTTGTCGACCATGATGGAGAGACCTTTACACTCTGGGAGGGGGACACCGTGGAGTTGTCAACCATGATGGAGAGGCCTTTACACTCTGGGAGGGGGACACCGTGGAGCTGTCAACCATGATGGAGAGGCCTTTACACTCTGGGAGGGGGACACCGTGGAGCTGTCAACCATGATGGAGAGGCCTTTACACTCTGGGAGGGGGACACCGTGGAGTTGTCAACCATGATGGAGAGGCCTTCCCCAGGAGGAAGAGCAGCTCCGTTTTGTTGAGGTTGAGCTTGCGGTGAGGGGCTGACATCCAAGTTGAGATATCTGCCGGGTACGCAGACATGCGTGTCGCCACCTGGGTGTCAGAAGGGGGGAAAGGAGAAAAGTAATTGAGTGTCATCCACATAGCAATGATAGGAGAGACCATGTGAGGATATGATGGAGCCGAGTGACTTGGGGTATAGAGAGAAGAGGAGAGGGCCTAGAACCGAGCCCTGGGGGACACCAGTAGTGAGAGTATGTGGTGCAGACACAGATCCTCTCCACGCCACCTGGTAGGAGTGGCCTGCCAGGTAGGATGCATGCCTCCTACAAGTTCTCATCTAACCAACCATGTATAGGTTAGTTTCCGTGTAAGTTTCCGTGTGGCCTTTGAATAGTGTTAGTTTAAACAGCGCTACACCCCAAACGTTTGCCCCGTTCTATTGATTGCAGCATGATATCGATGGAAGTGATTAACAAAACATTACACTTACCGCGTTGTCGAAACCCACTTGAATCAAAATGCAACACTTCAAAATGCAGCTAGCTGTCTTCTACAAGTTGTTCTCTAACCAGTGATGTACACATTATTCCCAGATTCTGTGTGGTTTTTGAGCTGTGTCAGTTTTAACAGGACGTGCGACCTCATCTCCCGCGCAATGAGTGATTAACAAAACAGTGTTGCGTTTCTCTTTCTGTTTTGGTGACCCCCCCGTATCAAAATGTAACATTCCAAAATGTAGCAGGCTGTTCTGCAGATCTCCAGTTTCCATGTGGTTTTTGAGTTGTGGTAGTTTCAACAACGCATATCCCCCCGCTAATCGATGAGGAACTTATTGCCACTTGTCAAAACAACAGGGTTTTTGGTGTGTGTGCAGTTTATAAAGGTGCTCGTTTACAAAAATGAAAGTAATATGATTACTATTGTTGCACATGTATGTGTAGATAGTAAATTGTATGTTTAGGTTTTCAATATATCACGACTATTTCTGCATATTGATTATTAATTTGACCCTTTAAAACAGTGTTTTGACATTGGGCTATTTATTAATGTTCAACTTAAATTTTAGGAATATAAATTGAACTTTCAACATGTACTTAATCCAGTAAAAACTGCTGAATGAGTCCAAACGTGCTGTGACTGATGTAATTTGGTGATAAAATCACCTAAACGTTTCGCCCTGCCTATTAATAGCAAAGAGCCATTTCTCAAGCAATAATTTTGCTAGGTCTGTCTGGAAGTGATCTGAAGTGGGGGAAAACTGAAAAGTACCTGTTACAGAGCCCAGTACATCACTGGGGCCTCTATACCAGGCGGTGTCAGAGGAAGGCTTCCTGCCATCCAGGACCTCTATACCAGGCGGTGTCAGAGGAAGGCCCTCAAAATTGTCAAAGACTCCAGCCACCCTAGTCATAGACTGTTCTCTCTGCTACCGCACGGCAAGCGGTACCGGAGTGCCAAGTCTAGGTCCAAAAGACTTCTCAACAGCTTCTACCCCCAAGCCATTAGACTCCTGAACAGCTAATCATGGCTACCCGGACTATTTGCACTGCCCCCCCACCCCATCCTTTTTACGCTGCTGCTACTATGTTAATTATTTATGCATAGTCACTTTAACTCTACCCACATGTACATATTACTTCAACTACCTCAACTAGCCGGTGCCCCAGCACATTGACTCTGCACCGGTACCCCCCTGTATATAGCCTCCCTACTGTCACTTTATTTTACTGTATATATAGCCTCCCTACTGTCACTTTATTTTACTTCTGCTCTTTTTTTCCTCAACACTTTTTTGTTGTTGTTTTATTCTTACTTTTTTATTTAAAAATAAATGCACTGTTGGTTAAGGGCTGTAAGTAAGCATTTCACTGTAATGTCTGCACCTGTTGTATTCGGCACATGTGGCCAATAAAATTTGATTTGATTTATTGGCAGACAGGTTTGGAACTCTCTTTCTTATTGGTCTATTAACTAATGTGATGTCATCAGGCCGAAACTCCATCCCACCAAAATAGGCAGAAATTATGATTATGCCCTTTTAGTGTAAGAGCTGTTTGAAAAGACTACCTGAAAATATAAATAATATGTAATATATATATATATATAGTGGGGAGAACAAGTATTTGATACACTGCCGATTTTGCAGGTTTTCCTACTTACAAAGCATGTAGAGGTCTGTAATTTTTATCATAGGTACACTTCAACTGTGAGAGATGGAATCTAAAACAAAAATCCAGAAAATCACATTGTATGATTTTTAAGTAATTAATTTGCATTTTATTGCATGACATAAGTATTTGATCACCTACCAACCAGTAAGAATTCCGGCTCTCACAGACCTGTTCGTTTTTCTTTAAGAAGCCCTCCTGTTCTCCACTCATTACCTGTATTAACTGCACCTGTTTGAACTCATTACCTGTATAAAAGACACCTGTCCACATACTCAATCAAACAGACTCCAACCTCTCCACAATGGCCAAGACCAGAGAGCTGTGTAAGGACATCAGGGATAAAATTGTAGACCTGCACAAGGCTGGGATGGGCTACAGGACAATAGGCAAGCAGCTTGGTGAGAAGGCAACAACTGTTGGCGCAATTATTAGAAAATGGAAGAAGTTCAAGATGACGGTCAATCACCCTCGGTCTGGGGCTCCATGCAAGATCTCACCTTGTGGGGCATCAATGATCATGAGGAAGGTGAGGGATCAGCCCAGAACTACACGGCAGGACCTGGTCAATGACCTGAAGAGAGCTGGGACCACAGTCTCAAAGAAAACCATTAGTAACACACTACGCCGTCATGGATTAAAATCCTGCAGCGCACGCAAGGTCCCCCTGCTCAAGCCAGCGCATGTCCAGGCCCATCTGAAGTTTGCCAATGACCATCTGGATGATCCAGAGGAGGAATGGGAGAAGGTCATGTGGTCTGATGAGACAAAAATAGAGCTTTTTGGTCTAAACTCCACTCGCCGTGTTTGGAGGTAGAAGAAGGATGAGTACAACCCCAAGAACACCATCCCAACCGTGAAGCATGGAGGTGGAAACATCATTCTTTGGGGATGCTTTTCTGCAAAGGGGACAGGACGACCGCACCGTATTGAGGGGAGGATGGATGGGGCCATGTATCGCGAGATCTTGGCCAACAACCTCCTTCCCTCAGTAAGAGCATTGAAGATGGGTCGCGGCTGGGTCTTCCAGCATGACAACGACCCGAAACACACAGCCAGGGCAACTAAGGAGTGGCTCCGTAAGAAGCATCTCAAGGTCCTGGAGTGGCCTAGCCAGTCTCCAGACCTGAACCCAATAGAAAATATTTGGAGGGAGCTGAAAGTCCGTATTGCCCGAAGGATCTGGAGAAGGTCTGTATGGAGGAGTGGGACAAAATCTTTGCTGCAGTGTGTGCAAACCTGGTCAAGAACTACAGGAAACGTATGATCTCTATAATTGCAAACAAAGGTTTCTGTACCAAATATTAAATTCTGCTTTTCTGATGTATCAAATACTTATGTCATGCAATAAAATGCAAATTAATTACTTAAAAATCATACAATGTGATTTTCTGGATTTTTGTTTTAGATTCCGTCTCTCACAGTTGAAGTGTACCTATGATAAAAATGACAGACCTCTACATGCTTTGTAAGTAGGAAAACCTGCAAAATCGGCAGTGTATCCAATACTTGTTCTCCCCACTGTATATAAACACAGGAAAATCACAGTTGACTGCACAGACAGACAGAAAGAGAGAGAGAGGAGAGAGAGAGTGAGGAGAGAGAGAGAGATAGAGAGAGGGTGAGGAGAGAGAGAGAGAGTGAGGAGAGAGAGAGAGAGAGAGGGTGAGGAGAGAGAGAGAGAGTGAGGAGAGAGAGAGAGAGAGAGGGTGAGGAGAGAGAGAGAGAGAGTGTGAGAGAGAGAGAGAGAGAGAGAGAGAGAGAGAGAGAGAGAGAGTGAGGAGAGAGAGAGAGAGAGTGAGGAGAGAGAGAGACAGACTGTACAACAGATCAATGTAGGCCAAGCGTTCTTTCTGCCATTAAACGTCCCAACGCCTCACTACCCAGCGGCCTAACTTGGTGAGTGTATCGTAGCGCGTTACAGTTGTATGTTCATTCATGCATCGTGTCAGTATTGTCATCTGTGGAGAACAGAGCCATCGTCCACCAAGAACAGGGCCACATACTGCACTGTAGTTATTATCACAAAATTACTGGGACGGCTGCATCTGAAATAACACTCCTAGTTACTACATATTGCAGTAATGTAACATAGGATAATATTGTAAGATTACATGGCCAGATCATAGATCAACATGCACTGAGAGTGGGACAGTAGGAGTAGCTATATGAGCTGGTCTCTTCTGTTTAATGAAGAAGTTAAACCCCAACAACGCTCACTGATTCTGATGCAGTCATAGTCAGAGAAGTTTCAGCGTCAAGGACGGCCAGGGAATCCACAAACGTGCGTCAAACCCCCGCAGCGGTGTACCTGTCGCCCACTACCTGAGAGAGAGAGAGAGAGGAAGAGCCCTGTTATCTCACCTTGCTGACTTTACTGGCGTCTGCCCCCATCTGGTCTGTCTCTCTCAGCTTGTTGTCATGCACCACGACCACGACACTACTCCTTCATCATCATCCTCCTCATCCCAACTCAAACATCGTCCCATCCGCTTCCACTATGCGCTACACATCTCCCTCACTATGCGCTACACACACCCCTCACTCACACACACGGATTCTCTGCAACCCGGCGACTTCACTATTCCCGGCCCTCGGTAATAAAACATTAGAAGCTAGTCCTTCCTAAAGTCTTCCACCATGTTGTCGTCGTCAGCAGCAGACATGGCGACATATAAACAAGATAATCCCTTCTGTAGGACACGTCACCCCCTACACCCGCCCACATGTCACTTGTCCAATCAGACTGGGAGCTGGCAGCGTTACACCCGCCCCCTCCTCGCTCCCCAGCCCCGCCCTCTCAAAGGAGATTCTCCAACTGTCCGTATAAACTCGTGCATTTTTTTTTATAAATACAGAGAAAACACAGTAAAGACAATTTACCAACGTGATAAAAATGAATCTTCTGTTGTTCAGCTGTTAATGTAATGTAGTTGGCAGATGAATTTGAATCTGGCCCTTCATTGGACACTGTGTTAACAAACTCCAAACGAGCTTCAATGCCATACAACACTCCTTCAGTAGCCTCCAACTGCTCTTAAACACTAGTAAAACTAAATGCATGCTCTTTAATCGAACGCTGCTGGCATCCGCCCACCCGACTAGAATCACTACTCTCGACGGGTCTGACCTAGAGTATGTGGACAACTACAAATACCTAGGTGTCTGGTTAGACCGTAAACTCTCCTTCCAGACTCACATTAAGCATCTCCAATCAAAAGTTAGATCTAGAATCGGCTTCCTATTTCGCAACAAAGCCTCCTTCACTCATGCTGCCAAACATGCCCTCGTAAAAACTGACTATCCTACCGATCCTTGACTTCGGCGATGTCATTTACAAAATAGCCTCCAACACTCTACTCAGCAAATTGGATGTAGTCTATCACAGTGCCATCCGTTTTGTCTCCAAAGCCCCATATACTACCCACCATTGTGACCTGTACGCTCTTGATGGCTGGCCCTCACTACGTATTTGTCGCCAAACCCACTGGCTCCAGGCCATCTATAAATCACTGCTAGGCAAATCCCCGCCTTATCTTAGCTCATTGGTCACCATAGCAACACCCACCCGTAGTCTGCACTCCAGCAGGTATATCTCACTGGTCATCCCCAAAGCCAACACCTCCTTTGGCCGCCATTCCTTCCAGTTCTCTGCTGCCAATGACTGGAACGAACTGCAAAAATCTCTGAAGCTGGAGACTCTTATCTCCCTCACTAACTTTAAGCATCAGTTGTCAGAGCACCTTACCGATCACTGCACCTGTACACAGCCCATCTGTAATTAGCCCACCCAACTACCTCATCCCCATATTGTTATTTATTTTGCTAATTTGCACCCCAGTATCTCTATTTGCACATCATCTTCTGCACATCTATCACTCCAGTGTTAATACTAAATTGTAATTATTTTGCACTATGTCCTATTTATTGCCTTACCTCCATAACTTGCTACATTTGCACACACTGTATATATATTTTCTGTTGTATTTTTGACTTTATGTTTTTTACCCCATATGTAACTCTGTGTTGTTGTTTTTATCGCACTACTTTGCTTTATCTTGGCCAGGTCGCAGTTGTAAATGAGAACTTGTTCTCAACTGGCTTACCTGGTTAAATAAAGGTGAAATAAAATAAAATAAAATAAAATACTTTCCGAATGCACTGTAAAGTCCAGTGAGTGTGCGTAGGGTCAGTGCAAGGTAGGGTCAGTGCAGATTGTCCGGGTAACCATTAGTTAACTATTTATTTTTAGTCTTATGGCTTGGGAGTAGAAGCTGTCTCAGAGCTTGTTGATCTGAGAGCCGATGCGCCGGTACCGTTTGCCGGACGGTAGCAGAGTGAACGGTCTTTGGCAATTCTTCGGGCCTTCCTCTGACACCACCTGAAATAGAGGTCCTGGATTGCATGGAGCTCGGCCTCAGTATCTAAGGGCGTGTGAGGCTAATCTCAGCCCAGTGCCTGGTGTAGTGTGCTGGGCTGGCAGAGAGGAGCAGTCCCCTGATCACTGGAGGGTTGAGATTCACACACACACACAGACACACACCGGAGTGAAAGGACTGCCAAGCCATAGTTACCCATAACGCACCACTGGTTCCATGATGAGGGAAGATTTCATGCTCTGACTACGCTATGACACACACACACACTATGACACATACACACACTATGACACATACACACACACTATGACACATACACACACTATGACACATACACACTATGACACATACACACTATGACACATACACACACTATGACACATACACACGCTATGACACATACACACACTATGACACATACACACACTATGACACATACACACACTATGACACATACACACACTATGACACATACACACACTATGACACATACACACACTATGACACATACACACACTATGACACATACACACACTATGACACATACACACACTATGACACATACACACACTATGACACATACACACACTATGACACATACACACGCTATGACACATACACACACTATGACACATACACACTATGACACATACACACTATGACACATACACACACTATGACACATACACACGCTATGACACATACACACACTATGACACATACACACACTATGACACATACACACACTATGACACATACACACACTATGACACATACACACACTATGACACATACACACACTATGACACATACACACACTATGACACATACACACACTATGACACATACACACACTATGACACATACACACGCTATGACACATACACACACTATGACACATACACACGCTATGACACATACACACACTATGACACATACACACACTATGACACATACACACACTATGACACATACACACACTATGACACATACACACACTATGACACATACACACACTATGACACATACACACACTATGACACATACACACACTATGACACATACACACTATGACACATACACACTATGACACATACACACTATGACACATACACACGCTATGACACATACACACGCTATGACACATACACACACTATGACACATACACACGCTATGACACATACACACACTATGACACATACACACACTATGACACATACACACACTATGACACATACACACACTATGACACATACACACACTATGACACATACACACACTATGACACATACACACACTATGACACATACACACACACTATGACACATACACACACTATGACACATACACACACTATGACACATACACACACTATGACACATACACACACTATGACACATACACACACACTATGACACATACACACACTATGACACATACACACACTATGACACATACACACACTATGACACATACACACACACTATGACACATACACACACTATGACACATACACACACTATGACACATACACACACTATGACACATACACACACTATGACACATACACACACTATGACACATACACACACTATGACACATACACACACTATGACACATACACACACTATGACACATACACACACTATGACACATACACACACTATGACACATACACACACTATGACACATACACACACTATGACACATACACACACTATGACACATACACACACACTATGACACATACACACACTATGACACATACACACACTATGACACATACACACACTATGACACATACACACACACTATGACACATACACACACACTATGACACATACACGCTATGACACATACACACACTATGACACATACACACACTATGACACATACACACTATGACACATACACACACTATGACACATACACACTATGACACATACACACACTATGACACATACACACTATGACACATACACACACTATGACACATACACACACTATGACACATACACACACTATGACACATACACACACTATGACACATACACACACTATGACACATACACACACACTATGACACATACACACACACTATGACACATACACACTATGACACATACACACACTATGACACACACACACACTATGACACACACACACACACTATGACACACATTCACACACTATGACACATACACAAATCAAAAGAAATCAGCCAAGACCTCAGAAAATAAAATTGTAGACCTCCACAAGTCTGGTTCATCCTTGGGAGCAATTTCCAAACGCCTGAAGGTACCACATTCATCTGTACAAACAATAGTACGCAAGTATAAACACCATGGGACCACGCAGCCATCATACCGCTCAGGACGGAGACGCGTTCTGTCTCCTAGAGATGAACGTACTTTGGTGCGAAAAGTGCAAAACAATCCCAGAACAACAGCAAAGGACCTTGTGAAGATGCTGAAGGAAACAGGTACAAAAGTATCTATATCCACAGTAAAACGAGACCTATATCGACATAACCTGAAAGGCCGCTCAGCAAGGAAGAAGCCACTGCTCCAAAACCGCCATAACAAAGCCAGACTACGGTTTGCAACTGCACATGGGGACAAAGATTGTGAAGCACGAGGGTGGCAGCATCATGCTGTGGGGGTGCTTTGCTGCAGGAGGGACTGGTGCACTTCACAAAATAGATGGCATCATGAGGAAGGAAAATTATGTGGATATATTGAAACAACATCTTAAGACATCAGTCAGGAAGTTAAAGCTTGGTCGCAAATGGGTCTTCCAAATGGACAATGACCCCAAGCATACTTCCAAAGTTGTGGCAAAATGGCTTAAGGACAACAAAGTCAAGGTATTGGAGTGGCCATCACAAAGCCCTGACCTCAATCCCATAGAACATTTGTGGGCAGAACTGAAAAAGCGTGTGCGAGCAAGGAGGCCTACAAACCTGACTCAGTTACACCAGCTCTGTCAGGAGGAATGAGCCAAAATTCCCCCAACTTATTGTGGGAAACTTCTGGAAGGCTACCCGAAACGTTTGACCCAAGTTAAACAATTTAAAGGCAATGCTACCAAATACTAATTGAGTGTATGTAAACTTCTGACCCACTGGGAATGTGATGAAAGAAATAAAAGCTGAAAGAAATCATGGCTAAGGTGTATGTAAACTTCCGACTTCAACTGTATATAGACATAGCTATACTGCTAGAGTGGTATAGTGATGCGCAGGTTAACTCATAACCCACAGTCCCCGTGGTTGGAAGTTTACATACACCTTAGCCAAATACATTTAAACTCAGCTTTTTCACAATTCCTGACATTAAATCCTAGTAAAAATTCCCTGTTTTAGGTCAGTTAGGATCAGTGATGGCCAGTCCAATACTTAGGATTAAATGTCAGGAATTGTGAAAAACTTAGTTTAAATGTATTTACCATAAAGGCCTGATTGGTGGAGTGCTGCAGAGATGGTTGTCCTTCTGGAAGGTTCTCCCATCTCCACAGAGGAACCCTAGAACTCTGTCAGAGTGACCATCGGGTTCTTGGTCACCTCCCTGACCAAGGCCCTTCTCCCCCAATTGCTCAGTTTGGCTGGGCGGCCAGCTCTAGGAAGAGTCTTGGTGGTTCCAAACTTTTTCCATTTAAGAAAGATGGAGGCCAATGTGTTCTTGAGGACCTTCAATGCTGCATACATTTTTGGTATCCTTCCCCAGATCTGTGCCTCGACACAATCCTGTCTCGGAGCTCTACGGACAATTCCTTCAAACTCATGGCTTGGTTTTTGCTCTGACATGCACTGTCAACTGTGGGACCTTACATAGACAGGTCTGTGCATTTCCAATTCATGTCCAATCAATTGAATTTACCACAGGTGGACACCAATCAAGTTGTAGAAACATCCCAAGGATGATCAATGGAAACAGGATGCACCTGAGCTCAATTTCGAGTCTCATAGCAAAAGGTCTGAATACTTAAGTATTCTATTTTTCGAACAACCTGTTTTCGCTTTGTCATTATGGGGTATTGTGTGTAGATTGATGAGGATTTTATTTATTTAATCCATTTTAGAATAAGGCTGTAACGTAACAAAAGGGGTCTGAATAGTTTCCGAAGGCTCTGTAACATAATAATGTAATTCTCGCTATATAGGGAAAAGGGTGTCATTTAGGACACAAGCAGATTATAGGGCGTCCTTGCTGTATTCTACTTCCTGTCTCTGAACCGTGACTTCCTGTCTCTGAACCGTGACTTCCTGTCGCTGAACCGTGACTTCCTGTCTCAGAGTATTTCATCCAGGACGCTGCTGACATCATCTTCAGCGGCTACATTAGAGCATCAGGAGAGATCTTGCTGTGTGATGTTAGTCTGCGAGTACCTATGTGATGTTAGTAATAATAATAATAATAATAATAATAATAATATGCCATTTAGCGAACGCTTTTATCCAAAGCGACTTACAGTCATGCGTGCATACATTTTTTTGTGTATGGGTGGTCCCGGGGATCGAACCCACTACCCTGGCGTTACAAGCGCCGTGCTCTACCAGCTGAGCTTCAGAGGACCACACAGACACTGGGAGTATCTGTGTGATGTTAGTCTAGGAGTATCTGTGTGTCTGTAGGTGTGTGTGATGTGCCGTTTCCCTGTGTGTGTGTGTGTGTGTGTGTGTGTGTGTGTGTGTGTGTGTGTGTGTGTGTGTGTGTGTGTGTGTGTGTGTGTGTGTGTGTGTGTGTATCAGTGTGTGTGTGTGTGTGAATCCAATATTTTTTTTAGGGTCCCGATTAGCTAACGCCGTAACATTAGCTAATCTTCCTGGGGTCCAACACCAATTAATAAGACATTACAAACAATTACAAATACCTGACAGGTAACACATTCAACATTCAGTTGATGCTTTCTATTTCCTGTCACATGGTCTATCGCATAGACGTTCTTTTAGTTTTTTCTTGAAGGTGGATTTACCTTTTGCCTGAGAAATATGGATTGGTAAAGAGTTCCATTCAGCTATGGCTCTATATAAAACTGTAGATTTGAGGCGATTTGTCCTTGGCTTGGGTTGTCTTAGATGCCCTGAATTTACCTGTCTGGTTGGGTGGTTATGCATGTTGTTAGTATGTACTAACTGGTCTGAAAAATACTGTGGTTTTTTGAAAAATGTAACATTCCTAAAGAAACTCAGAAGACTGGATAGTAATATGTTTTCAACGTGAAGCCATGAAAGATTCTGATGCATTTGGATAATATTCCTACGGATAGATAATATTCCTACGGATAGATAATATTCATACGGATAGATAAAATTCCTACGGATAGAGCAGCCCTGTTCTGAGTGATTTCTCTTTTTGCTGCAGATGACTGGACAGTACTCCAGGTGTGAATCACCTGATTCAGAATGCTAGATGCTACGTACTCTGAACATTTTCTTGTAACAGCAATTCCCTTACCCATCTGTGTGTGTGTGTGTGTCAGTGTCTGTGTATCAGTGTGTGTGTGTGTCAGTGTCTGTGTATCAGTGTGTGTGTGTGTATCCGTGTTTTTATAGTTTAGGGGGACATTTTGGTGTCCTCATAAACATATTTTTTCAGATGGTGTTTTTGACTGTATGAAACCCCTCTACACAGTTTTTTCTTATTTTCAAAAACTGACCTCACATACCTTTTGTGTGTGTAAGTGTACGTTAACAGCGCCCCCTATAGGTGAGAGTGGTTATAGCAGCTCTACACATTTGGCGCGGAAATGATACACAAAGTCCCGCGCTGAATAGCAGCCTCCCTCGTGATTGGCTGCCACTAGTGACGTCTCTGGTGAAAATATTTCTGGACATTTCTGAAGGACAACTTGGATCCATGCCAGGCAAGACCATTTAAAATGAATAATATATAATAATAATAATATGCCATTTAGCAGACGCTTTTATCCAAAGCGACTTACAGTCATGCGTGCATACATTTTTGTGTATTTAAATTTTTAAATTTTTAGTCATTTAGCAGACGCTCTTATCCAGAGCGACTTACAGTTAGTGAATACATATATTATTATTTTTTATACTTTTATGTATGGGTGGTCCCGGGGATCGAACCCACTACCTTGGCGTTACAAGCGCCGTGCTCTACCAGCTGAGCTACAGAGGACCATCCATCATCTTCCATGGGTAAGTTATATGTAGTAATGTAATTAGTAATACTGGCCATGTTGTGTTTAGCAGATGTTATAGCGGGTGTAGCGAAATGCTTGTGCTTCTAGTTCTGACAGTGCAGTAATATCTAACAAGTCATATCTAACAATTTCACAACATATACCCAATACACACAAAACTATCTGGCCTTGAGATAGAAGCTGTTTTTCAAAACTACTAAGGAATGGGATTTAAGAATATATACATATATGGACAAGCAATGACAGAGCGGCATGGACTAAGATACAGTAGAAGATTATGGAATAGAATACAGTATATACATATGAGATGAGTAGTGCAAGATATGTAAACATTATTAAAGTGACTAGTGTTCCATTTCTTAAAGTGGCCAGTGATTTCAATAGGCAGCAGCAGCCTCTAATGTGCTAGTGATGGCTATTTAACAGTCTGATGGCCTTGAGATAGAAGCTGTTTTTCATTCTCTCGGTCCCAGCGTTGATGCACCTGTACTGACCTCGCCTTCTGGATGATAGCAGGGTGAACAGGCAGTGGCTCGGGTGGTTGATGTCCTTGATGATCTTTTTGGCCTTCCTGTGACATCGGGTGTTGTATGTGTCTTTGAGGGCGGGTAGTTTGCCCCCGGTAATGCGTTCGGCAGACCGCACCACCCTGCGGTTGCGGGCGGTGCAGTTGCCGTACCAGGCGGTGATACAGCCCGACAGGATGCTCTCAATTGGGCATCTGTAATAGTTTGTGAGGGTTTTAGGTGCCAAGCCAAATTTCTTCAGCCTCCTGAGGTTGAAGAGGCTCTGTTGCGCCTTCTTCACCACACTGTCTGCGTGGGTGGACCATATCAGTTTGTCGGTGATGTGTACGCCAAGAAACTAGAATCTTTCCACCTTCTCCACTGCGGTCCCGTCGACCGGGGGGGGGTGCACCCTCTGCTGTTTCCTGAAGTCCACGATCATCTCCTTTGTTTTGTTGACGTTGAGTGAGAGGTTATTTTCCTGAAACCACACTCCCAGAGCCCTCACCTCCTCCCTGTAGGCTGTCTCGTCATTGTTGGTAATCAAGCCTACTACTGTTGCGTCGTCTGCAAACTTGATGATTGGGTTGGAGGCGTGCTTGGCCACGCAGTCATAGGTGAACAGGGAGTACAGGAGGGGGCTGAGCACGCACCCTTATGGGGCCCCAGTGTTGAGGATCAGCGAAGTGGAGATGTTGTTTCCTACCTTCACCACCTTGGGGCGGCCCGTCAGGAAGTCCAGGACCCAGTTGCACTGGGCGGGGTTCAGACCCAGGGCCTCGACCTTAATGATGAGCTTGGAGGGTACTATGGTGTTGAATGCTGAGCTATAGTCAATGAACAGCATTCTTACATAGGTATTCCTCTTGTCCAGGTGGGATAGGGCAGTTTGCAGTGTGATGGCGATTGCATCGTCTGGGGATCTATTGGGGCGGTAAGCAAATTGAAGTGGGTCTAGGGTGACAGGTAAGGTAGAGGTGATATGATCCTTGACTACTCTCTCAAAGCACTTCATGATGACAGAGGTGAGTGCTACAAGGCGATAGTCATTTAGTTCAGTTACCTTTGCTTTCTTGGGTACAGGAACAATGGTGGCCATCTTGAAGCATGTGGTAACAGCAGACTGGGAAAGTGAGAGATTGAATATGTCTGTAAACACTCCAGCCAGCTGGTCTGCGCATGCTCTGAGGACGCGGCTAGGGATGCCGTCTTGGCCGGCAGCCTTGCGGGGGTTAACGTGCTTAAATGTCTTAATCACGTCGGCCATGGAGAAGGAGAGGCCACAGTCCTTGGTAGTGGGCCTTGTCAGTGGGACTGTGTTATCCTCAAAGCGGGCGAAGAAGGTGTTTAGCTTGTCTGAAAGCGAGACGTCGGTGTCGGCGACGTGGCTGGTTTTCTTTATGTAGTCCGTGATTGTCTGTAGACCCTGCCACATACGTCTCATGTCTGAGCCGTTGAATTGCGACTCCACTTTGTCTCTATACTGATGTTTTGCCAGTTTAATTGCCTTGCGGAATGAGTAGCTACACTGTTTTTATTCTGCCATATTCCCAGTCACCTTGCCATGGTTAAATGTGGTGGTTCTCGCTTTTAGATTTGTGCGAATGCTGCCGTCTATCCACGGTTTCTGGTTAGGGTAGGTTTTAATAGTCACAGTGGGCACAACATCACCTATACACATCCTGATAAACTCAGTCACCGTGTCAGTGTATTCGTCTAAATTATTTCTGGAAGCTACCTGGAACATATCCCAGTCCGCGTGATCAAAACAATCTTGAAGCGTGGATTCCGATTGGTCAGACCAGCGTTGAATAGTCCTTAGCACGGGTACTTCCTGTTTGAGTTTCTGCCTATAGGAAGGGAGAAGCAAAATGGAGTCGTGGTCAGATTTGCCGAAAAGGAGGGCGGGGGAGGGCCTTATAACCATCCCGGAAGTTTGAATAGCAATGGTCGAGGATTTTAGCAGCGCGAGTACAACAGTCGATATGTTGATAGAACTTCGGCAGCCTAGTCCTCAAATTTGCTTTGTTAAAATCCCCGGCTACAATAAATGCAGCCTCAGGATATGTGGTTTCCAGTCTGCATAAGGTCCAGTGAAGTTCTTTGAGGGCCGTCGTGGTATCGGCTTGAGGAGGGATATACAGTGGGGAAAAAAAGTATTTAGTCAGCCACCAATTGTGCAAGTTCTCCCACTTAAAAATATGAGAGAGGCCTGTAATTTTCATCATAGGTACACGTCAATCATGACAGACAAAATGAGAAAAAAATCACATTGTAGGATTTTTTATGAATTTATTTGCAAATTATGGTGGAATTTTTCTCAATTTGTCTGTCATAGTTGACGTGAACCTATGATGAAAATTACAGGCCTCTCTCATCTTTTTAAGTGGGAGAACTTGCACAATTGGTGGCTGACTAAATACTTTTTTTCCCCACTGTACAAGGCCGTGACTATAACCAAAGAGAATTCTCTTGGGAGATAATATGGTCGACATTTGATTGTGAGATATTCTAGGTCGGGTGAACAGGAGTGCGTGGCGGTTTGATTTAAGGCCAGTCACCACAACCTCCAGTTTTTTTTATTTTGATAAGTCACCTTGTCCGAGAGAGATTGACACGGTTATCAAAACGTCACGCCAGGGTAAGTCTACATCAAACACAGCCTTTATTTAAGTGTTGCTAAAGTCCCCTATGGTAAAGATTAATGGTGGAAAAAGGATTGGAACCATGTCCCTGTTTGACCGCTAGGTTTTATGGGTATTATGACACCTCCACTGTGGGGCTCTATGGAATGCAGTTCACCTGTATCATCTCGTAACTCTTTACAGGTAGGCCTACATTTGCTGCAGCATAGCTACTACTATAGCATAGCTACTACTACAGCATAGCTACTACTATAGCATAGCTACTACTATAGCATAGCTACTACTATAGCATAGCTACTACTACAGCATAGCTACTACTATAGCATAGCTACTACTACAGCATAGCTACTACTACAGCATAGCTACTACTATAGCATAGCTACTACTACAGCATAGCTACTACTACAGCATAGCTACTACTATAGCATAGCTACTACTACAGCATAGCTACTACTATAGCATAGCTACTACTACAGCATAGCTACTACTACAGCATAGCTACTACTATAGCATAGCTACTACTACAGCATAGCTACTACTACAGCATAGCTACTACTATAGCATAGCTACTACTACAGCATAGCTACTACTACAGCATAGCTACTACTACAGCATAGCTACTACTACAGCATAGCTACTACTATAGCATAGCTACTACTATAGCATAGCTACTACTACAGCATAGCTACTACTATAGCATAGCTACTACTACAGCATAGCTACTACTATAGCATAGCTACTACTATAGCATAGCTACTACTATAGCATAGCTACTACTACAGCATAGCTACTACTATAGCATAGCTACTACTATAGCATAGCTACTACTACAGTAGTATAAGGACTGAATGTGTATCTTTACACATCTTTTGGGGGTCACCTTATTCAAAAAATTGTTTGCAGCTGCAGAGCTTTAAAACATCCTGTCACTCGAATATCGTTGCTTAAAATGTGCGCTCACGCGAGCACTCTCTGCATCCAAAATAGATAATCCTGTTCAAGATTGATGTGTGTATGTATAGATAATGTCCTAGCCAACCTCTTCCAGGTTATACATTCAATACAGTATTATCCTTGTATATAGCTAATGAATGATGGGTTATGCATAAGCTTTTAACTAATAGCATCTCTCTTGCGCAATATGCATCTGCGCTCTGCTGGCCTCTTTCCTTAAAAACGCTCCTTAGCTCTTGGAGTCCCAGGAAAAGTTAGACTATAATAGCTTGCTGGAATTTAAAAAATATATATATAATTTCTTATACTAATAGACTATTTGAAGAGGGATGCAAGCTCTTGTTTGCTGAATGTTAAATACAGCAGCCAATAGAACTCCAGAGGAGTTTGAAAGGTGAGATGGTGATGGTGGTAGACATTTTAGACCATAACCATAATTAATTATTCATGTAAAGTGAAAGCCGTCTGCATCTTATTCTAGTGCTATATTATTCATATTATTATCTATATTATTCATATTATTATCTATATTATTTATTACAAGGATGAAAATGGGGACAATGAAACTATAATTTAACTGTTGAAAGCGAGGAAGGAATGAAGCAACAATAGAGGCTAATATTAGGAAAAGTATGTCAGCCTACTAAAGATACGCATGTAAAATGGGCCCTATTATATTTCAAAATTAATCAAATTCGCTAGCCTATAATTGTAACTTTGTAGGCCACATGTCAAGCACCAGCTTTGCATGTTCTCTCCCAGCTTCATGGTTTGAACGAGGTGCATCATTCCAGACCATATAACACAGTATAGTAATACAGTCCATACTCAAAGAGATTAGCCTACAGTAGCCTGTTTCATTAATTTACCCAAGATAGCATAGCTACATCTATGGGCTTTTATATAGCTAGCTACATCTATGGGCTTTTATATAGATAGCTACATCTATGGGCTTTTATATAGATAGCTACATCTATGGGCTTTTATATAGATAGCTACATCTATGGGCTTTTATATAGCTAGCTACATCTATGGGCTTTTATATAGATAGCTACATCTATGGGCTTTTATATAGATAGCTACATCTATGGGCTTTTATATAGCTAGCTACATCTATGGGCTTTTATATAGATAGCTACATCTATGGGCTTTTATATAGCTAGCTACATCTATGGGCTTTTATATAGATAGCTACATCTATGGCCTTTTATATAGACAGCATAACTACATCTATGGGCTTTTATATAGCTAGCTACATCTATGGGCTTTTATATAGCTAACTACATCTATGGGCTTTTATATAGATAGCTACATCTATGGGCTTTTATATAGACAGCATAACTACATCTATGGGCTTTTATATAGCTAACTACATCTATGGGCTTTTATATAGCTAGCCACATCTATGGGCTTTTATATAGCTAGCTACATCTATGGGCTTTTATATAGATAGCTACATCTATGGGCTTTTATATAGATAGCTACATCTATGGGCTTTTATATAGATAGCTACATCTATGGGCTTTTATATAGATAGCTACATCTATGGGCTTTTATATAGATAGCTACATCTATGGGCTTTTATATAGATAGCTACATCTATGGGCTTTTATATAGCTAGCTACATCTATGGGCTTTTATATAGCTAGCTACATCTATGGGCTTTTATATAGATAGCTACATCTATGGGCTTTTATATAGCTAGCTACATCTATGGGCTTTTATATAGATAGCTACATCTATGGGCTTTTATATAGATAGCTACATCTATGGGCTTTTATATAGCTAGCTACATCTATGGGCTTTTATATAGCTAGCTACATCTATGGGCTTTTATATAGCTAGCTACATCTATGGGCTTTTATATAGCTAGCTACATCTATGGGCTTTTATATAGCTAGCTACATCTATGGGCTTTTATATAGATAGCTACATCTATGGGCTTTTATATAGATAGCTACATCTATGGGCTTTTATATAGCTAGCTACATCTATGGGCTTTTATATAGCTAGCTACATCTATGGGCTTTTATATAGCTAACTACATCTATGGGCTTCTATATAGATAGCTACATCTATGGGCTTTTATATAGACAGCATAACTACATCTATGGGCTTTTATATAGCTAACTACATCTATGGGCTTTTATATAGCTAGCCACATCTATGGGCTTTATATAGCTAGCTACATTATGGGCTTTTATATAGCTAGCTACATCTATGGGCTTTTATATAGCTAGCTACATCTATGGGCTTTTATATAGCTAGCTACATCTATGGCTTTTATATAGCTAACTACATCTATGGGCTTTTATATAGATAGCTACATCTATGGGCTTTTATATAGACACAGCATAACTACATCTATGGGCTTTTTATATAGCTAACTACATCTATGGGCTTTTATATAGCTAGCCACATCTATGGGCTTTTATATAGCTAGCTACATCTATGGGCTTTTATATAGCTAGCTACATCTATGGGCTTTTATATAGATAGCTACATCTATGGGCTTTTATATAGATAGCTACATCTATGGGCTTTTATATAGCTAGCTACATCTATGGGCTTTTATATAGATAGCTACATCTATGGGCTTTTATATAGATAGCTACATCTATGGGCCTTTATATAGCTAACTACATCTATGGGCTTTTATATAGCTAGCTACATCTATGGGCTTTTATATAGATAGCTACATCTATGGGCTTTTATATAGACAGCATAACTACATCTATGGGCTTTTATATAGATAGCTACATCTATGGGCTTTTATATAGATAGCTACATCTATGGGCTTTTATATAGATAGCTACATCTATGGGCTTTTATATAGCTAGCTACATCTATGGGCTTTTATATAGATAGCTACATCTATGGGCTTTATATAGCTAGCTACATCTATGGGCTTTTATATAGATAGTTACATCTATGGGCTTTTATATAGATAGCTACATCTATGGGCTTTTATATAGCTAGCTACATCTATGGGCTTTTTATATAGCTAGCTACATCTATGGGCTTTTATATAGATAGCTACATCTATGGGCTTTTATATAGCTAGCTACATCTATGGGCTTTTATATAGCTAGCTACATCTATGGGCTTTTATATAGCTAGCTACATCTATGGGCTTTTATATAGATAGCTACATCTATGGGCTTTTATATAGATAGCTACATCTATGGGCTTTTATATAGCTAGCTACATCTATGGGCTTTTATATAGCTAGCTACATCTATGGGCTTTTATATAGCTAACTACATCTATGGGCTTTTATATAGGTAGCTACATCTATGGGCTTTTATATAGACAGCATAACTACATCTATGGGCTTTTATATAGCTAACTACATCTATGGATTTTATATAGCTAGCCACATCTATGGGCTTTTATATAGCTAGCTACATCTATGGGCTTTTATATAGCTAGCTACATCTATGGGCTTTTATATAGCTAGCTACATCTATGGGCTTTATATAGCTAGCTACATCTACATTTTATATAGCTAACTACATCTATGGGCTTTTATATAGATAGCTACATCTATGGGCTTTTTATATAGACAGCATAACTACATCTATGGGCTTTTATATAGCTAACTACATCTATGGGCTTTTATATAGCTAGCCACATCTATGGGCTTTTATATAGCTAGCTACATCTATGGGCTTTTATATAGCTAGCTACATCTATGGGCTTTTATATAGATAGCTACATCTATGGGCTTTTTATATATAGCTACATCTATGGGCTTTTATATAGCTAGCTACATCTATTGGCTTTTATATAGATAGCTACATCTATGGGCTTTTATATAGATAGCTACATCTATGGGCCTTTTATATCTACATCTATGGGCTTTTATAGCTAGCTACATCTATGGGCTTTTATATAGATAGCTACATCTATGGGCTTTTATATAGACAGCATAACTACATCTATGGGCTTTTATATAGCTAGCTACATCTATGGGCTTTTATATAGCTAGCTACATCTATGGGCTTTTATATAGATAGCTACATCTATGGGCTTTTATATAGACAGTATAACTACATCTATGGGCTTTTATATAGATAGCTACATCTATGGGCTTTTATATAGACAGCATAACTACTCTATGGGCTTTTATATAGACATCTATGGGCTTTTATATAGCTAACTACATCTATGGGCTTTTATATAGCTAGCTACATCTATGGGCTTTTATATAGCTAGCTACATCTATGGGCTTTTATATAGACAGCATAACTACATCTATGGGCTTTTATATAGCTAGCTACATCTATGGGCTTTTATATAGATAGCTACATCTATGGGCTTTTATATAGCTAGCTACATCTATGGGCTTTATATAGACAGCTACATCTATGGGCTTTTATAGCTAACTACATCTATGGGCTTTTATAGATAGATACATCTATGGGCTTTTATATAGCTAACTACATCTATGGGCTTTTATATAGTAGCCACATCTATGAGCTTTTATAGCTAGCTACATCTATGGGCTTTTATATAGCTAACTACATCTATGGGCTTTTATATAGATAAATACATCTATGGGCTTTTATATAGCTAGCTACATCTATGGGCTTTTATATAGACAGCTACATCTATGCTTTTACATCTATGGGCTTTTATATAGACAGCATAACTACATCTATGGGCTTTTATATAGATAGCTACATCTATGGGCTTTTATATAGACAGCATAACTACATCTATGGGCTTTTATATAGCTATAGCTACATCTATGGGCTTTTATATAGCTACATCTATGGGCTTTTATATAGCTACACATCTATGGCTTTTATATAGCTAGCTACATCTATGGGCTTTTATATAGCTAACTACATCTATGGGCTTTTATAAGCTAGCTACATCTATGGGCTTTTATATAGCTAGCTACATCTATGGGCTTTTATATATAGCTACATCTATGGGCTTTTACATCTACATCTATGGGCTTTTATATAGCTAGCTACATCTATGGGCTTTTATATAGATAGCTACATCTATGGGCTTTTATATAGATAGCTACATCTATGGGCTTTATATAGCTAGCTACATCTACATAGATAGCTACATCTATGGGCTTTTATATAGCTAGCTACATCTATGGGCTTTTATATAGATAGCTACATCTATGGGCTTTTATATAGACAGCATAACTACATCTATGGGCTTTTATATAGCTAGCTACATCTATGGGCTTTTATATATAGCTAGCTACATCTATGGGCTTTTATATAGATAGCTACATCTATGGGCTTTTATATAGACAGCATAACTACATCTATGGGCTTTTATAGCTAACTACATCTATGGGCTTTTTATATAGCTAGCCACATCTATGGGCTTTTATATAGCTACATCTATGGCTTATATAGATAGCTACATCTATGGGCTTTTATATAGATAGCTACATCTATGGGCTTTTATATATAGCTAGCTACATCTATGGGCTTTTATATAGATAGCTACATCTATGGGCTTTTATATAGATAGCTACATCTATGGGCTTTTATATAGATAGCTACATCTATGGGCTTTTATATAGAGCTAGCTACATCTATGGGCTTTTATATAGCTAGCTACATCTATGGGCTTTTATATATAGATAGCTACATCTATGGGCTTTTATATAGCTAGCTACATCTATGGGCTTTTATATAGATAGCTACATCTATGGGCTTTTATATAGATAGCTACATCTATGGGCTTTTATATAGCTAGCTACATCTATGGGCTTTTATATAGCTAGCTACATCTATGGGCTTTTATATAGCTAGCTACATCTATGGGCTTTTATATAGCTAGCTACATCTATGGGCTTTTATAGCTAGCTACATCTATGGGCTTTTATATAGATAGCTACATCTATGGGCTTTATATAGATAGCTACATCTATGGGCTTTTATATAGCTAGCTACATCTATGGGCTTTTATATAGCTAGCTACATCTATGGGCTTTTATATAGCTAACTACATCTATGGGCTTTCTATATAGATAGCTACATCTATGGGCTTTTATATAGACAGCTAACTACATCTATGGGCTTTTATATAGCTAGCTACATCTATGGGCTTTTATATAGATAGCCACATCTATGGGCTTTTTATAGCTAGCTACATCTATGGGCTTTTATATAGCTAGCTACATCTATGGGCTTTTATATAGCTAGCTACATCTATGGGCTTTTATATAGCTAGCTACATCTATGGGCTTTTATATAGCTAACTACATCTATGACAGCATAGATAGCTACATCTATGGGCTTTTATATATACAGCATAAACTACATCTATGGGCTTTTATATAGCTAACTACATCTATGGGCTTTTATATAGCTAGCTACATCTATGGGCTTTTATATAGCTAGCTACATCTATGGGCTTTTATATAGCTAGCTACATCTATGGGCTTTTATATAGATAGCTACATCTATGGGCTTTTATATAGATAGCTACATCTATGGGCTTTTATATAGCTAGCTACATCTATGGGCTTTTATATAGATAGCTACATCTATGGGCTTTTATATAGATAGCTACATCTATGGGCCTTTATATAGCTAACTACATCTATGGGCTTTTTATATAGCTAGCTACATCTATGGGCTTTATAGATAGCTACATCTATGGGCTTTTATATAGACAGCATACATACATCTATGGGCTTTTATATAGATAGCTACATCTATGGCTTTTATATAGATAGCTACATCTATGGGCTTTTATATAGATAGCTACATCTATGGGCTTTTATATAGCTAGCTACATCTATGGGCTTTATATAGATAGCTAGCTTTTACATCTATGGGCTTTTTATATAGATAGCTACATCTATGGGCTTTTATATATAGCTACATCTATGGGCTTTTATATAGCTAGCTACATCTATGGGCTTTTATATAGCTAGCTACATCTATGGCTTTTATATATAGCTACATCTATGGGGCTTTACATCTATGGGCTTTTATATAGCTAGCTACATCTATGGGCTTTTATATAGCTAGCTACATCTATGGGCTTTTATATAGATAGCTACATCTATGGGCTTTTATATAGATAGCTACATCTATGGGCTTTTATATAGCTAGCTACATCTATGGGCTTTTATATAGCTAGCTACATCTATGGGCTTTTATATAGCTAACTACATCTATGGGCTTTTATATAGGTAGCTACATCTATGGGCTTTTATATAGACAGCATAACTACATATGGGGCTTTTATATAGCTAACTACATCTATGGATTTTATATAGCTAGCCACATCTATGGGCTTTTATATAGCTAGCTACATCTATGGGCTTTTATATAGCTAGCTACATCTATGGGCTTTTATATAGCTAGCTACATCTATGGGCTTTTATATAGCTAGCTACATCTATGGGCTTTATTATATAGCTAACTACATCTATGGGCTTTATATAGATAGCTACATCTATGGGCTTTTATATAGACAGCATAAAACTACATCTATGGGCTTTTATATAGCTAACTACATCTATGGGCTTTTTATATAGCTAGCCACATCTATGGGCTTTTATATAGCTAGCTACATCTATGGGCTTTTATATAGCTAGCTACATCTATGGGCTTTTATATAGATAGCTACATCTATGGGCTTTTATATAGATAGCTACATCTATGGGCTTTTATATAGCTAGCTACATCTATTGGCTTTTATATAGATAGCTACATCTATGGGCTTTTTATATAGATAGCTACATCTATGGGCCTTTATATAGCTAACTACATCTATGGGCTTTTATATAGCTAGCTACATCTATGGGCTTTTATATAGATAGCTACATCTATGGGCTTTTATATAGACAGCATAACTACATCTATGGGCTTTTATATAGCTAGCTACATCTATGGGCTTTTTATATAGCTAACTACATCTATGGGCTTTTATATAGATAGCTACATCTATGGGCTTTTATATAGACAGTAGCTACATCTATGGGCTTTTATATAGATAGCTACATCTATGGGCTTTTATATAGACAGCATAACTACATCTATGGGCTTTTATATAGCTAACTACATCTATGGGCTTTTATATAGCTAACTACATCTATGGGCTTTTATATAGCTAGCTACATCTATGGGCTTTTATATAGCTAGCTACATCTATGGGCTTTTATATAGACAGCATAACTACATCTATGGGCTTTTATATAGATAGCTACATCTATGGGCTTTTATATAGATAGCTACATCTATGGGCTTTTATATAGCTAGCTACATCTATGGGCTTTTATATAGACAGCTACATCTATGGGCTTTTATATAGCTAACTACATCTATGGGCTTTTATATAGATAGCTACATCTATGGGCTTTTATATAGCTAACTACATCTATGGGCTTTTATATAGCTAGCTACATCTATGAGCTTTTATATAGCTAGCTACATCTATGGGCTTTTATATAGCTAACTACATCTATGGGCTTTTATATAGATAGCTACATCTATGGGCTTTTATATAGCTAGCTACATCTATGGGCTTTTATATAGACAGCTACATCTATGGGCTTTATATAGACAGCTACATCTATGGGCTTTTATATAGACAGCATAACTACATCTATGGGCTTTTATATAGATAGCTACATCTATGGGCTTTTATATAGACAGCATAACTACATCTATGGGCTTTTATATAGCTAACTACATATATGGGCTTTTATATAGCTAGCCACATCTATGGGCTTTTATATAGCTAGCTACATCTATGGGCTTTTATATAGCTAGCTACATCTATGGGCTTTATATAGCTAGCTACATCTATGGGCTTTTATATAGCTAACTACATCTATGGGCTTTTATATAGCTAGCTACATCTATGGGCTTTTATATAGCTAGCTACATCTATGGGCTTTTATATAGCTAGCTACATCTATGGGCTTTTATATAGACAGCTACATCTATGGGCTTTTATATAGACAGCTACATCTATGGGCTTTTATATAGCTAGCTACATCTATGGGCTTTATATAGACAGCTACATCTATGGGCTTTTATATAGACAGCTACATCTATGGGCTTTTATATAGCTAGCTACATCTACGGGCTTTTATATAGACAGCTACATCTATGGGCTTTTATATAGACAGCTACATCTATGGGCTTTTATATAGCTAGCTACATCTATGGGCTTTTATATAGACAGCTACATCTATGGGCTTTTATATAGACAGCATAACTACATCTATGGGCTTTTATATAGCTAGCTACATCTATGGGCTTTTATATAGCTAACTACATCTATGGGCTTCTATATAGATAGCTACATCTATGGGCTTTTATATAGACAGCATAACTACATCTATGGGCTTTTATATAGCTAACTACATCTATTGGCTTTTATATAGCTAGCCACATCTATGGGCTTTTATATAGCTAGCTACATCTATGGGCTTTTATATAGCTAGCTACATCTATGGGCTTTTATATAGCTAGCTACATCTATGGGCTTTTATATAGCTAGCTACATCTATGGGCTTTTATATAGCTAACTACATCTATGGGCTTTTATATAGATAGCTACATCTATGGGCTTTTATATAGACAGCATAACTACATCTATGGGCTTTTATATAGCTAACTACATCTATGGGCTTTTATATAGCTAGCCACATCTATGGGCTTTTATATAGCTAGCTACATCTATGGGCTTTTATATAGCTAGCTACATCTATGGGCTTTATATATAGCTAGCTACATCTATGGGCTTTTATATAGATAGCTACATCTATGGGATTTTATATAGCTAGCTACATCTATGGGCTTTTATATAGATAGCTACATCTATGGGCTTTTATATAGATAGCTACATCTATGGGCCTTTATATAGCTAACTACATCTATGGGCTTTTATATATAGCTAGCTACATCTATGGGCTTTTATATAGATAGCTACATCTATGGGCTTTTATATAGACAGCATAACTACATCTATGGGCTTTTATATAGATAGCTACATCTATGGGCTTTTATATAGATAGCTACATCTATGGGCTTTTATATAGATAGCTACATCTATGGGCTTTTATATAGCTAGCTACATCTATGGGCTTTTATATAGATAGCTACATCTATGGGCTTTTATATAGCTAGCTACATCTATGGGCTTTTATATAGATAGCTACATCTATGGGCTTTTATATAGATAGCTACATCTATGGGCTTTTATATAGCTAGCTACATCTATGGGCTTTTATATAGCTAGCTACATCTATGGGCTTTTATATAGCTAGCTACATCTATGGGCTTTTATATAGCTAGCTACATCTATGGGCTTTTATATAGCTAGCTACATCTATGGGCTTTTATATAGCTAGCTACATCTATGGGCTTTTATATAGATAGCTACATCTATGGGCTTTTATATAGATAGCTACATCTATGGGCTTTTATATAGCTAGCTACATCTATGGGCTTTTATATAGCTAACTACATCTATGGGCTTTTATATAGGTAGCTACATCTATGGGCTTTTATATAGACAGCATAACTACATCTATGGGCTTTTATATAGCTAACTACATCTATGGGCTTTTATATAGCTAGCCACATCTATGGGCTTTTATATAGCTAGCTACATCTATGGGCTTTTATATAGCTAGCTACATCTATGGGCTTTTATATAGATAGCTACATCTATGGGCTTTTATATAGATAGCTACATCTATGGGCTTTTATATAGCTAGCTACATCTATTGGCTTTTATATAGATAGCTACATCTATGGGCTTTTATATAGATAGCTACATCTATGGGCTTTTATATAGCTAACTACATCTATGGGCTTTTATATAGCTAGCTACATCTATGGGCTTTTATATAGATAGCTACATCTATGGGCTTTTATATAGACAGCATAACTACATCTATGGGCTTTTATATAGCTAGCTACATCTATGGGCTTTTATATAGCTAACTACATCTATGGGCTTTTATATAGATAGCTACATCTATGGGCTTTTATATAGACAGTATAACTACATCTATGGGCTTTTATATATAGCTAGCTACATCTATGGGCTTTTATATAGACAGCATAACTACATCTATGGGCTTTTATATAGCTAACTACATCTATGGGCTTTTATATAGCTAGCTACATCTATGGGCTTTTATATAGCTAGCTACATCTATGGGCTTTTATATAGCTAGCTACATCTATGGGCTTTTATATAGACAGCATAACTACATCTATGGGCTTTTATATAGATAGCTACATCTATGGGCTTTTATATAGATAGCTACATCTATGGGCTTTTATATAGCTAGCTACATCTATGGGCTTTTATATAGACAGCTACATCTATGGGCTTTTATATAGCTAACTACATCTATGGGCTTTTATATAGATAGCTACATCTATGGGCTTTTATATAGCTAACTACATCTATGGGCTTTTATATAGCTAGCTACATCTATGAGCTTTTATATAGCTAGCTACATCTATGGGCTTTTATATAGCTAACTACATCTATGGGCTTTTATATAGATAAATACATCTATGGGCTTTTATATAGCTAGCTACATCTATGGGCTTTTATATAGACAGCTACATCTATGGGCTTTTATATAGACAGCTACATCTATGGGCTTTTATATAGACAGCATAACTACATCTATGGGCTTTTATATAGATAGCTACATCTATGGGCTTTTATATAGACAGCATAACTACATCTATGGGCTTTTATATAGCTAACTACATATATGGGCTTTTATATAGCTAGCCACATCTATGGGCTTTTATATAGCTAGCTACATCTATGGGCTTTTATATAGCTAGCTACATCTATGGGCTTTATATAGCTAGCTACATCTATGGGCTTTTATATAGATAGCTACATCTATGGGCTTTTATATAGCTAGCTACATCTATGGGCTTTTATATAGCTAGCTACATCTATGGGCTTTTATATAGATAGCTACATCTATGGGCTTTTATATAGACAGCTACATCTATGGGCTTTTATATAGACAGCTACATCTATGGGCTTTTATATAGCTAGCTACATCTATGGGCTTTATATAGACAGCTACATCTATGGGCTTTTATATAGACAGCTACATCTATGGGCTTTTATATAGCTAGCTACATCTATGGGCTTTTATATAGACAGCTACATCTATGGGCTTTTATATAGACAGCTACATCTATGGGCTTTATATAGCTAGCTACATCTATGGGCTTTTATATATAGACAGCTACATCTATGGGCTTTTATATAGACAGCATAACTACATCTATGGGCTTTTATATAGCTAGCTACATCTATGGGCTTTTATATAGCTAACTACATCTATGGGCTTTTATATAGATAGCTACATCTATGGGCTTTTATATAGCTAGCTACATCTATGGGCTTTTATATAGACAGCTACATCTATGGGCTTTTATATAGCTAGCTACATCTATGGGCTTTTATATAGACAGCTACATCTATGGGCTTTTATATAGCTAGCTACATCTATGGGCTTTTATATAGCTAGCTACATCTATGGGCTTTTATATAGCTAACTACATCTATGGGCTTTTATATAGCTAGCTACATCTATGGGCTTTTATATAGATAGCTACATCTATGGGCTTTTATATAGCTAGCTACATCTATGGGCTTTTATATAGATAGCTACATCTATGGGCTTTTATATAGACAGCTACATCTATGGGCTTTTATATAGCTAGCTACATCTATGGGCTTTTATATAGACAGCATAACTACATCTATGGGCTTTTATATAGATAGCTACATCTATGGGCTTTTATATAGATAGCTACATCTATGGGCTTTTATATAGCTAGCTACATCTATGGGCTTTTATATAGATAGCTACATCTATGGGCTTTTATATAGACAGCTACATCTATGGGCTTTTATATAGCTAGCTACATCTATGGGCTTTTATATAGACAGCTACATCTATGGGCTTTTATATAGCTAGCTACATCTATGGGCTTTTATATAGACAGCTACATCTATGGGCTTTTATATAGCTAGCTACATCTATGGGCTTTTATATAGACAGCTACATCTATGGGCTTTTATATAGCTAGCTACATCTATGGGCTTTTATATAGCTAGCCACATCTATGGGCTTTATATAGCTAGCTACATCTATGGGCTTTATATAGCTAGCTACATCTATGGGCTTTATATAGCTAGCTACATCTATGGGCTTTTATGTTTGTCTGTCGTAATGTGATGAAGCCTAAATATCATTTGCTTTTATTGGATAATTAACGGCGCAATCATGTCGACCAAAAGCTCTAATCACATCCAGACATTTATAGATTACATCCAGACATATACAGTGGCTTGCAAAAGTATTCACCCCACTTGGCATTTTTCCTATTTTGTTGCCTTACAACCTGGAATTAAAAGTTTTATTTATTTATTTTTGGGGGGGGGGGGGGGGGGGGGGGGGTTGTATCATTTGATTTACACAACATGCTACCACTTTGAAGATGCAAAAATATTTTTATGGTGAAACAAGAAATAATAAATAAATAAAATATTGAGCGTGCATAACTATTCACCCCCCCAAAGTCAATACTTTGTAGAGCCACCTTTTGCAGCAATTACAGCTGCAAGTCTCTTCGGGTATGTCTCTCTATAAGCTTGGCACATCTAGCCACTGGGATTCAAGGGCAAAACTGCTCCAGCTCCTTCAGGTTGGATGGGTTCCGCTGGTGTACAGCAATCTTTAAGTAATTCCACAGATTCTCAATTGGATTGAGGTATGGGCTTGAACTAGGACATTCCAAGACATTCAAATGTTTCCCCTTAAACCACTCGAGTGTTGCTTTAGCAGTATGCTTAGGGTCATTGTCCTGCTGGAAGGTGAACCTCCGTCTCAGTCTCAAATCTCTGGAAGACTGAAACAGGTTTCCCTCAATAATTTCCCTGTATTTAGCGCCATCCATCATTTCCCAGTCCCTGCCGATGGAAAAACATCCCCACAGCATGATGCTGCCTCCACCATGCTTCAATGGTGTTCTCGGGGTGATGAGAGGTGTTGAGTTTGCGCCTGACATAGCGTTTTCCTTTATGGCCAAAAAGCTCAATTTTAGTCTCATCTGACCAGAGTACCGTCTTCCATATGTTTGGGGAGTCTCCCACATGCCTTTTGGCGAACACCAAATGTGTTTGCTTATTATTTTCTTTAAGCAATGGCTTTTTTCTGCCCACTCTTCCGTAAAGCCCAGCTCTGTGGAGTGTACGGCTTAAAGTGGTCCTATGGACAGATACTCCAATCTCCGTGTGAAGCTTTGCAGCTCCTTCAGGGTTATCTTTGGTGTCTTTGTTGCCTCTCTGATTAATGCCCTCCTTGCCAGGTTTGTTGTGGTGCCATATTCTTTCCATTTTTTAATAATGGATTTTATGGTGCTCCGTGGGATGTTTAAAGTTTCAGATATTTTTTATAACCCAACCCTGATCTGTACTTCTCCACAACTTTGTTCCTGACCTGTTTGGAGAGCTCCTTGGTCTTCATGGTGCCGCTTGCTTGGTGGTGCCCCTTGCTTAGTGGTGTTGCAGACTCTCGGGCCTTTCAGAACAGATGTATATATACTGAGATCATGTGACAGATCATGTGACACTTAGATTGCACACAGGTGGACTTTATTTAACTAATTATGTGACTTCTGAAGGTAATTGGTTGCACCAGATCTTATTTAGGGGCTTCATAGCAAAGGGGGTGAATACATATGCATGCACCACTTTTCCGTTATTTATTTTTTAGAATGTTCTGAAACAAGTAATTTTTTTCATTTCACTTCACCAATTTGGACTATTTTGTGTATGTCCATTACATGAAATCCAAATAAAAATCCATTAAAATTACAGGTTGTAATGCAACAAAATAGGAAAAAACGCCAAGGGGGATGAATACTTTTGCAAGGCACTGTATCCTTTTAGAATGACCCTTCCGGTTTGGGTGGGAATACCGGGAGATACTCGAGAGAGAAAATTATAAAATACCGGGAAAACATTCAACCCTAATTGATAAACGCAGCTACTGCTCTGTTGGGCATCTTGAGTTCAATATCATTACTCTAGAATCAATCATACAATCAATCAGACAGTTTTTACCAATATAACAACATAATGGTCATTTATTTGAATGGTAAAAGACTATATTGATAAACTGGGTACATAAAGATGTAGGCTTATTCACATTACAGGTGAATGCATATTGAGCTTGTTTCCATTTGGGACGTGTTTTATTGTACTGATCAACAACATTTGCAGAGAAGTAGTTTATGAAGTTTGAGTGTAAGCTGGATGTCTTACTGGATGAATGGCTATAGGCCTTATAATATTGTTAATTGGATGGATTAACCTCTACAGGATCGGTGATTAACCTCTACAGGATGGATTAACCTCTACGGGATCGGTGATGGATGGATCTAACCTCTACGGGATCGGTGATTGGATGGATTAACCTCTAGGGATCGGATGGATTAACGGATGGCACTTCACGGATGGCACTCTCAGCACCTCACACCACACCCCCCCCAACACACACCCCGTTTCACACACCCCCTCTGACCATATCCCGTGCCTATAGAAAGTCATACACCCCCTCTGACCATATCCCGTGCCTATAGAAAGTCCTACACCTCCCTGAATTTTTTTTCTAATTCTGCTGCCTTAAAATTACATCTAAAATGGGATTAAACTAGGGATTAAAACAATTCACTCCACATTTTCAAAAGGGAAAGAAAGTTAACCAATGTAACCTCCCGAGTGGCGCAGCGGTCTAAGGCACTGCATCGCAGTGCTAGCTGTGCCACTAGAGATCCTGGTTTGAATCCAGGCTCTGTCGTAGCCGGCCGCGACCGGGAGACCCATGGGGCGGCGCACAATTGGCCCAGGGTAGGGGAGGGAATGGCCGGCAGGGATGTAGCTCAGTTGGTAGAGCATGGCGTTTGCAACGCCAGGGTTGTGGGTTTGATTCCCACGGGGGGCCAGTATGAAAAATACAAAAAAATAATGTATGCACTCACTAACTGTAAGTCGCTCTGGATAAGAGCGTCCTGCTAAATGACTAAAATGTAAATGTAATGTCCAATAGACTGACTGGGGAGGTGATTTCTCTCAGTAAAAGTCCTGCAATAGGAGTCGTCCCAGTCAGTGTATTGGAATAATAGTATTGGACATATTGCAACGTATAGCCTGACATATGAAGTGTGCACCAATGAGATGTGGTATCAGCCTACTCAGTCACATCCACAGATTACAATTCCAAAGAGTTTACACAAATATTAGCATCATAGCTATTATTGCAGGACTTTACAGTCCAATATGAATATTCAATATGCACAATATTCCTTGGCGTACACATCACCGACAAACTGAAATGGTCCACCCACGCAGACAGTGTGGTGAAGAAGGCGCAACAGAACCTCTTCAACCTCAGGAGGAAGAAGAAATTTGGCTTGACACCTAAAACCCTCACAAACATTTACAGATGCCCAATTGAGAGCATCCTGTCGGGCCGTATCACCACCTGGTACGGCAACTGCACTATTAGTCTACTATATAGTGAGTCTGCTTGGCTGGTTGCTGTCTCGTCTCTCCCTGCCTCACCTGCAAGCGCAGCAATCCTCTCGCTTTATCAGCTCCCGTTAATAAAGTAGCTTCAAAAATGACTTTTCGGCTGCTTTCCTCACTCGGATCCGACCAGGTCCATACGGAACGGTTCACTATATTTAAAAAATGTATTTATGCATATCGGGTCCGGGTGGGAAATTCCCAAGTGCACTTAATTGTAACTTGTCTTCATGAACCTCACTATTCATCCTTTTGTGCATATTGAATACTCATATTGGACTGCACAGGCTCACTACAGAGTACGCACTCATGAAATGGGCCATTAGCCTCCTCAGCCCACCAACAGATAACTATCCCATAGAGTTTACGCAGAGATTAGCGTCATAGCTATTATTGCAGGACTTTACAGTCCAGTATGAATGTTCAATACGCACATTAAGATTGTGTGGGGAGGTGACAGCAAAGTCCCGCAATAAAAGCTATAATTCTGTGTAAAATATTTGGGAGTTGTAATCGGTGGTTGCTACTCACTACGCTGGCCGTACATTGCAATATTACATTTCCAATACACAGACTGACAAGGAGATTTTTTTCAGTCAATTTCCTTGAACTAGAGACAATCCACTGCATCCTTCCTCCGTCTGAAAAATGCTGCATCTGAAATGCTGCACCCTTCCTTCTCTTGAATGCTCATCGTCTTCTCCGTCTGAAATGCTGCATCCTTCCTTCTCCGTCTGCACCCACACGCTGCTTGTTGCTTTAAAACAGATGTATCTGTATGTTCTCAAACCATGTTGTAGACATGTACGCATGTCATTCAACAAACACCATGCTTATTGCGAGACTGCGGAAAATCACCTCACTATCCAGCCTGTTGCGCATATTGAACATTCATATACAGTGCTAAAAAAAAAATATATATATATATATATACAGTGCATTCAGAAAGTATTCAGACCTTGACTTTATCCACAGTTACATTTTTAGTCATTTAGCAGACGCTCTTATCCAGAGCGACTTACAGTTAGTGAGTGCATACATTTTTCATACTGGCCCCCCGTGGGAAACGAACCCACAACCCTGGCGTTGCAAGAGCCATGCTCTTCCAACTGAGCTACATTACCTTATTCTAAAATTGATTAAATTGTTTTTCCCCCTCATCAATCTACACACAACACCCCATAATGACAAAGCAAAAACAGGTTTATAGATTTTTTTGGGCAAAAAAAACCCCCGGATATAGTGGAGTCACATGATATTTAAATACTTGAGTAGATCAATCCTGCCTTTCTTTCCACTGGAACATCTAGGCCAGGGTTGCCCAACCCGGTTCCTGGAGAGATACCCTCCTGTAGGTTTAACTCCAACCCTGTTCCTGGAGAGATACCCTCCTGTAGGTTTTAACTCCAACCCTGTTCCTGTAGAGATACCCTCCTGTAGGTTTTAACTCCAACCCTGTTCCTGGAGAGCTACCCTCCTGTAGGTTTTTAACTCCAACCCTGTTCCTGGAGAGATACCCTCCTGTAGGTCTTTGTCTCAACCAGGTTCCTGGCCAGCCCTACCCTCCTGTGGTGGTGTTTGATGAGGAACCCTGTTCCTGGAGAGATTGAGAACCCAATAACCAAGACGAGGTTGCGTTTTTATCCAAACATGTTCCTGGTAGCTATCCCCAGCTGTAGGTTTGATGCCAATCTCCACACCATGACAGGTGTTAGCCTGGCAGATAGGACTTATAAGGCGTCATGTGCATTTTAAAGCATCCAACCCTGGTGGTCCTGGAGAGATACCCTCCTGTAGTCAGTATTTTAACTCATTCATCCTGTCAGTTCCTGCAGTCCGATACCCTCACTGTAGGTTTTAACTCCGACAGTGTTCAAAATGGTGGATACTCAGATACCCTCCTGTAGGTTTTCTGTAACTCCACCCTGTTCCTGGAGAGATACCCTCCTGTAGGTTTTAAAACTCCAACCCTGTTCCTGGAGAGCTACCCTCCTGTACGGTTTTTCCAACCCTGTTCCTGGAGAGATACCCCTCCTGTAGGTTTTAAACTCCAACCCTGTGCCTGGAGAGCTAACCCTCCTGTAGGTTTTAACTCCAACCCTGTTCCTGCAGATACCCTCCTGTAGGTTTTTAACTCTAACCCTGTTCCTGCAGATACCCTCCTGTAGGTTTTAACTCCGACCCTGTTCCTGGAGAGATACCCTCCTGTAGGTTTTGGGCTGTCTTGTCTCCAGGAACAGGGATGGGCAGGCCAGCCCTAGGGCAACAAACCAGTGGTAGCATGTTTGATGAGGAGGAGCCCTGCGTGTGGGTGTGACTGTCAGTGAGAACCAACCAATAACAGACAAGATGAGGGCGTTGCGTTTTTATAAACATTTATTCCTCTGTAAATGTCCCCAGCAGCCGTCTAGATGATGCCAATCTGGAACACAAGACATGACAGGTGTTAGCCAGGCATCATAGGACTGTTATAAGGCGTCATAGTGCATTTATAAAGCATCACAAAGCAGGTGGTCTCTGGCATCAGTGGTTCCTTTGAGTCTGTCAGTATTCATCAGAAATTAAAATCATTCATCATCTGCTCAGAGCCTCTCCTGCAGTCCGATTGGACACCACACGTCTCCAACGCTATTGGCTGACAGTGAACAAAATGGGTGCATCTCAATACTCTCCAGTAGTCTCCTCTAAATGGCCTAGTGTCCTGTCTGTACAGATTTAAACAATTACTGCTGCAGTACTTGTTGTAACGCCGAGTGGAAATAGGAAGAAAGTGCATTTTGTATGGCTTATAAAAGTGTTGAATACAAAGTGTTGACAGCGCTGAGTAAGAACGTTAAAACATGAACTCACTCATAAAAACAGCAGCTCTTTGCTGTATTCGTTGACAGTCTCTATTTAGTTATGGTTTTAAAACGTTTTGAAATCTCACAGTATCAACTTTGCTGTAGCTTTCCGTATTTTACGCCTGTTACGGAGTCTGCGGACAGCAGGTCATCTGAGCCATCCGATTGGCCAGCGGTGGGCCTAATAGTGCACTTGATTTGCTCTCTGGGCCCTAATGCTGGGATAGGCAGAGTTACTTGGCGCAGCGCCGCTGAACCACCAGGCCGAGACTAACAGAACAATAGGAATAAGGCTTTATCTTTAGGGTTTTTAAACAGCAGGTGTTCCTAATGTTCTGTAGACCGTATTAGGAACGGAGTCTGTCTACACAGCGACCGAGACCGACCGGGACTGACCCCGAGAGACCGACCGGGACTGCCTAAGAGAAACCCGTACCGGAACGGACTGCCATTCCGAGAACGGCGACCTAATGACTGCCTTCCGAGACCGACCGGGACTGCCTTCCGAGACCGACCGGGACATGCCTTCTTCTGAGCCGACCGGGACTATGCCTCTTCTCTGACCGACCAGGACTGCTCCGAGACCGACCCCGAGGTGCCTCCGAGACCGACCGGGACTGCCTTCCGAGACCGACCGGGAAGGGAGGAGGGGGCCTCCGAGACCGACCCCGAGTGCCTCCGAGGAGAGACCGACCGGGGACTGCCTTCCGAGACCGACCGGGACTGTCATCCGAGACCGACCAGGACTGCCTCCGAGACCGACCCCGAGTGCCTCCGAGACCGACCGGGACTGCCTTCCGAGACCGACCGGGACTGCCTTCCGAGACCGACTGGTTGGTGAACACTGCTCTAGAAACTCGTGCGTCTCTCTGTGGGCTGATATTTCTGTGGCAGCTACTGCACGCCCGAGCGCAGTTTAGAGGGAACATTGCCTACTACCATACCCCGTTCAAAAGGCACTTAAATCTTTTGTCTTGCCCATTCACCCTCTGAATGGCACATCTACACAATCCATGTCTCAACTGTCTCTAGGCTTTAAAATAAAGTCCTTCCTTTAACCCGTCTCCTCCTTTCATCTATACTGATTGTAAGTGGATTTAACAAGTGACCTCAATAACTGGATCATAGCTTTCACCTGGATTCACCTGGTCAGTCTGTGTCATGGAAACAGCAGGTGTTCCTAATGTTCTGTAAACCCCGTATTAGGAACGGAGGGCCATTTGAGACGCGTTCTCATGAGAGGAGTCTTGTAGACTAACTCTGTGTAAGGAACGGAGGGCCATTTGAGACGCGTTCTCATGAGAGGAGTCTTGTAGACTATTGAGATGCAGATCCTGCTGTTTCTGTCATAATACGGCTCTACTCTAGATCTCACCTTGTTGGCCACATCCAACGCATCGTAATCTGGAGCCAGACGGACATACGCCTTCTTCTCACCATCAGGCCTGGGGGGAGAGAGAGAGAAGGGAGAGGGGGGAGGGAGAGAGGGGAAGAGAGAGAGAGAAGACCTTCGAAAGAGAGAGGGAAGAGAAGAGAGGGGGGAGGGAGAGAGAGAGGGGGGGGTAGGGATTAGAGAGGGGGGGGGAGGGAGAGAGAGAGGAGAGGGGAGGGGAGGAGGAGAGAAGAAAGAGAGGGGGGTAGGGAGAGAGAGAAGACCTTCTAGGGGGGGGGGAGAGAGAGGGGGGGACCTTCTAGGGGGGGGGGGAGGTAGAGAGAGAGAGAGAGATAGGGGGGAGGGAGAGAGAAGTCAAGAGAATGGGGGTAGGAGAGAGGGAAGAGAGAGAGAGAAGAGACTGGGGTGGTAGCCAGAGAGAAGAAGGAGGGGGGGAGGGAGATGAGAGAAGAATGAGGGGGGAGGGAGAGAGGAAGAGAGAGAGAGAGAAGAGAGGGGGGAGGGAGAGAGAGAGAGAGAGGGGGGAGGGGAGAGAAGAGAAATGTACTGGGGGGAGGGAGAGAGAAGACCTTCTAGATGGGGGAGGGAGAGAACTAAGAAGACCTTCTAATGAGGGGTAGCCAGAGAAGTCAAGGGTACGGGAGGGTAGAGAGAGAAGAGGGGGAAGGGTGAGAGAGAGAGTCAGAGGGATGATATTATTATTAATATTATGACCTCATGTATGTTGCAGCAGGTGTTCAGTGGGGTAATGATAATGTTCTAATGTACTGGGTGTAGCCATTAACTAAGTCAAGACCTAATGTACTGGGTGGTAGCCATTAACTAAGTCAAGACCTTCTAATGTACTGGGTGGTAGCCATTAACTAAGTCAAGACCTTCTAATGTACTGGGTGGTAGCCATTAACTAAGGACCTCAAGACCTTCTAATGTACTGGGTGGTAGCCATTAACTAAGTCAAGACCTTCTAATGTACTGGGTGGTAGCCATTAACTAAGTCAAGACCTTCTAATGTACTGGGTGGTAGCCATTAACTAAGTCAAGACCTTCTAATGTACTGGGTGGTAGCCATTAACTAAGTCAAGACCTTCTAATGTACTAGGTGGTGGCCATTAACTAAGTCAAGACCTTCTAATGTACTGGGTGGTAGCCATTAACTAAGTCAAGACCTTCTAATGTACTGGGTGGTAGCCATTAACTAAGTCAAGACCTTCTAATGTACTGGGTGGTAGCCATTAACTAAGTCAAGACCTTCTAATGTACTGGGTGGTAGCCATTAAAAGTAAGTCAAGACCTTATAATGTACTGGGTGGTAGCCATTAACTAAGTCCAGACCTTCTAATGTACTGGGTGACCAGGTCAGACCAGCAGGCAGGACAGTACCCATTGAGTCTAATAGTTAGATGTCAGTACCTTATTTAGGCTAGTAATGGTCTAATATCAGGATTATATTACATACCTGATTAGTTAGGGTTAGTTAGGGGCATAGGGGTAGTGTTGACCTTGGCTAGGGTTAGTTAGAGGCATAGGGGTAGTGTTGACCTTGGCTAGGGTTAGTTAGAGGCATAGGGGTAGTGTTGTACCTGATGAGTGTGTTGACCTTGGCCACATCGATGTCGTAGAGCTTCTTGACGGCGTGTTTGATCTGGTGCTTGTTGGCCTTGACATCAACGATGAAGACGAGGGTGTTGTTGTCCTCGATCTTCTTCATGGCCGACTCTGTCGTCAAAGGGAACTTAATGATGGCATAGTGGTCCAACCTGAGGGGGAAGAGGGGGGGAGTGAGAGAAGAGGGGAGAGGGGAGAAAGCGAGAGGGGGGAGAGAGAGAGGGGGAGAACTCATGGTCATTAGATCACCAAACTTTAACACTGCGACCCAACCTAAGCCCTTCAAATGTCCTGCGCCCCACCGCTATGTTTTAGTCTGTTTCTCTAAGGTGCATCAGTGGTTTATAAGGATGGAATCATGGGATATCATACTTTGATCGCTGTTACCATCATTTGCACCCCGAGCAGAGAAACTAACCTGGACTAAACCGTAAAATGTCACTGACAGCCATTTTTACGACGACTTAATAAAATACAAGAATCCACAACAGATGGTCTGTACACGTGGCTACTGTACCGACCTATCAGCATTCTTACTGTTGTGTAGGACTTACTTGTTCCTGCGAGGGGCGCTCTTCCGGGGGTACTTGGGTTGTCTGCGGAGGCGCAGGGTTTTGGGGCGGCGGAAGGTTGGAGACGTCCTGATCTTCTTCTTCCTCTGGCTGTGGACTCCCTTCAGAACAGCCTTCTTGGCCTTCAGGGCCTTCACCTTGGCCTCGGTCTTGGCAGGGACAGCTACAGGGGGAGATAAGACGTTCCAACTGGGTTTAGGCAGGGACAGCTACAGGGAGAGATAAGACGTTCCAACTGGGTTTAGGCAGGGACAGCTACAGGGGGAGATAAGACGTTCCAAAATATGTCTAAATAATTAGCGCGGCATTGCAGTAAGCAACCAATGAGTCTTTACGTGGCCAGTGTGCTGTAAACACCTGCATCAGACATCCCCACCACGGGCAAGAATGCAAATCAACTACACCAGTGCAGTACTCTGTCCAAGGTCGAGCAACGTTTGTAATGCAACGGTAACAGTAAAACGGTGTGGTTGAGGTTTTGTGAATCAGTTCTACAGGTCATTTCATATCAAGCTTTGATCGCTTTAAAAAAAAATTTTGCACACACACACCTTCTATACTTAATTTAAAACGCAACAATATTACTGAGTTACAGTTCATATAAGGAAATCAGTCAATTGAAACAATTGAGTTGAGACAGAAACAAATGTAATTCTGGTACATGGACATTTAAGCTAGAACCACTTTTGATGCGTCAGGCTGCTGTCATAATATACTGAACTGAAATATAAACGCAACACGTTAAGTGTTGGTCTCATGTTTCATGAGGTAAAATAAAAGATCCCAGACATTTTTCATGCACAAAAAGCTTATTTCTCTCAAATGTTGTTCACAAATTTGTTTACATCCCTGTTAGTGAGCGTTTCTCCTTTGCCAAGATAATCCATCCACCTGACAGGTGTGGCATATCAAGAAGCTGATTAAACAGCATGATCATTACACAGGTGCACCTTGTGCTGGGGACAATAAGGCCACTAAAATGTGCAGTTTTGTCACAACACCACAGATGTCTCAAGTTTTGAGGGAGCGTGTAATTGGCATGCTGACTGCAGGAATGTCCACCAGAGCTGTTGCCAGAGAATTTAATTTTAATTTCTCTACCATAAGCCACCAATGCCGTAGAGAATTTGGCATGATGTCCAACCGGCCTCACAACCGCAGACCACGTGTAACCACGCCCCAGCCTCCCCAGACCACGGACCTCCACATCCGGCTTCTTCACCTACAGGGATCGTCTGAGACCAGCCACCCGGACGGCTGATGAAACTGAGGAGTACTTAGGTCTGTAATAAAGCCCTTTTGTGGGGGTAAAAACGTATTCTGATTGGCTGGGCCTGGCTCCACAGTGGGTGGGGCTATGCCCTCCCAGGCCCACCCACGGCTGCGCCTCTGCCCAGTCATGTGTAATCCAAAAATGTGGGCCTAATGAATTTATTTCAATTGACCGATTTCCTTATATGAACTGCAAATCAGTAAAATCTTAGACATTTTTGCGTTTATATTTTGGTTCAGTAGTTTCGCGATTTACAAGTGAAGGTCTTAATGATGTATGCGAGCACAGCATGTTTGCGTCGCCTAGCAGAGTTCAGCTAGGAGAAAAATCGAACCTAGTTTGCAGCGCTATACCTAAAGCCTTGGACACACCGGTTGTGTCAGACTGTATGCATTTCGGCACAAGTAGATTCATTTCATTGGGAGGCAATCTGCACCACTGCGACTCATCTGCCAGAATATGCGTTGATCACACCTACAGCGTCATGGTACACCAGAACATAGAAGTACATTCAGTGTGTTCTGCATTCGTTGGATTGATTGTATCAAATTGTATAGACGGCTTGACAGAAATGGTAGCAGAAAGTGAATGTTGAACTGGTTGCATCCAGATGCTTCCATTTATCGCAATGGCACTTTAGGTGTGACATTTTTACATTACATTTTAGTCATTTAGCAGACGCTCTTATCCAGAGCGACTTACAGTCAGTGAGTGCATACATTATTATTTTTCATACTGGCCCACCGTGGGAATCGAACCCACAACCCTGGCGTTGCAAACGCCATGCTCTACCAACTGAGCTACATCCCTGCCGGCCATTCCCTCCCCTACCCTGGACGACGCTGGGCCAATTGTGCGCCGCCCCATGGGTCTCCCGGTCGCGGCCGGCTACGAAAGAGCCTTGATTCGAACCAGGATCTCTAGTGGCACAGCTAGCACTGCGATGCAGTGCCTTAGACCAATATTTGAGAGGACTCTGTTCTACCAATTAATATTGGAGAGGACTCTCTTCTACCAGTTAATATTGAAGAGGACTCTGTTCTACCAGTTAATATTGAAGAGGACTCTCTTCTACCAGTTAATATTGGAGAGGACTCCGTTCTACCAGTTAATATTGGAGAGGACTCTGTTCTACCAGTTAATATTGGAGAGGACTCCGTTCTACCAGTTAATATTGGAGAGGACTCTCTTCTACCAGTTAATATTGGAGAGGACTCTCTTCTACCAGTTACCCTGGAGAGGACTCTCTTCTACCAGTTAATATTGGAGAGGACTCCGTTCTACCAGTTAATATTGGAGGACTCCGTTCTACCAGTTAATATTGGAGAGGACTCCGTTCTACCAGTTAATATTGGAGGACTCCGTTCTACCAGTTAATATTGGAGAGGACTCCGTTCTACCAGTTAATATTGGAGAGGACTCTGTTCTACCAGTTAATATTGGAGAGGACTCTCTTCTACCAGTTAATATTGGAGAGGACTCCGTTCTACCAGTTAATATTGGAGAGGACTCAGTTCTACCAGTTAATATTGGTAGTGAAACAATATTAATTAAATTGGCAGTCGTTGCAGCCCATAAAAGCACAGCTTTTATATGGAAGAGTGACACGCAGCAAAGGAAGCAGAACTGCTTGCAACTGGCTCTGCAACGCTCCTTTGGAAATGAACGTACTTCTGGTTCACCAAAACGCACCGGCCCTGTCGGTGTGATCGAGGCGTTACTACCGGCCACGCTGTCAAGACGGCCCCAACAAAAAAAACGTGACGAATTAAAATTACTTACACCACACAAGGGCTGCAATCACTAACGTTAGCTCAAACTTATGGATGTGAGAAATTGTATTCCGCTGAATTAAATAGCAGCGATTGTTCCAGCGAACAGGCTAGTTAGCTAGCTAGCACCACCAGACAGTCGGGGACTACTTTATACATTTCGCGACTTTTGGACAGATAAAATAACTATGTACGTCTGTTACGTCCAACGATTGCAAAGAACATATATTCACATTTGCATACGTGTATAAACAACATGCGTGGCTCTTCATTTTTAAGTGATTTTACGCGAAAACAATGTACGGATTCACAGACCTTCCTTCTTCGCCTTCGGTGCCATGTTGAGAAAGGGAGAGCGCTGGGGGTTTCCGCGGCTATAATACAGGGGCGAGACAACGCCACTCATATCGCGATACTGGCGAACTGCATCATGGTACTTTGTAGCGTCAGAATATGGATATACATGAGCTGCGGTCCAAACACGTTATTTCTACATTTACATTTTAGTCATTTAGCAGACGCTCTTGTTCCATACTGGCCCCCCGTGGGAAACGAACCCACATCCCTGCCCTACCTTGGACGACGCTGGGCCAATTGTGCGCCGCCCATGGGTCTCCCGGTCGCGACCGGCTATGACAGAGCCTGGACTCGAACCAGGATCTCTAGTAGCGCAGCTAGCACTGCGATGCAGTGCCTTAGACCACTGCGCCACTACTCCCTCAGCCATCTTGCTAGCCACTTTCCATCGAAATCGGATGCAGTTGGATTGCCATCTTAAGTGGAGGTCCAATTCACAAACGTTGCCACCTCAGACCTCGATTTAGCAAGCGATGACCTTTGATATTGTGGGGTTGATATGGTATATGTGGTCCTCTGTAGCTCAATTGGTAGAGCATGGCGCTTGTAACGCCAGGGTTGTGGGTTCGATCCCCGGGACCACCCATACGTAAAAATGTATGCACACATGACTGTAAGTTGCTTTGGATAAAAGCGTCTGCTAAATGCCATATGATTATTATTATATATGACCCGCAATTCAACGCAAACTGTGGTCACGTGTCAAACTCCGGTGGCCACGAAGTGTCAAATTTAATCAACGCTGCATTTTTGGCATGTTAGACAAAATTATGACGCTAGCTTGCAAAAAAAGTTAATATATAGATGACATTGATTTTAGCGTTGGCAAATTGGCTTAGTCTGTGAGGAGCCTATAAAATGTAGCTAGCTTCATAAACTAATATTATAAGGAGAGACCCATGGGGCGGAGCACAATTGGCCCAGCGTCGTCCAGGGTAGGGGAGGGAATGGCCGGCAGGGATGTAGCTCAGTTGGTAGAGCATGGCGTTTGCAACGCCAGGGTTGTGGGTTCAATTCCCACGGGGGGCCAGTATGAAAAAAAAATAAAAAAAATAACGTATGCACTCACTAACTGTAAGTCGCTCTGGATAAGATCGTCTGCTAAAATGTAAATGAGAGTGATAGAGTACTGCATCAGATGGCAGAGTGAAGGAAAAGCAGCCAACAAGTGCTCAGCATATGTGGGAACTCCTTCAAGACGGTTGGAAAAGCATTCCAGGTGAAGCTGGTAGAGAGAATGCCAAGAGTGTGCAAAGCTGTCATCAAGGCAAAGGGTGGCTATTTGAATATATATATATATAAAATATTGTTTCATTTGTTTAACATTTTTTGGTTACTACATGATTCCATATGTGTTATTTCAGAGTTTTGATGTCTTCACTATTATTCTACAATGTAGAAAATAGTACAAATAAAGAAAAACCCTTGAATGAGTAGGTGTGTCCAAACCTTTGACCGGTAGTGTACATCAGACATATATCAGCTTGTCTGTATGAAAGGCAGCAATGAGTTTCAGGGCATGTTTGCGTTTACCAAATCTTAATGATTGCATAAAAATATCAAGCTCTCGTTCAAAAATCATTAATAAGGGGGTAGTTTTCAAAAAAAAAAAAAAAATCTACATTTATGTATAAAGAATTTGGCTAATACAATTAAATTATTGATCAGGAAATTGAAACCGCCTGTATTCAATGGAGAGAGATGCTATACTACTAGCCTCATGCCATGAATATGCATAGCCTTCTCGAGACAACTCCAATAGTGTTTTTTCTCAAAATTGCCGGGATGTCACGTGTCCTACTTATAGCAGTACACTCATTACAACTGAAGTATTACAAAACTTCTATTAGATCAAATAAACCTTTTTTATAGCAAATAACCCAATCATTATTTTGTAGACCAAATTCGACCTCCATACAAAAACTACTAAAACAAACACCACCTGCTGGACGGATTTTCAGCCGAGTTGAGCCTCGCTTCCTCTTCGATAACAATTCTCCAAGATTTCATTTTATTGTCCTCATGTCGACAGAAATTCTCACAGCCCATTGGACACTCAAGTACACAAGTGGTGAAGTGTAGACAAGGACATGTACCTGTCATTTGGTTACCTGTCATTTGGTTAAGGTCATTTGGTTAAGGTCATTTGGTTAAGGAACATTTGGTTAAGGTACATTTGGTTAAGGGTCATTTGGTTAAGGTACAAGGTACACTGCTTTGGAACAATGGAAAAAAATAAACGAATAAGCTTTATACTAGACAGATGAAATTCATATTACATTTTCCCTCCATTTTATTATAGTCACATTGCATATTTCATAAATCAATCCAATGCTTTTACATCCTTGACGGGGAGTGAACCAGGGCACACGTCATGGAGAAGGGGGAGAAATTAGCCCTCAGAAAGAGTCAGTAAACAGGTCTCTGGACCAATCACATGCTTCGTTCTCCTCGTGGAGGGAGGGGCTGACAGACCTACTGTCTCCTGGCTGCTGGTTGGCTAAACCCTCTGTCTGTCCCTCTGTCAGTGTCTGGTGAATATGTGTAGATCTCCTGTCCTCTCTCTCTCCCCCAGTGGTCCTCCCTCTGTCCTCTCTCTCTCCCCCAGTGGTCCTCCCTCTGTCCTCTCTCTCTCCCCCAGTGGTCCTCCCTCTGTCCTCTCTCTCTCCCCCAGTGGTCCTCCCTCTGTCCTCTCTCTCTCTCCCCCAGTGGTCCTCCAACTGTCCTCTCTGTGGTCCTCCCTCTGTCCTCTCCCTCTCCCCCAGTGGTCCTTCCTCTGTCCTCTCCCTCTCCCCCAGTGGTCCTTCCTCTGTTCTCTCTCTCTCCCCCAGTGGTCCTCCCTCTGTCCTCTCTCTCTCCCCCAGTGGTCCTCCCTCTGTCCTCTCTCTCTCCCCCTGTGGTCCTCCCTCTGTCCTCTCTCTCTCCCCCAGTGGTCCTCCAACTGTTCTCTCTCTCTCCCCCTGTGGTCCTCCCTCTGTCCTCTCTCTCTCCCCCAGTGGTCCTCTCTCTGTCCTCTCTCTCTCCCCCTGTGGTCCTCCAACTGTTCTCTCTCTCTTCCCCAGTGGTCCTCCAACTGTCCTCTCTCTCTCCCCCAGCCTGCTGTCGGTCTGTCCTTCTGGAGCACCAGGGTCTCTGAGTGGGAGAGATCACCTCACTGTTGTCACACACATCCACACTACCTGTCCTTCTCCCCCCAGGTGATCTCTTCAGAGCTCTTCCCGTTAACCTCTGACACTGCAGAGCTAGTACATAGTCTCTGGGCTCTGGCTGCCGGGGTCTCTTGGGGTGTGAGAGTCCTTTAGGTGTGTGTGAGAGTCCTTTAGGTGTGTGTGAGAGTCCTTTAGGTGTGTGTGAGAGTCCTTTATGTGTGTGTGAGAGTCCTTTAGGTGTGTGTGTTTGGGTGTTGCTGGGTGTGTGTGTTTGGGTGTTGCTGGGTGTGTGTGTTTGGGTGTTGCTGGGTGTGTGTCGCTGGGCTCTGAGCCGTAGTGTGTGTGGTGGAGCAGTCTTCCTGATGATGGGAGTCGACTGGGACAAAGGGACCCAGTCACAACACTCTGAAGGTGTGTCCATGTGTGAGTCCGTGTTGGGTGTGTGTGAGTCCGTGTTGGGTGTGTGTGAGTCCGTGTTGGGTGTGTGTGAGTCCGTGTTGGGTGTGTGTGAGTCCGTGTTGGGTGTGTGTGAGTCCGTGTTGGGTGTGTGTGTGAGTCCGTGTTGGGTGTGTGTGAGTCCGTGTTGGGTGTGTGTGAGTCCGTGTTGGGTGTGTGTGAGTCCGTGTTGGGTGTGTGTGAGTCCGTGTTGGGTGTGTGTGAGTCCGTGTTGACGCTGGTCTGAGAGAAGTGGAAGAGGTCAGCTGAACAGTTATAAGTCTCTTCCAGGTCAGCTGTGTGTCCAGGTGACCGAGGGCGGAGGCCTCTGTGGGTCAGCTGTCCCACATTAGGAACGTCCAGCAGAGTTCTGTGTGATGTGGGGCTTGCCTCTGTGTCTCTCTGGGCAGTGGACAGGTTTCTCCCCACAGGGCTGGTCTGGGCCTGATGGTCAGTTGGTGTCCGTGTCTCGGTGTCTGCAGGATCCCAGACAAACTCCCCCAGACACTCAGAGAAGGGCAGGTCTTCCCAGGCCACACAGTCCGATAGACAGGTCTGTTCACACTCTGACCTGCACTCCTCCTCCGTGTCTGAAACACCCATCTTCCTGAGGCTGGATGGTGCAGTCCGTATATGGCCAGGCTGTGTTGGAGCGGTCCACGTGAGAGAGGCAGGGGGGTGAACAGGGGAGTCAGGGCCTTCACAGAAAGAGGACAGAACATCCCAGTAGCTGTTCCTACTGTGTCCTCCCTCCCCCTGGCTGCTGTTCCTACTGTGTCCTCCCTCCCCCTGCCTGCTGTTCCTACTGTGTCCTCCCTCCCCCTGGCTGCTGTTTCTACTGTGTCCTCCCTCCCCCTGGCTGCTGTTCCTACTGTGTCCTCCCTCCCCCTGGCTGCTGTTCCTACTGTGTCCTCCCTCCCCCTGGATGCTGTTCCTACTTTGTCCTCCCTCCCCCTGGCTGCTGTTCCTACTGTGTCCTCCCTCCCCCTGGCTGCTGTTCCTACTGTGTCCCTCCCTCCCCCTGGCTGCTGTTCCTACTGTGTCCTCCCTCCCCCTGGCTGCTGTTCCTACTGTGTCCTCCCTCCCCCTGCCTGCTGTTCCTACTGTGTCCTCCCTCCCCCTGGCTGCTGTTCCTACTGTGTCCTCCCTCCCCCTGGCTGCTGTTCCTACGGTGTCCTCCCTCCCCCTGGCTCGGTCCGTGGGGCGAGGTGGAGACTTCCTCCTCTCTCTCTCCCTCCTCACAGACAGTCAGCCACCGAGACACAGTAGGGGCTCTCTGTCTCCCTGTGACCTCCCCCCCACCCTCAGAGCTACACCCCTCCTCTTCCTCCTGTTCTGCAGACGACGTGATCACCCCCGGAGACCGTTGCCAGGGTGCTGTGTGTATGAAGGTCGAGGTTGGGGTGAGGGTTAAGGTGCGATGCAGTGACAGGGATCGGCCACAGGAGGGCAGTGTAGAGTTGAAGCTGCAGAGAGGAGAGGGGTGGAGCAGGAGAGGAGCTGTACTGGTGTCAGCGCTGGGCTGGGGAGCTGTTGCCCAGTCAGCGCAGAGAGCAGCTTGCTGTAGGAGGGTTCTGTAGTAACTGACCACAGAGCAGCCTGGAGCAGAGACCAGGGGCAGAGAGATCTGACAGGCGATGAACTGGCCTGACTCTCTCCTGTAGGGGAGGGGGCCAGATATCTGCACCAGAGACATCACAACATAGCTGGATGGAATGACACAATACAACCTCCAATCATATTACTTGGGGAACACTGGCATCATTTTGTAATAGTTGATATAATGTAATAAAAGCCAGGTGGCATCATTTCTTGTAATAGTTGATATAATGTAATAAACAGCCAGGTGGTTTCCTTTCTCATGTTGTAATAGTTGATATAATGTAATAAAAGCCAGGTGGTTTCCTTTCTCATGAGACAGTTGAGATGTTTGATATAAAGGCCATAAATCATAACCATGACGATTCATTAGTGTTGTACCTTGATCCCAAAAACAAAATGTCTTCCAATGAAACAGTCCTCCACGGCCTTAACCAGCAGCCTGGTCCGACATCCTGACCTCTGACCTCCACCTCCCATTGGACCTGAAGACTCCTCCACCAGCCTGGACACACACAGACACACACACACAGACACACACACACACACACACACACACACACACACAGACACACACACACAGACCACTTTGTTTATCCATGTTGCCATTCTCATACAAACCCAGTCTTTTCATTGAACATAGTGTAACCCTGTGGACTTCATAGGAACTAAGTTCCGGCAGCTCATGTATTGTCTTAAAAATATTGCAGAGTTCCTGGAAAAAATAAGTATCGTGACGCTCCTCAACCTACAGCGCGTTCGGAAAGTATTCAGACCCCTTCCCTTTTTCCACATTTTGTTACGTTACAGCCTTATTCTAAAATGGATTAAATAAAACAATTCCTCAATCTACACACAATACCCCATAATGACACAATACCCCATAATGACCCAATACCCCATAATGACACAATACCCCATAATGACTCCCTCTGCCAGTCTCCTGAAGGGGCACATCAGCTCCAAAAAACGTTTTGTCCAGAGTTTCACATAAGTATTCAGACCCTTTGCTATGAGACTCGAAATTGAGCTTCAGGTGCATCCTGTTTCAATTGATCATCCTTGAGATGTTTCTACAACGTGATTGGAGTCCACCTGTGGTAAATTCAATTGATTGGACATGATTTGGAAAGGCACACAGCCTGTCTATATAAGGTCCCACAGTTGAGAGTGCATGTCAGAGCAAAAACCAAGCCATGAGGTCGAAGGAATTGTCCGTAGAGCTCCGAGACAGGATTGTGTCGAGGCACAGATCTGGGGAAGGGTACCAAAACATTTTTGCAGCATTGAAGGTCCTGAAGAACACAGTGGCCTCCATCATTCTTAAATGGAAGATGTTTTGAACCACCAAGACTCTTCCTAGAGCTGGCCGCCCAGCCAAACTGAGCAATCGGGGGAGAAGGGCCTTGGTCAGGGAGGTGACCAAGAACCCGATGGACACTCTGACAGAGTTCTAGAGTTTCCTCTGTGGAGATGGGAGAACCTTCCAGAAGGACAACCATCTCTCTGCAGCACTCCACCAATCAGGCCTTTATGGTAGAGTGGCCAGACGGAAGCCACTCCTCAGTAAAAAGGCACATGACAGGCCCGCTTGGAGTTTGCCAAAAGGCACCTAAAGGACTCTCAGACCATGAGAAACAAGATTCTCTGGTCTGATGAAACCAAGATTGAACTCTTTGGCCTGAATGCCAAGCGTCACGTCTGGAGGAAACCTGGCACCGTCCCTATGGTGAAGCATGGTGGTGGCAGCATCATGCTGTGGGGACGTTTTTCAGCCGCAGGGACTGGGAGACTAGTCAGGATCGAGGCAAAGATGAACGCCGCAAAGTACCGAGAGGTCCTTGATGAAAACCTGCTCCAGAGCGCTCAGGACCTCAGACTAGGGTGAAGGTTCACCTTCCAACAGGACAACGACCCTAAGCACACAGCCAAAACAACGCAGGAGTGGCTTCGGGACAAGTCTCTGAATGTCCTTGAGTGGTCCAGCCAGAGCCTGGACTTGAACCCAATCGAACATCTCTGGAGAGACCTGAAAATAGCTGTGCAGCGACGCTCCCCATCCAACCTGAGAGCTTGAGAGGATCTGCAGAGAAGAATGGGAGAAACTCCCCAAATACAGGTGTGCCAAGCTTGTAGCGTCATACGCAAGAAGACTTGAGGCTGTAATCCTGTGGCAAAGGTGCTTCAACAAAGTACTGAGTAAAGGGTCTGAATACTTATGTAAAATGTTATATTTAAGTTTTTTATTTTTAATACATTTGCAAAAACGTCTAAAAACCTGTTTTTGCTTTGTCATTATGGGGTATTGTGTGTAGATTGATGAAAAAAAAAAATGTTTAATCATTTTTAGAATAAGGCTGTAACGTAACAAAATGTGTGAAAAGTCAAGGGGTCTGAATACTTTCCGAACGCACTGTAAATATAAACAGTACCTGCACCCAAAATGAGTACAGGCACCTATTTCAGTCCAAGTCAAGCACGGTTCTAACCCTCTGAAACCTTGATGTTACCTGTGAAGGTGGGTGGCAGGGGCTCCGAAGAGGGGGTTGAGACAGCTCCCGAACACAGTCACCCCAAATATGGTGTGGTCTCTGGTTACCCTTAGAGAGAGGCGGTACCTGTAGTTCAGCTGTTGTTCCAGACAGCTGTAGCAACACCTGGAGCAGTGCCATCTACAGGACAACAACAACACTACAGTCAGACAGACCTGGAGCAGTGCCATCTACAGGACAACAACAACACTACAGTCAGACAGACCTGGAGCAGTGCCATCTACAGGACAACAACAGCACTACAGTCAGACAGATCTGGAGCAGTGCCATCTACAGGACAACAACAACACTACAGTCAGACAGACCTGGAGCAGTGCCATCTACAGGACAACAACAACACTACAGTCAGACAGACCTGGAGCAGTGCCATCTACAGGACAACAACAACACTACAGTCAGACAGATCTGGAGCAGTGCCATCTACAGGACAACAACAACAACACTACAGTCAGACAGATCTGGAGCAGTGCCATCTACAGGACAACAACAACACTACAGTCAGACAGACCTGGAGCAGTGCCATCTACAGGACAACAACAACACTACAGTCAGACAGACCTGGAGCAGTGCCATCTACAGGACAACAACAACACTACAGTCAGACAGAACCTGGAGCAGTGCCATCTACAGGACAACAACAACACTACAGTCAGACAGACCTGGGAGCAGTGCCATCTACAGGACAACAACAACACTACAGTCAGACAGACCTGGAGCAGTGCCATCTACAGGACAACAACACAGCACTACAGTCAGACAGATCTGGAGCAGTGCCATCTACAGGACAACAACAACACTACAGTCAGACAGACCTGGAGCAGTGCCATCTTACAGGACAACAACAACACTACAGTCAGACAGACTGGACAGGACACTACAACAACAACAACACTACAGTCAGACAGACCTGGAGCAGTGCCATCTACAGGACAACAACAACACTACAGTCAGACAGACCTGGAGCCAGTGCCATCTACAGGACAACAACAACACTACAGTCAGACAGATCTGGAGCAGTTGCCATCTACAGGACAACAACAACACTACAGTCAGACAGATCTGGAGCAGTGCCATCTACAGGACAACAACAACACTACAGACAGACTGGAGCAGTGCCATCTACAGTCAACAACAACACTACAGTCAGACAGAAAACCTGGAGCAGTGCCATCTACAGGACAACAACAAACACTACAGTCAGACAGACCTGGAGCAGTGCCATCTACAGGACAACAAACAACTACTACAGTCAGACAGATCTGGACAGGACATCTACAGGACAACAACAACACTACAGTCAGACAGATCTGGAGCAGTGCCATCTACAGGACAACAACAGCACTACAGTCAGACAGATCTGGAGCAGTGCCATCTACAGGACAACAACAGCACTACAGTCAGACAGATCTGGAGCAGTGCCATCTACAGGACAACAACAACACTACAGTCAGACAGATCTGGAGCAGTGCCATCTACAGGACAACAACAACACTACAGTCAGACAGACCTGGAGCAGTGCCATCTACAGGACAACAACAACACTACAGTCAGACAGATCTGGCTGGCTCCCAACACCTGTATCTGGCTGGCTCCCAACACCTGTATCTGGCTGGCTCCCAACACCTGTATCTGGCTGGCTCCCAACACCTGTATCTGGCTGGCTCCCAACACCTGTATCTGGCTGGCTCCCAACACCTGTATCTGGCTGGCTCCCAACACCTGTATCTGGCTGGCTCCCAACACCTGTATCTGGCTGGCTCCCAACACCTGTATCTGGCTGGCTCCCAACACCTGTATCTGGCTGGCTCCCAACACCTGTATCTGGCTGGCTCCCAACACCTGTATCTGGCTGGCTCCCTTCACCTGTGTGTAAACAGAAGGCGGCTGCCAGAAACGTGTTGTCACTGAAAAATACTGTCGGCTGCAACTGTGATAAAGCCAGTTATTATTTTGATGTGATGTGAAAGCAGAGGGGTTTATGTTTCTAGAACGGAGAATCTGTTTTGGCCAGATCCAGTCTACCTCTGAAAATAACATAAAGTCCTTGGACCTTAAGGAGTAGCGGTAGACTCTTAAGAGGACATCTTGGACTAAGGTGAAGCTACAGTTTACCTTCCAGTGTCTGCCTGTTGCGTGTGTAGTGCTTGACTTGGGCCAGAGCTGGACTGGGACCCTTCCAGTGTCTGCCTGTTGCATGTGTAGTGCTTGACTTGGGCCAGAGCTGGACTGGGACCTTCCAGTGTCTGCCTGTTGCATGTGTAGTGCTTGACTTGGGCCAGAGCTGGACTGGGACCTTCCAGTGTCTGCCTGTTGCGTGTGTAGTGCTTGACTTGGGCCAGAGCTGGACTGGGACCTTCCAGTGTCTGCCTGTTGCGTGTGTAGTGCTTGACTTGGGCCAGAGCTGGACTGGGACCTTCCAGTGTCTGCCTGTTTGCATGTGTAGTGCTTGACTTGGGCCAGAGCTGGACTGGGACCTTCCAGTGTCTGCGTTGCGTGTGTAGTGCTTGACTTGGGCCAGAGCTGGACTGGGACCTTCCAGTGTCTGCCTGTTGCGTGTGTAGTGCTTGACTTGGGCCAGAGCTGGACTGGGACCTTCCAGTGTCTGCCTGTTGCATGTGTAGTGCTTGACTTGGGCCAGAGCTGGACTGGGACCTTCCAGTGTCTGCCTGTTGCGTGTGTAGTGCTTGACTTGGGCCAGAGCTGGACTGGGACCTTCCAGTGTCTGCCTGTTGCGTGTGTAGTGCTTGACTTGGGCCAGAGCTGGACTGGGACCTTCCAGTGTCTGCCTGTTGCATGTGTAGTGCTTGACTTGGGCCAGAGCTGGACTGGGACCTTCCAGTGTCTGCCTGTTGCGTGTGTAGTGCTTGACTTGGGCCAGAGATGGACTGGGACCTTCCAGTGTCTGCCTGTTGCATGTGTAGTGCTTGACTTGGGCCAGAGCTGGACTGGGACCTTCCAGTGTCTGCCTGTTGCGTGTGTAGTGCTTGACTTGGGCCAGAGCTGGACTGGCTCCTCTATATAACCAAGTAGCCAATAGCGGGCCCAGATCGACACGCAAAAAAGGTTGATCAAAGCGGAATCTGCATTATATATCATTTCCTGATTCCGCTTTGTATATCTGCCGCTAGTCTGTGAATCTGTGAGAGACAGTAAACTGTTACAGATTGAAAATACACAAGCCTGAACGGCAATGATGCGCTGTTCCAAGTTGGGTTTGTAAGGTCACGAAAAGTCATGGAAATTAGTTTCATAATTTTTGTTAATGTAATTCAGGCACACTTAAATATGATGAATCACTTTAATCTACATATCAGCCATTACGGTAATGACCCTTCAGTGCGTGTGCCAGTGATAGGGGTCAGAGAGCAGGACAGGTAGAAAATAACACCAGACAGAATAGCGAGATAACCAATTCAAAACATAACGCCTACAAGTTTTGATCTCGCTAGTTAACTATAGCTAACTAAGCATTCATGTGGTTATCGCATTTCCACTGGCACGGTAGAGCCTAAATACATCTGGGATTCCCTTCTATTAAACAGTAGCCATGTAATTGTGACAATGTTTAAAATATTCTAAGAATAGCCTAATTGACAAATAACTGGCTGTGCATAAATCTCTCCTGAAACATGAATATTACAGCCTTATATACACTGCTCAAAAAAATAAAGGGAACACTTAAACAACACATCCTAGATCTGAATGAATGAAATAATCTTATTAAATACTTTTTCTTTACATAGTTGAATGTGCTGACAACAAAATCACACAAAAATTATCAATGGAAATCAAATTGATCAACCCATGGAGGTCTGGATTTGGAGTCACCCTCAAAATTAAAGTGGAAAACCACACTACAGGCTGATCCAACTTTGATGTAATGTCCTTAAAAAACAAGTCAAAATGAGGCTCAGTAGTGTGTGTGGCCTCCACGTGCCTGTATGACCTCCCTACAACGCCTGGGCATGCTCCTGATGAGGTGGCGGATGGTCTCCTGAGGGATCTCCTCCCAGACCTGGACTAAAGCATCCGCCAACTCCTGGACAGTCTGTGGTGCAACGTGTCGTTGGTGGATGGAGTGAGACATGATGTCCCAGATGTGCTCAATTGGATTCAGGTCTGGGGAACGGGCGGGCCAGTCCATAGCATCAATGCCTTCCTCTTGCAGGAACTGCTGACACACTCCAGCCACATGAGGTCTAGCATTGTCTTGCATTAGGAGGAACCCAGGGCCAACCGCACCAGCATATGGTCTCACAAGGGGTCTGAGGATCTCATCTCGGTACCTAATGGCAGTCAGGCTACCTCTGGCGAGCACATGGAGGGCTGTGCGGCCCCCCAAAGAAATGCCCACCCCACACCATGACTGACCCACTGCCAAACCGGTCATGCTGGAGGATGTTGCAGGCAGCAGAACGTTCTCCACGGCGTCTCCAGACTCTGTCACGTCTGTCACATGTGCTCAGTGTGAACCTGCTTTCATCTGTGAAGAGCGCAGGTCGCCAGTGGCGAATTTGCCAATCTTAGTGTTCTCTGGCAAATGCCAAACGTCCTGCACGGTGTTGGGCTGTAAGCACAACCCACCTGTGGACGTCGGGCCTCATACCACCCTCATGGAGTCTGTTTCTGACCGTTTGAGCAGACACATGCACATTTGTGGCCTGCTGGAGGTCATTTTGTGCAGGGCTCTGGCAGTGCTCCTCCTGCTCCTCCTTGCACAAAGGCGGATGGTAGCAGTCCTGCTGCTGGGTTGTTGCCCTCCTACGGCCTCCTCCACGTCTCCTGATGTACTGGCCTGTCTCCTGGTAGCGCCTCCATGCTCTGGACACTACGCTGACAGACACAGCAAACCTTCTTGCCACAGCTCGCATTGATGTGCCATCCTGGATGAGCTGCACTACCTGAGCCACTTGTGTGGGTTGTAGACTCCGTCTCATGCTACCACTAGAGTGAAAGCACCTCCAGCATTCAAAGTGACCAAAACATCAGCCAGGAAGCATAGGAATTGAGAAGTGGTCTGTGGTCACCACCTGCAGAACCACTTCTTTATTGGGGGTGTCTTGCTAATTGCCTATAATTTCCACCTGTTGTCTATTCCATTTGCACAACAGCATGTGAAATGTATTGTGTCAATCAGTGTTGCTTCCTAAGTGGACAGTTTGATTTCACAGAAGTGTGATTGACTTGGAGTTACATTGTGTTGTTTAAGTGTTCCCTTTATTTTTTTGAGCAGTGTATAAACATGTCTAGTTAGATACCTTGCTTTGAAGTAGCCTACCTTTTCTATTTGATCCCTGATTCATTGAATGAGGGAATCATTTTATAAAGACAAAAAGTATTTGGTTGTAATGTTGCAATATTTTATATTGAGGGTGGCAGCCATCCTCCAGGATAGCTACTGGGTGTGCAGGCTTTTGTTCAAGCCTAAACTGCTCTAACCAGATAAGCATTGTTTTGATCCAGCTCTGAAACATCAGCTGCTCTAACATTTTGGGGGGGTTACCAAGGGCCCAACGGCAGGAGATGATAAGCAGACTTCCAGTGCTTTTGAGGTCCAAGCTCTGAAACACATCCCAGGAGCTCTCCAGATGTCCTCCTTCCTTCTCCTTCCTCCTCAGGGTTGACAACATGTTGACAACATGTGACTAACAGTCCGGTTCTATTTTGTGGGGGTCCTCCTTCCTTCTCCTTCCTCCTCAAGTGCCTTGATCAAGGGCCCAACGGCAACAACATCCTGTCCTCCTTCCTTCTCCTTCCTCCTCCTCACAACATCCCCTGAGATGGTAAACATCCCCTGTCCTACATGGTCCTCTTCCTTCTCCTTCCTCATAACAGACAGCAGCATTCCAGTGTCAATAAAGCTTTACTTTTTCATGTAGGTCTAACAAGTCTCCTTCTCCTTCCTCCTCATAACAACATCCCCTGTCCTCCTTCCTTCTCCTTCCTCCTCATAACAACATCCCCTGTCCTCCTTCCTTCTCCTTCCTCCTCATAACAACATCCTTCCTTCTCCTCCTCCATCCCCTGTCCTCCTTCTTCCTTCCATCCTCATAACAACATCCCCTGTCCTCCTTCCTTCTCCTTCCTCCTCATAACAACATCCCCTGTCCTCCTTCCTTCTCCTTCCTCCTCATAACAACATCCCCTGTCCTCCTTCCTTCTCCTTCCTCCTCATAACAACATCCCCTGTCCTCCTTGTCCTCCTTCCTCATAACAACATCCCCTGTCCTCCTTCCTTCTCCTTCTCCATCATCACCTCATAACAACATCCCCTGTCCTCCTTCCTTCCTTCCGCAGACTAACAACATCCTGTCCTCCGTCCTTCTCTCCCTCATAACAACATCCCTGTCCTCCTTCCTTCCCTATAACAACATCCCCTGTCCTCCTCATAACAACATCCCCTGTCCTCCTTCCTTCTCCTTCCGCCTCCTTCTCCTTCCTCCCTTCCTCCTCATAACAACATCCCCTGTCCTCCTTCCTTCTCCTTCCTCCTCATAACAACATCCCAGTCCTCCTTCCTTCTCCTTCCTCCTCATAACAACATCCTCCCTCCTCCATCCTCCTCCTCATAACAACATCCTCCTCCTTCTCCCTCATAACAACATCATAACAACCCCCTGTCCTCCTTCCTTCTCCTTCCTCCTCATAACAACATCCTCCCTGCTTCACTCCTTACCTGTCCTTTCCTTCTCCCTCATAACAACATCCTCTGTCCTCCTTCCTTCTCCTTCCGTATCCATCCTCTGTCCTCCTTCCTTCTCCCTCATAACAACATCCCCTGTCCTCCTTCCTTCTCCTTCCTCCTCATAACAACATCCCTGTTATAACAACATCCCTGTTCTACTCCTCCTCTCAAAAATCCCCTGTCCTCATGCCTCAAACAACATCCCCTGTCCTCCTTCCTTCTCCTTCCTACTCATAACATCCCCTGTTCTCCTTCCTCCTCATAAGTATTCAGACAAAACCCTTGTTCTCCTTCCTCCTCATGTTTTCCTTCTCCTTGGTCCTACAACATCCCCTGTCCTCCTTCCTTCTCCTTTCCGCCTCATAACAACATCCCCTGTCCTCTTCCTTCTATAAATCCTCTGTCCTCCTTCCTCCCTTCCTCCTCATAACAACATCCCCTGTCCTCCTTCCTCCTCATAAAACCCCCTGTTACCCTCATCAACCTACACACAATACCCCATAACGACAAAGCAAAAACATCACATTTACAAGTATTCAGACTTTGTTTTGAAGCACCTTTGGCAGCGATTACAGCCTTGAGTCTTCTTGGGTATGACGCTACAAGCTTGGCACACCTGTATTTTGGGGAGTTTCTCCCATTCTTCTCTGCAGATCCTCTCAAGCTCTGTCAGGTTTGATGGGGAGCGTCGCTGCACAGCTATTTTCAGGTCTCTCCAGAGATGTTCGATCGGGTCAAGTCCGGGGCTCTGGCTGGGGTCACTCAAGGACATTCAGAGACTTGTCCCGAAGCCACTCCTGCGTTGTCTTGGCTGTGTGCTTAGGGTCGTTGTGTCCTGTTGGAAGTGAAACCTTCGCCCCAGTCTGAGGTCCTGATCATTCTGGAGCAGGGTTTCATCAAGGATCTCTCTGTACTTTGCTCTGTTCATCTTTCCCTCGATCCTGACTAGTCTCCCATTCCCTGCCGCTGAAAAACATCCCCACAGCATGATGCTGCCACCACCATGCTTCACCGTAGGGATGGTGCCAGGTTTCCTCCAGATGTGACGCTTGGCATTCAGGCCAAAGAGTTCAATCTTGGTTTCATCAGACCAGAGAATCTTGTTTCTCATGGTCAGAGTCCTTTAGGTGCCTTTTGGCAAACTCCAAGCGGGCTGTCATGTGCCTTTTACTGAGGAGTGGCTTCCGTCTGGCCACTCTACCATAAAGGCCTGATTGGTGGAGTGCTGCAGAGATGGTTGTCCTTCTGGAAGGTTCTCCCATCTCCACAGAGGAACTCTGGAGCTCTGTCAGAGTGACCATCGGGTTCTTGGTCACCTCCCTGACCAAGGCCCTTCTCCCCCGATTGCTCAGTTTGTCCGGGGGGCCAGCTCTAGGAAGAGACTTGGTGGTTCCAACCTTCTTCCATTTAAGAATGATGGAGGCCAATATGTTCTTGGGGACCTTCAATGCTGCAGGAAGTTTTTGGTACCCTTCTCCAGATCTGTGCTTCGACACAATCCTGTCTCGGAGCTCTACGGACAATTCCTTCAAACTCATGGCTTGGTTTTTGCTCTGACATGCACTTTCAACTGTGGGACCTTATATAGACAGGTGTGTTCCTTTCCAAATCATGTCCAATCAATTGAATTTACCACAGGTGGACTCCAATCAAGTTTTAGAAACATCTCAGGATGATCAATGGGAACAGGATGCACCTGAGCTCAATTTCGAGTCTCATAGCTAATGGTCTGAATACTTATGTAAATAAGGTATTGTTTTTTTATTTTTTAATAAATTAAAAAACTGTTTTCACTTTGTCATTATGGGGTATTGTGTGTAGATTGATGAGGAAAAATAATAATTGAATCAATTTTAGAATAAAGCTGTAACGTAACAAAATGTGGAAAAAGTCAAGGGGTCTGAATACATTCGGAATCCACTGTATGATCATTATATCTGTTGATTTGTGAATGCTGTACATGCTAGCTAGCTACTGTGCTTTCTACTGTAGGCTACGTGTTGTCATTGGGCTAGCATGGCTATTCATGTCCCCTTTATTCACTTTTCAGAGGAGTTTGGCATATTAGGGCAGCACAGTATTTGTTCATGGAAGTTACCCATTATTATCATCGTCATTATCAGAGAAAAAGATCAACACCAACCCTGATCCTTTTGTCATATGTAAGCAATCAAAACACAATGCAGAGGGCAATTTACACGGTCACATAGGCTTTAACCCACTGGCTCCAGGTCATCTATAAATCACTGCTAGGCAAATCCCCGTCTTATCTTAGCTCACTGTCACATAGGCTTCAATAAAAGTCATGGAAAAGTCATGAAACATTTGTATAAACCCAGAACAGAGAATATACCCAGAACAGTGAATATACCCAGAACAGAGAATATACCCAGAACAGAGAATATACCCAGAACAGAGAATATACCCAGAACAGAGAATATACCCAGAACAGAGAATATACCCAGAACAGTGAATATACCCAGAACAGAGAATATACCCAGAACAGAGAATATACCCAGAACAGAGAATATACCCAGAACAGAGAATATACCCAGAACAGCGGTCTCTACAGCATAATGAACTATTCTAATGGACCGACTTGGAAAAAGACAGCACCTGCACTTCTTTCATCCCAAGTCAAGCACTGTGTGCGTCTGGGTGCTGTGTGTGTGTGTGTCTGGGTGCTGTGTGCGTCTGGGTGCTGTGTGTGCGTCTGGGTGCTGTGTGCGTCTGGGTGCTGTGTGCGTCTGGGTGCTGTGTGCGTCTGGGTGCTGTGTGGGTGCGTCTGGGTGTGCTCTGTGCTGTGGCTAAACTATGTGCGCGGGTAGTATCTACTTATTGGCTACTTGGGCTACTTGTTAAGACCCCCGATGCGCGGTCTGAACGTTAACACATGGTACGGTTTTGGAAACATAAGGAACGTATCTTTCATATCTGTGATAAATACTTTTCTAAAAACAAAAGGGTCAATTACTACACCCCTTACAGGGTTAGGGTTAGTTCTCCCACATGGCCATATCTCCATTACTACACCCCTTTACAGGGTCAGGGTTAGTTCTCCCACATGGCCATATCTCCATTACTACACCCCTTTACAGGGTTAGGGTTAGTTCTCCCACATGGCCATATCTCCATTACTACACCCCTTTACAGGGTTAGGGTTAGTTCTCCCACATGGCCATATCTCCATTACTACACCCCTTTACAGGGTCAGGGTTAGTTCTCCCACATGGCCATATCTCCATTACTACACCCCTTTACAGGGTCAGGGTTAGTTCTCCCACATGGCCATATCTCCATTACTACACCCCTTTACAGGGTTAGGGTTAGTTCTCCCACATGGCCATATCTCCATTACTACACCCCCCTTTACAGGGTTAGGGTTAGTTCTCCCACATGGCCATATCTCCATTACTACACCCCTTTACAGGGTTAGGGTTAGTTCTCCCACATGGCCATATCTCCATGTTACTGCGCTTGTTTACGTAAGACAGACACGGCAGAGTTGACCACAGTGCTAATTATACTGAACAAAAATACAAACGCAACATGCAAAGTGTTGGTCCCATGTTTCATGAGCTGAAATAAAAGATCCCAGAATTTTTCCATACGCACAAAAAGCTTATTTTAAGCTTATTTTTCTCACATTGTGCACAAATTTGTTTACATCCCTGTTAGTGAACATTTTTCCTTCGCCAAGATAATCCATCCACCTGACAGGTGTGGCATATCAAGAAGCTGATTAAACAGCATGATCATTACACCGGTGCACCTTGTGCTGTGGACAATAAAAGGCCATTCTAAAATGTGCTGTTTTTTCACACAACACAATGCCACAGATGTCTCAAGTTGAGGGAGCGTGTAATTGGCATGCTGACTGCAGGAATGTCCACCAGAGCTGTTGCCAGAGAATTTAAGGTTAATTTCTCTACCATAAGCCAACATTGTTTTAGAAAATGTGGCAGTACGTCTAACAAGCCTCACAGCCGCAGACCACGCCAGCCCAGGACCTCAATATCTGACTTCTTACATTTTACATTACATTTTAGTCATTTAGCAGACGCTCTTATCCAGAGACTTACAGTTAGTGAGTGCATAATTTTATTTATTTATTTTTCATACCCCCAGTGGGAATCGAACCCACAACCCTGGCGTTGCAAACGCCATGCTCTACCAACTGAGCTACATCCCTGCCGGTCATTCCCTCCCCTACCTTGGACAATTGTGCGCCGCCCCATGTGTCTCCAGGTCACGGCCGGCTACGACAGAGCCTGGATTCGAACCAGGATCTCTAGTAGCACAGCTAGCACTGCGCCACTCGGGAGGCAACAGTTCTTCACCTAAAGGGATTGCCTGAGACCAGCCTTCCAGGCAGCTGATGAAACTGAGGAGAATTTGTGTCAGTAATAAATAATTAAAAACTCATTCTGATTGGCTGGGCCTGGCTCCCAAGTGGGTGGGCCTATGCCCTGCCCAATCATGTGAAATCCATAGATTCGGCCCTAATACATTAATTTCAATTGACTGATTTCCTTATATGAACAGTAACTCAGTAAAGTCGTTTAAAATTGTTGCGTTTATATTTTTGTCCAGTATAGTTATCTAGCTATGTGTGCTCCGAATACCTGTAAGCGATCTGGGGAGAAAGCGGTTCCTCCGCTGGCTGCACACAGTGTATGGATCTGATCAAATCTGCTGTAGTAAGTGTATATATATATTTTTTTATCCTCACTGATATGAAAGATCTGGGCCTTATGTTTAGAAAACCGTTTCGCAAGTGATCATAGCGATGATTATTGACGTTTCTAGACGTTAAAACACAGCTTCGGGGTCGTAGTTCACACAGAGACAGTAACGTCATGGGCTGAAAACGCTAACTTTAAGCGTTTTCGAGAACGTGTGTGTCTTACCCTCTATGTGTGTGTGTGTGTGTGTGTCTTACCCTGTGTGTGTGTGTGTGTGTGTGTCTTACCCTCTATGTGTCTTACCTGTCCTTGTCTGTCTGTCGCATCCTGGAGAAGCATCCTCTACAACAGGGGTATAACACACACGAGTCCTGAAGAGACAGCACAACACAGTCCACCAGAGCCCTTCTCACTGACATTAGCGGGCTGCTTGTCCAGAAATAAGTCACTTAGTTAATGTGTATGACTAGCAGCTAACATGCTACCAGTAGCTAGCAAGCCAACAACGACTTGATCTGCTTTCTTGCATCCCTCGACAGCAATACCCTTCGCTTATAAAAAAAAAAAAAAAAAGAGTAAAATTGCTACTGGATTTTGAAGAATAACTCCAATTCATAGCAGACATTTCTGTGAACGATCGGCAACTTTTAAATAGTGACGTTAAGTTTGAAGCGGTTTCTTCTTCATCTTCTTCTTCTTCTTCAATGAGGTTTAACGGCGGTTGGCATCCAATTTGTTGCATTACCGCCACCTACAAGACTGGAGTACAACTCACTTATCTTTTTCTTGAAAATTAAAAAAAAAGCAAAGAAATACCCTACCTTCTAACACTACACTCACAATTCAAAATTATTACTAATAATTAACCCCACTCTTCTCCACTATTTAAATATATTAATTTCTACCTCATTGCCTTCAACCTGAGATGATGGGGCATCTCTTAACACTCCCTGTAACTCTTCTGATGTTAAGTCTCGCACACCCAAATACCTCTCTGCAGCTGCCACCACAACCTCAATTTCCTTCGCCTTACGTTCCATCCCTGCAGTACAATTAATAACCATTGCTATAAACGCTAAAAATCAAATCTTACTGAAACATAGCACTTGCGAAACCTCAACCTGCTTCTCTCGCACTGGACATGTCTGATCCCCAGCCCCATGGCCACCCCTACAATTAGGACATACCACTACCTTGCCCATGCCCCCCCCCCCCCCCCCCCCCCCCCCCCTTCTCCTTCACCCAAATTCAGAGAGCTGATGTTCTGAAAGAGCTGCAAAATCTGGACCCCTACAAATCAGCTGGGCTAGACAATCTGGACCCTTTCTTTCTAAAATTAGCTGCTGAAATTGTCGCAACCCCTATTACCAGCCTGTTCAACCTCTCTTTCGTATCGTCTGAGATCCCCAGAGATTGGAAAGCTGCCGCGGTCATCCCCCTCTTCAAAGGGGGTGACACTCTAGATCCAAACTGTTACAGACCTATATTCATCCTGCCCTGCCTTTCGAAAGTATTTGAAAGCCAAGTTAACAAACAGATCACCGACCATTTCGAATCCCACCGTACCTTCTCCGCTATGCAATCTGGTTTCCGAGCTGGTCATGGGTGCACCTCAGCCACGCTCAAGGTCCTAAACGATATTATAACCACGATCGATAAAAGACAGTACTGCGCAGCCGTCTTCATCGACCTGGCCAAGGCTTTCGACTCCGTCAATCACCGCATTCTTATTGGCAGACTAAATAGCCTTGGTTTCTCAAATGACTGCCTCGCCTGGTTCACCAACTACTTCTCAGATAGAGTTCAATGTGTCAAATCGGAGGGCCCTGTTGTCTGGACCTCTGGCCGTCTCTATGGGGGTGCCACAGGGTTCAATTCTCGGGACGACTCTATTCTCTGTGTATATCAATGATGTCGCTCTTGCTGCTGGTGACTCTCAGATCCACCTCTATGCGGACGACACCATTTTGTATACATCTGGCCCTTCATTGGACACTGTGTTAACAAACCTCCAAACGAGCTTCAATGCCATACAACACTCCTTCAGTAGCCTCCAACTGCTCTTAAACACTAGTAAAACTAAATGCATGCTCTTCAACCGAACGCTGCTTGCACCCGCCCACCCGACTAGAATCACTACTCTCGGCGGGTCTGACTTAGAATATGTGGACAACTACAAATACCTAGGTGTCTGGTTAGACCGTAAACTCTCCTTCCAGACTCACATTAAGCATCTCCAATCCAAAGTTAAATCTAGAATCTACTTCCTATTTCGCAACAAAGCCTCCTTCACTCATGCTGCCAAACATGCCCTCGTAAAACTGACTATCCTACCGATCCTTGACTTCGGCGATGTCATTTACAAAATAGCCTGCAACACTCTACACAGCAAATTGGATGTAGTCTATCACAGTGCCATCCGTTTTGTCTCCAACGCCCCATACGCTACCCACCACTGTGACCTGTACGCTCTCGTTGGCTGGTCCTCACTACATATTCGTCGCCAAACCCACTGGCTCCAGGTCATCTATAAATCACTGCTAGGCACCTTCCACCTCCGATACTTCACCACACCTTCCACCTCCGATACTTCACCACACCTTCCACCTCCGATACTTCACCACACCTACCACCTCCGATACTTCACCACACCTTCCACCTCCGATACTTCACCACACCTACCACCTCCGATACTTCACCACACCTTCCACCTCCGATACTTCACCCCACCTACCACCTCCGATACTTCACCACACCTACCACCTCCGAGTACTTCACCACACCTACCACCTCCGATACTTCACCACACCTTCCACCTCCGATACTTCACCACACCTACCACCTCCGATACTTCACCACACCTACCACCTCCGATACTTCACCACACCTACCACCCCCGATACTTCACCACACCTACCACCTCCGATACTTCACCACACCTACCACCTCCGATACTTCACCACACCTACCACCTCCGATACTTCACCACACCTACCACCTCCGATACTTCACCACACCTACCACCCTCCGATACTTCACCACACCTACCACCTCCGATACTTCACCACACCTACCACCTCCGATACTTCACCACACCTACCACCTCCGATACTTCACCACACCTTCCACCTCTGATACTTCACCACACCTTCCACCTCCGATACTTCACCACACCTACCACCTCCGATACTTCACCACACCTACCACCTTCGATACTTCACCACACCTACCACCTCCGATACTTCACCACACCTACCACCTCCGAGTACTTCACCACACCTACCACCTCCGATACTTCACCACACCTACCACCTCCGAGCACTTCACCACACCTACCACCTCCGATACTTCACCACACCTACCACCCCCCGATACTTCACCACACCTTCCACCTCCGATACTTCACCACACATACCACCTCCGATACTTCACCACACCTTCCACCTCCGATACTTCACCACACCTACCACCTCTGATACTTCACCACACCTACCACCTCCGAGTACTTCACCACACCTACCACCTCCGAGTACTTCACCACACCTACCACCTCCGAGCACTTCACCACACCTACCACCTCCGATACTTCACCACACCTACCACCCCCGATACTTCACCACACCTTCCACCTCCGATACTTCACCACACATACCACCTCCGATACTTCACCACACCTACCACCTCCGATACTTCACCACACCTACCACCTCCGATACTTCACCACACCTACCACCTCCGATACTTCACCACACCTACCACCTCCGATACTTCACCACACCTTCCACCTCCGATACTTCACCACACCTTCCACCTCCGATACTTCACCACACCTACCACCTCCGATACTTCACCACACCTACCACCTCCGATACTTCACCACACCTACCACCTCCAATACTTCACCACACCCTACCACCCCCGATACTTCACCACACCTTCCACCTCCGATACTTCACCACACATACCACCTCCGATACTTCACCACACCTACCACCTCCGATACTTCACCACACCTACCACCTCCGATACTTCACCACACCTTCCACCTCCGATACTTCACCACACCTACCACCTCCGATACTTCACCACACCTACCACCTCCGATACTTCACCACACCTACCACCTCCGATACTTCACCACACCTACCACCTCCGATACTTCACCACACCTACCACCTCCGAGCACTTCACCACACCTACCACCTCCGATACTTCACCACACCTACCACCTCCGATACTTCACCACACCTACCACCTCCGATACTTCACCACACCTACCACCTCCGATACTTCACCACACCTACCACCTCCGATACTTCACCACACCTACCACCTCCGAGCACTTCACCACACTTACCACCTCCGAGCACTTCACCACACCTACCACCTCCGATACTTCCCCCTCATTCTCTTCCGTTTCTCCTCCTGTCTTCAGCTCACTCTGCTTACATTTTCTACCTTTCTTCTTAACAAAACCTTCTCCCCTTTTTCCCGCCATTTTTAACAGACCTCACAGTCTTCCGATAGCTCTCTCTTAGACCTCCTCTGCCTCTCTTTTTCCCTCCATTCCTCCTCCGTCATCCAGGTATAACTCTCCTTATGATAATACTGCATTTCTCCTAAAATACACTGCATCTTGCCTTCTCAAGGGACTCCATTCCCCCCCCCCCCCCCATGCACGGATTCTGGCCTAAAAATGTATTCTGACGTCTGTTTACCACTGCCTGACAACTCCCCAGGGAAAGTTACAAACGCCCACCTCATCAAAAAACTGTAATCATTGAAAAGGAAAAGACACACGACTAAGGTAGGCTATATCCTATAGGACTATGGTAGGCTATATCCTATAGGACTATGGTAGGCTATATCCTATAGGGACTAAGGTAGGCTATATCCTATAGGACTATGGTAGGCTATATCCTATAGGACTATGGTAGGCTATATCCTATAGGACTATGGTAGGCTATATCCTATAGGACTATGGTAGGCTATATCCTATAGGACTAAGGTAGGCTATATCCTATAGGACTAAGGTAGGCTATATCCTATAGGACTAAGGTAGGCTATATCCTATAGGACTAAGGTAGGCTATATCCTATAGGACCATCTCCCCTATATGCAAAACGTAGCAAGTGTCGCGGTCATCATTCTTGCTGCTTCCAGGTCAGTAGCCATACCTACGAGATCAGGTGTGGGTGTGGTCTCAATTAAATAGTGTAAGCTATAGCATGGGTGGAGAAGCAGGGAAGTTATCTTTCCAAGGAAATGTACTTCCTAAATAGGCCCACGATTAGGCTATAGTTTGCTACATTGCCTAGAAATAGGCCTAAATATTGATCATCCATATTTCTCCATCTGAAAACCTCCCCACTCCTAAAAGGTAGTCTATAAAAATAGCTCAATGGAAAGTGCAAGTCTCTCCAACTCTGCTCTCTTCGAACTACATCTAGCATATTGGCTGATATAGCCCAGGAATACAACGTAAGGGGCCATGTGAGAATCTCTAGTAATTGAACCTATTTCTTAAGTTATTTTTGCGTATTTGATATTGCCTATATGGCACTAAATAGCCGGGACCACGGCTGGCACGGGAGCTGCGTTCAGATACGCCTAAAATAAGAATGCGGGACTGCGGTTGGGTTTGGGACCAGTTCTTGCGGTAGCGGGAGGGACAGTCCTGGGACCAGTTCTTGGCGCGGTAGCGGGAGGGACAGTCCTGGGACCAGTTCTTGCGGTAGCGGGAGGGACAGTCCTGGGACCAGTTCTTGCGGTAGCGGGTGTAGGACAGTCCTGGGACCAGTTCTTGCGGTAGCGGGAGGGGGACAGTCCTGGGGACCAGTTCTTGCTTGGTAGCGGGAGGGACAGTCCTGGGACCAGTTCTTGCGGTAGCGGGAGGGACAGTCCTGGGACCAGTTCTTGCGGTAGAGGGAGGGACAGTCCTTGGACCAGTTCTTGCGGTAGCGGGAGGGACAGTCCTGGGACCAGTTCTTGCGGTAGCGGGAGGGACAGTCCTGGGACCAGTTCTTGCGGGTAGCGGGAGGGACAGTCCTGGGACCAGTTCTTGCGGTAGCGGGAGGGACAGTCCTGGGACCAGTTCTTGCGGTAGAGGGTGGGACAGTCCTGGGACCAGTTCTTGCGGTAGCGGGAGGGGACAGTCCTGGGACCAGTTCTTGCGGTAGCGGGAGGGACAGTCCTGGGACCAGTTCTTGCGGTAGCGGGAGGGACAGTCCTGGGACCAGTTCTTGCGGTAGCGGGAGGGGACAGTCCTGGGACCAGTTCTTGCGGTAGCGGGAGGGACAGTCCTGGGACCAGTTATTGCGGTAGCGGGAGGGACAGTCCTGGGACCAGTTCTTGCGGTAGCGGGAGGGACAGTCCTGGGACCAGTTCTTGCGGTAGCGGGAGGGACAGTCCTGGGATCAGTTCTTGCGGTAGCGGGAGGGACAGTCCTGGGACCAGTTCTTGCGGTAGCGGGAGGGACAGTCCTGGGACCAGTTCTTGCGGTAGCGGGAGGGACAGTCCTGGGACCAGTTCTTGCGGTAGCGGGAGGGACAGTCCTGGGACCAGTTCTTGCGGTAGCGGGAGGGACAGTCCTGGGACCAGTTATTGCGGTAGCGGGAGGGACAGTCCTGGGACCAGTTCTTGCGGTAGCGGGAGGGACAGTCCTGGGATCAGTTCTTGCGGTAGCGGGAGGGACAGTCCTGGGACCAGTTATTGCGGTAGCGGGAGGGACAGTCCTGGGACCAGTTTATTGCGGTAGAGGGAGGGACAGTCCTGGGATCAGTTCTTGCGGTAGCGGGAGGGACAGTCCTGGGACCAGTTCTTGCGGTAGCGGGAGGGACAGTCCTGGGACCAGTTCTTGCGGTAGAGGGAGGGACAGTCCTGGGACCAGTTCTTGCGGTAGCGGGAGGGACAGTCCTGGGACCAGTTCTTGCGGTAGAGGGAGGGACAGTCCTGTGCACCATGACAGTGAAGCCTGGAACTTTAGAGCTGTTTATTACTGTGTCAGTTGGGAATTAGCTAATTAATTAGGGAAACTAACAGATCAATAACGTTACATTAACATACTGACTAATACAACTCACATTGCACTGAAAAAACGTCAGAATATCAATCTTCATTCCTTTGGCCGATGGTTTCATCGTTTGATTCAGGTCTAGTTTGATTGAGGCAAAAATAATAGCTAATGTAAGCCAACTTTTGGCCAGCTCTCTCTCTAATGGTACATCAACTGGCGAAAGCTTGCTTCATTTACTTCTGAAACGTGACAAAACAAAGGCTACAAAACATTTCCATACAAACAACTGCTGTTAGATAGTAATAATAGCCACCTCATATCACTATCTGACAGATAACTAGAGGCTAGAGCTGACCTGACTGTGGTAGCTACTAGCTAGCGTTGCTAATTCATTCACCTCAGTCGAGAGGGGATGAAACATGAGCTATCGTTACATGTCAGTTTCAATACTAGCTCAGCACTGCGAATAAACACTAGTTTAGTTAGTTTTTTCTGTTAATTGAAAGAGCAGTTACCTTGCCAGCTACATCAGTCAACTAAAGAGTAGCCGGTTTCTGTTCTGCTTCCTTTTACAACTCGGTGAAAGAGTGCAAAACGTACACACTGAACTATGCTTAAATCTCCCATGCTGGTCCAGCCAGTCTTCCAGAAGCTTTGCCTTCACACAGCCTGTCAGCCCGCTCTGTGGTGTCCGCGTGGTCCTAAATCCAGTCCGATAAACACTCCAAACAGCCTGGGGGGGGGGGACAAAAATGCAATTTCCGAATGTGGAAGTTGCGCCCCTGCACACATGTACACATGGATTTTGTGTTGTAGATATGTGGTAGTAGAGTACTGGCCTGAGGGCACACACTTAATTTGTTGTGAAATCGGTTGTAAAATGTATTGTAATGAACCCCAGGAAGATCCGTAATAAGTACAAATGGGCTCAACACCCATGTCCAAGAGGAAAACCTTTTGATTGATTGCGACCAAGGTGGGTTTAAGAAAATCGTTGGAAGGCAATGCATATTTGGGGTAATATATAGCAATATGATTTCACTAGTATACATCCTCAAAAATATTTTACGGTGAAATGCATTTGAGGCTATAGAGTGGGTGGAGTATAACGTGTTGCTGGGTCTTTAGACCTCAGTCCCCCATGAAATAACACCATATAGAGATTCTACAGACCCCACTGAGTATTCCCAACCCCACTTCTACAACGGCACCTAGAATAGTGTTTTCTCTAGAAGCCAATGTGTAATGTATAGGCCTAGACAGTGTATTGCATTGCAGTGAATGGAGTGGGGGGAGTAGAACGTGTTGCTGGGTCTTTAGACCTCAGTCCCCCATGAAATAACACCATATAGAGATTCTACAGACCGTAGTGAGTAATCCCAACCCCACTTTTACTTCGGCACCTAGAATAGTCTTCTCTATGTATATCATATACAATGTATTGTATTGGGGGCATTTATTTGACCTTGGCACTTGTTTTAAAACCCCCATTTTAATGCAAATGTCACTTAAATATGAACAAATATGAATCAATGTTGGTGTTTTGCCTATTATTTTTCATATATCATGAATAAATACAGGTTAATGACACCTTTCTACTATTACGTTGGAGACTTCTATTTGGACAATCTTCGAAATTCCTTGACCCGGAAGTACGCTTTAAGTGTTACTGGTATGCCTTCGTATGATACACCTCTGGCTGAACATGTCAAATAGGTCAACAAGCTCAGAACTGTTTCATAAACTCCTATTTTTTTCAAATGAATTAAAGTGTTGCTGTAATTGTGGATGGTTTGAGGATAATTTTGATTTCCCAAGTGAAAGTCCATGTTGACTTCTGTCAATGAACGGAAGTTGTTGTACACCATCGGACTTCTTTTTGTGAAACACTGGCGGTATTTTCGATTCTTCATGTATGTTTCCATTTTCCTACAAAATATTTTTTGTTGTCCTCTTTCTTTTATTTGTTGACATTATTTATGTAGCTTACTCTGTGCTTTATTCCGAACTGTTGCATGCTAATGTTGTTAACGTTATCTGTCGAAAAGGTTAATTTGTAGCAAAAAGTGACAACGCAACTAACTTTCAGCTAACGTAGCTAGCTAGTTAGCTAACGGTTGTTAGAAGGATACTAATTCATGTTTTATTTCGCCATGATAAGCTTTCGTAGTCAGGCTGCTGCCTGTTTGCTCCAGCCAGTTAGGTCGGATATGGAGGGTTGCTGAGCTCTGCTCTCTACCGTGGTCAGTCAGCCAGTCCAGCCGGCCAGGAGACCCTTAGGACGACAGGATGAGCTCCGCGGCACCCCCGGCCAAGAGGAAATGTTACATGGGACGACATGAGATCATCCAGAAAAAGAGGTGGACGTTTGTTTTCTACACTACACTGAGTTAACTTGTCATGTTAACACACATCTGTGTCCCACTGTGGAACAGCAGTTGATTCGTTCACATAATGTACTGGACTAGATTTCGAAACTCGGTAAATTACTATATTATAACATTTTAGAGGTTTTAATATTATTAGGGATGGGCACTGTTACGGACGTTAGTATTCGATTACTTGCGAGTATACATTTTTTTGAATAAAAAAATAGGCCTATTTTAATGAAAATGCTTTGTCTAAAATGTATTTATCTATGTGACATTTCTACATAGATAGACCATGACATCAGAAATGTTAATACAAACAAAAGATTTGACCGTTTTTATGAGTGCGCCCCTATAAAGAGTACATAGCGGTAGCCTACACACTTTTCAAGCGTGTAGCTTGTTATTGTCGGTCAATCATAGCAGCACAACCGTCAACATCTACGTTTATTGGTCGCATGCACATTTTTGCAAATGTTATCACAGGTGTAGCGAAATGCTTGTGTTTCTAGCTCCAACAGTGCAGTGATATCTAGCACTACAAAACAATACAAACATAATCCAAAAAGTAGAAATTAAGAAGTATCAGAACAAGCAATATCAGAATGATCAATGTCAGAGTCCAGAATATAAATATATAATGGTGTGTATAGACAGTGTGAACGGTATATTAATAGAAAAGGTGTGTACAGCAGTAGTCATATAGGAGCCATGACTAGAATACAGTATATACATATGATGTGGGTAAAACAGTATGTAAACATTATTAAAGTGACCAGTGTTCATTGACTATGTACATAGGGCAGCAGTCTCTAAGGTGCAGGGCAGGGTACCGGGTGGTAAGCCGGCTAGATAGAACAGTGTTTAAGGTCTGAATGGTCTGGAGTAGAAGTCTGGTCGGAGACAGTGTTGCTAGTGAGTAGAAGCTGTTTATCAGTCTGATGGTCTGGGAGATAGAAGCTGTTTATCAGTCTGATGGAGATAGAAGCTGTTTATCAGTCTGATGGAGATAGAAGGTTTATCAGTTTATCAGTCTGATGGTCTGATGGAGATAGAAGCTGTTTATCAGTCTGATGGTCTGGAGATAGAAGCTGTTTATCAGTCTGATGGTCTGGAGATAGAAGCTGTTTATCAGTCTGATGGTCTGGAGATAGAAGCTGTTTATCAGTCTGATGGCTGGAGGTGATAGAAGAAGCTGTTTATCAGTCTGATGGTCTGGAGATAGAAGCTGTTTATCAGTCTGATGGCCTGGAGATAGAAGCTGTTTCAGTCTGATGGAGATAGAAGCTGTTTAACAGTCTGATGGTCTGGGAGATAGAAGCTGTTTATCAGTCTGATGGTCGGAGATAGAAGCTGTTATCAGTCTGATGGTCTGGAGATAGAAGCTGTTTATCAGTATCTGATGGTTCTGGAGATAGAAGCTGTTTATCAGTCTGATGGAGATAGAAGCTGTTTATCAGTCTGATGGCCTGGAGATAGAAGCTGTTTATCAGTCTGATGGACTGGAGATAGAAGCTGTTTATCAGTCTGATTGGAGATAGAAGCTGTTTAACAGTCTGATGGCCTGGAGATAGAAGCTGTTTATCAGTCTGATGGCCTGGAGATAGAAGCTAAGCTGTTCATCAGTCTGATGGGTCTGGAGATAGAAGCTGTGTTAAACATCTGATGGTCTGGAGATAGAAGCTGCTTTATCAGTCCTGATGGTCTGGAGATAGAAGCTGTTTATCAGTTCTGATGGAGATAGAAGCTGTTTATCAGTCTGATGGTCTGGAGATAGAAAGCTGTTTATCAGTCTGATGGTCTGGTGATAGAAGCTCGTTTATCAGTCTGATCAGATAGAATCTGATCCAGTCGATGGCCTGGAGATAGAAGCGGTTTATCAGTCTGATGGTCTGGAGATAGAAGCTGTTTATCCAGTCTGATGGAGATAGAAGCTGTTTATACAGTCTGATGGTCTGGGAGATAGATAGCTGTTTATCAGTCTGATGGCCTGGAGAAGAAGCTGTTTATCAGTCTGATGGCCTGGAGATAGAAAGTGTTTATCAGTCTGATGGTCTGGAGATAGAAGGCTGTTTATCAGTCGATGGCCTGGAGATAGAAAGCATGTTGATCTTTTTATGTTTAAATTTTAAAAAGTTTTTGGGTTTTCCCCCTTTTTCCCATTCCCGGGAATAAAGTTTTAATCCATTTCTGATGGCCGGGTTTAGAAGCTGTTTTCCCCGTTTTTATTAGATGGCTTTTACCCGTTTTATGGCCTTGGGGGAATTAAAAAAAAGCTTTTTCCCAGAAACTTTTTGGAGATAGAATTTTTATCAGTCGGGGGGGCCTGGAGATAAGGGTTTTAAATCAGTCTTTCCCCCGGGTTTTTGTTTTTAAAGCCCTGGGTTTGAAAGTCTGGGCCTAATTTTTGGGCCCCCCCTTTGTTTTTTTTTAAGGTTTTATTTGGGTCTGGAGATAAAAAGCGTTTACCCGTCTGTGGCCTTGGTTGGCTGTTTACGGGGCGGGAGTAAAAGAAAAAGCTTTTTAAAACAGCCCTTAAATGGTTTGGGAGGTTTTGGAAGCGGGGTTATAGTCCTTTTTCCCCTGGAGAAAAAGCTTTTTTTTTATAATTTTCTGAGGGCCGGGGAAGGTTTTAAAACTTTTATCAGGTTTTATTGGTTTTTGGAGATAAAAAAGGTTTGTTTTGGAGGGTAAAAGTAAAAATTTTTGTTTATCAGTTTGTGGGGAGATAAAAAGTTTTGTTTTATCAGCGCTCGGGCCCCCAGTTTTTGGGATGAAACCCTTTTTTCTTTTCCCCCAGGGGGGGGGGCCCGATCCCAAAGTACCACAATATCACTGAGGAAACCCCAAATATTTGGACCCTTTTTTAAAACCCCTGTTTTGTATGTAAATAGGGGTTTTCTATAGGTTTAAAAAAATAAATCAATTGACTCTGGATGACAAAAATTAATAAATGTTTGTTTCCAACTTTGGGGGTTTTTTTTTTCCTAAAATAATTTAAAAATTTTGGCTTCGGGTTTTTTTTTTTTTCCCTTCCCCAAGGGATACTAAACGCAAGTTTATCGGTATCGCCCCTTTTCCCAAATGCCCTCCGCCTTTTTTATGGTACCCGGGGGGCGGATTTTGGGGGAAAACATGTTTTGGGGCCCGTATGGCTGGGGTCCTTTGGGTTTAAATCTTCTTGGCCCTTTCCCTTTTAACCCCGGGGTGCTTTTGCTTTTTTTTTCCGGGGGAAGGGGGGAGCCCTGCAGTTTTTTTTTTTGGGTTTTAAGGGGGTTTTTTTTTTTTTTTTCCGGGGGAGGGGGGTTTTTTTAAGGGGGGGCCCGGGACAGGAGGTTTCTCCAAGGGTTTTGCTTTCTGTAAAAAGTTTTTTAAAAGGGGGGTTCTTGGGGGAAAGGGGCCAAACCCCCTGGAAAAAAACCCCCCCCCCCCCCCCCCTTTTTTTCCGGGCCCTCCTGGGGTTTGGAAGGGGGCGTTTTTTTTGAAAACCCATTTTTCAAAACTGTCTCCCCGGTTGGAAGAAAAACCATTTCAGGCCCGCGGTAGAGGGGTGCTCGTTGAGGAACTTGAAGTTTTTACCCTCTCCACTGGGGCCCCCCCTTTTTCGGAAGGGGGTTTAAAGGATGGGAGGGGGCGTGCTCTCTCTGCTTTTTGCCTCTGTGGGTCCACCATAGGAGGGGGGTTTTTTCCCCTTGGCACCCCCCCTTTTTTTTTTTTTTTTAAACGTTTTTAAACCCGGGAAAAACAAAAGACCGAAAATTTCAAAAACTCATCCCAAAAGAAATTTTTGGCATATTTTGTCGAAATTTTTTTGGGGTTTGAATACCCCAATTTTCCTGCCTCCCAATTTAAAAAAAATAGCCATTTTGGGCAATACTTTTGGGCCCAATTTTTCCTTTCCCCAATTTTAGGGTTTTTTTGGGCCCATATCCCCTTTACCACTCTGCCGGGGGTCCTGGGGGGTTTGGTTCTCTTTTTGGTTGGAAATCGGGCCCTTTCCCCCAAACTTTTTTGTTGTAAAGTAAACTTGAGGGATGAGTTGGAGATGAGCTTTTGGCCACCCCCCGGTGGGGGGCTGTGAACATTGAGACGGAGAGGGCCCCCGCCCACCCTGAGGGGGGGCCCCCCCCCCCCTTTGTTGAGGATCAGGGGTGGCAGATGTGTTTTTTTACCTGCTTTTAAACACCGGGGGGGGGCCCCCCCCCCCCCGCCCCCCAGGAATTTCCAGGTTTCATTTACGGGGGGGGGGAGGTGTTTTTTTTTACCCGGGTCCCTGAACTTTATGTGGCTTTGGGGGGCACTAGGGGTGTTTTGAATGCTGGCTGTAAGTCCTTTTTAAAAAAGAAACAAAATTCCCTCCTGGGTTTTTCCTTTTTGTCCAGGGGGGAAATTTTGGGGGCAGTGGGCGGGTGGGGGAATGGGGGGGATTGGAATTTTCCATTTGGTTTATAGTGGGGGGGGGTTTTTTAAAGAAAAATTGAAGTGGGGTTTTTAGGGGGGTTTTTTTTTTTTTTTTTTAAATTTTTTTTTTTTTTTTTTTTTTTTCTTTTTTTTTTTTTTTTTTATTTACCTTTATTTAACCAGGAAAAACCGATTTGAGAACAAGTTCCCCATTTACAACTGCGCCCCCTGGCCAAGATAAAGAAAAAAGCAGGCGAAAAAAAAAAAAAAAACAAAAAACAAAAGAGTTACATATGGGGTAAAAAAAAAACAAAGTCAAAAAAATACAGAAAACAGAAATACATATATATACAGTGTGTGAAAATTTAAAATTTAGAAAAGTTATGGGGGAAGGTAAAAAATTAAAATAGGCTTTTTAATGCAAAAAAAATTTAAAATTTTAGTTTTAAAACACTGGAATGATGGGAAAAGAGATGATTTGAAAATAGAGAAAACGGGGGTTAAAAAAAGGGAGCAAAAAAATAACAAAATGGGGAAATGAGGTGTTGGGGCGGCAATTTTCAGAGGGGCTGTGTACGGGGCGGGCAACGTGATGGTAAGGTGCGGGGGGACAAATGATGCTTTAAAGTTAGTGAGGGAGTAAGTGTCCCAGCTTCAAAAGATTTTTGAAAATTTGTTCCAGCATTGGCGGGCAGGGAACGGGAAAGGAATTGCGGCCAAAGGAGGGGGTGGCTTTGGGGATGACCAGTGAGATTTACCCGCTGGAGCGCAGACTACGGGTGGGTGTTGTATGGTGAAAAATGAGCAAAGATAAGGGGGGGGAATTTCCTAAGCAGTGTTAAAAGTGGCCTGGAAAGGCCAGGGGTTTGGAGGGGAAGAATATGTAGTGGGGAAAACCACCCAAACAAGAGCGTACAGGTCAAAAGGGGGTGGGAAATTAAATGGGGTTTTAGCCAAAACGGATGGCCCACTGTGATAGAAAAACTTTCCAATTTTTCCCTGGGAGAGTGTTTGGGGGGCTTTTTTGGGAAAAATGACATCGCCAAAGTAAAGGAAATGGGGTTGGGATAGTCAGTTTTACGGGGGGCATGTTTGGCAGCTTTGATAAAGGGGAGGCTTTGTGCGAAATGGGAAAAAACCATCTAGATTTAATTTTGGGGTTTGGGGAAAATTTTAAATGTGAATTTTTGGAAAAGGGAGGGGGGTTACACCCTAACCAGACACCTAGATTTTTGTTTTGTCCCCCTACTCTGGGCGGGGCCCGTATAGGGGTAGTGATTTTAGGGGCGTGGGCGGGTGCAAAGCAGTTTTCGGTTGAAAGCAGCTTTTATTTTTACTGGGTGTTTAAGAGCAGGGGAAGGTACTAAAGGGAAAGTGTTGTATGGAAATTTAAAAGCTCGTTTGGGGGGTTTGTTAACACAGTTTTCCAAGGAAAGGGAAAGATGTATACAAAAAGGTGTGTCTGCGTAGAGGTGGATTGAGGGGCACCAGAAAAAAAGAGGACGTCATTAAATATACCCCAGAGAAAAGATTTGGCCCAAAAATTTGAACCCTTTTGGCACCCCCCCCCTAGAGACTGCCAAAAGGTCCAAAACAACGGGCCCCTCCGATTTGAAACTTTGGAACTCTACTGAGAAAGATTTGGGTTTAAAACCGGGCGAGGCACTTATTTGAAAAAAAAAAGGCAAAATTTAGTCTGCCAATAAAAATGCGGTGTTGAACAGAGTCGAAAGCCTTGGCCAGGTCAATGAAAACGGTCCATGCACAGTACTGTCTATTATCGATCGCGGTTTATAATATCGTTTTAGGAACTGAGACGTGGTGAAGTGCACAACCAGTCTCGGAAACGGATTGCATAGCGGAGAAGGTACGGTGGGATTCGAAATGGTCGGTGATCTTGTTTGTGGACTTGGCTTTCAAAAACTTTTGTAAGGCAGGGTCAGGATGGATAGGGTCGTAAACAGTTTGGATCTAGAGTGTCACCCCTTTGAAGAGGGGGATGGACCGCGGCAGCTTTCCAATCTCTGGGGATCTCAGACGTTACGAAAGAGAGTGAACAGGCTAGTAATAAGGGGTTGCGACAATTTCGGCGGCTCGTTTAGAGAAAGAAAGGGTCCAGATTGTCTAGCCCAAGATGATTTGTAGGGGTCCAGATTTTGCAGTCTCTTTTAGAAATAGGCTGTCTGGATTTTGTCGTGAAGAGGAAGCGGGGGGGGGCATGGAGTAAAGTCGCCAGGCGGAGGGGTGGCAGAGAGCTGTGGCCGTGGGGTAGTGGGTAGCCAGGTGCAAAGCTATGGGCCAGGCCGTAGCAAAATGCTGTTTTTGAAAATTCTCGATTATATGTAGATTTTATCGTGTGGGATAGTGTTTCCTAGCCTCAGTGCAGTGTCAGCAGTGGGAGGAAGTGCTCTTATTCTCCCATGGACTTACCAGTGTCCAAAAACTTTTTGGAGTTAGTGCTACAGGGATGCCAAATTTCGTTTTTGAAAAAGCTTAGGCCTTTGCTTCCTAACTGCTTGTGTATATCTGGTTCCTAAACTTCCCTGAAAAAGTTGCATTCGCGGGAAGCTATTTATGCTAAATGCAGTACGCCACAGGAGGTTTTTTTGTGCTGGTCCCGGGCAGGTCAAGTCTGGAGGAGAACCATGGGCTATATCTGTTCTTAGTTCTGTATTTCGTGAATGGGGCATGTCTATTTAAGGATTGAGAGGAAATTACTTTTTAAAAGAACAACCAGGCATCCTCTACCTGACGGAATGAGATCTATAATCCATCCAGGATACCTGGGCCAGGTCAATTAGGAAGGCCTCCTCGCTGAAGTGTTTTTGGGAGCGTTTGACAGTGATGAGGGGTGGTCGTTTGACCGCGGACCCGTTACGGACGCAGGCAATAAGGCAGTGATCGCTGAGATCCTGGTGAAGACAGCGGAGGTGTATTTAGAGGGTAAGTTAGTCAGGATGATATCTATGAGGGTAGCCCATGTTTACGGATTTAGGGTTGTACCTGGTAGGTTCGTTGATAATTTGTGTGGAGATTGGAGGCAATCTAGTTTAGTATTGTAGGATGGCCGGGGTGGTAAAGCATTAAGCATATCCCAATTTAGGTCACCAAGCAGTAAACGAACTCTGAGGATAGATGGGGGGCGATCAATTCACATATGGTGTCCAGGGCAACAGCTGGGGCTGAGGGGGGTCTTTAGCACGCGGGCACACAGTGAGAGATTTATTTCTGAAAGGTGGATTTTTAGAAGTAGAAAAAAAAGGGCTTCAAACTGTTTTGGGCACAGACCTGGATAGTATGATGGAGCTCTGCAGGCTATCTCTACAGTAGATTGCAAACTCCACCCCCTTTTGGCAGTTCTATCTAGACGGAAAATGTTATAGTTGGGGATGGAATTTCAGAATTTTTGGTGGCCTTCCTAAGCCAGGATTCAGACACTGCTAGACATCAGGGTTGGCGTGAGTGTGCTAACGCAGTGAATAACTCAAACTTAGGAAGGAGGGCTTCTGATATTTATGTGCGAAAACCAAGACTTTTACGGTTACAGAAGTCAAACAAATGATAGCTGCTCCTGGGAGTATGAGTGATACTGAAGGGCTGCAGGGCCTGGGTTAGCCTCCATACATCACCAGAGAAGCAGAAGGAGGACTAGAATAAGGATACGGCTAAAAGGGCTTAAGAACTGGTCTTCTAGTGCGTTGGGACATACATAGAATAAAGGGGGCATTTCTCCGGGCGTTGTAGAAAATGATTCAGGGCATTATGTACAGAAAAAGGATATGGAAGGATATGAGTACAGTTCAGGTAACCCTAAGCGTGTTGTGTACAATGAAAGAGATAGCGTCATTGGAGGCATCGATTGAGCCGGTCTCGCGTGTATGGGGGGGGGACACAGGAACTGTATGAGGACTTTGAGAGAGGACTAAGAGGTTCTACAGTGAAATTGTATAATAAGCACTAAACCCAAACAGCAATAGGCAAGGGACTGGGAGAGAGGCATAAAGCAGTCACATTTGTTATTAGAGATAGCTAAGACAGAACTGGAAATAGCGATAACAGCAATAGAACAGTCCAGCAAGCATCATCTGAGCTGAGTGATCATAAGGTCCGTGAACAGCAAAATGGTGAGTCCGAGGATTGACTGGGAGAGAGCATAAAGCAGTCACATGTGTTTATTAGAGAGAGCTAAGACACAACTGAAATAGCGATAACGTTTGGGCTAAGACTAAACAGAATAAACAGGAAGGGGGTACCGTGTTAAGAACAGTCCAGCAGCAGAGCAGTGCAGCAGACTGTGAAGAGCAAAAATGGTCAGCCTATGAGCAGCTCATAAGGTGCTCAGTGAAGCTAGCAAGGGAGCACAGTTGTAGTTTGCGTGTGCTAGTGGGGCCGGGGGTGGCAGATGGATCTTCGTGGTCGTCGCAACGGAATGCTGTTGAAACCACATCAGACTATTTCGTCGGCAAAACCAGTCCGTGTTGGATCGCGGGGCTTCAGTGTCAACACTAGGAGGTCCCGTTCCAGTTGACAGAGGTAGGTAGATAGCCGGGAGATGGGCCTGAGGCTATCTCAAGGCTAACTGGTGCTTGCTATAGGGCAATTGGTAATCAGCCCAACAACAGGTTGAAAGCTAGCTAGCTGGTTGTGATGATCCGGCGCTTAGGGTCCAGTGATTCCGAGCAGAAAGTCCAATAAGCTCTGGGTCGATAGCACGCTGGGTCCGATAGCACGCTGTGCAGACTGGCCGACTGAATTGTCCAGGCTAGAGCTATAGCTGGCTGTGGATAGTGTAGGCCACGGACAGTGGTGAAAGCACGCTAACGGTGGACTAATAGCAGGTAGCCATTCAGTTGCGGCTACACTAGAGATCAGCTTACGATTCTTGATGAAAGTTATAAAGAAATAATAGAATCTTTCCACGTGGGTGATGGCGTTTTTGCAGGAAAGTATATTTTAGTTAAAGAATGGAAAGTAAAAAACTGAGAAATCTAGACAAAAACAAGAAACGGGAATATTTACACAGGACGAAAATAAACGCGACCGCACTGCGACGCCATCTTTCAGTAAGGTTACGATCCTTAACTCTTGCACTTTCATGATGAACAGGAGGTGAGTGCTACGTGGCGATAGTCATATTCAGTTACCCTTTGCTTTCCTTGGTACAGGAACAATGAAAAGTGTGCACAGCAGACTGGGATAGGGAGAGATGGAATATGTCAAGTATAAACCTCAGCCATCTGGTCTGCCATATCCTGAGGACGGGGTGATGCGGCCTGCAGGATAGTCTATTTAGTTAACACGCGTGAAAGTTAAAAAAATTGCTTAGACTATAAACAGAGAAATGGGATATTTAACACAGGGCCTAAATGCAAAAAACGTGGCCTACGCAAGCTTGGTTAGCAGTAAGGGAGAGGATTGATATGATCAGTAATTATTCTCTAATTCTCCTCTGGTCATGTTGGTACGGATTAGGGTACGGGGCGATGGTCATTAGTTCAGTACCTGTTGCTCTCTTGCAGCTAAGTGACTAGATGGTGGCCAAAAGTCTGTACTCACAGCAGTGTGGGATAGGTGATATTTAACTGTCTGTTTCTCACTGCAGCTGATGGTCTGACTTTGCCGTGATGATCGGGCTGGGACGCCGTTTCCATGCTGCAGTGTCCCTGACATTAATGTTTTAACTCTGTTTAATCTGTTGTGTCCATTTTTGGTAAAGGGGATGTTTTAACTAGAGCTCTTGTTTCTGAATCTGGCAGATGTCCGTGACTAGATGTTTTAACGACTCTGTTTCTCGTCTGTCAGTGTCCCTGACCTAGATGGTTTTAACTCTCTAAATTTTTGGTCTCTCTGCATGGTCCCGACTAGATTTTTAACTCTCTGTTCTCTCTGCAGTGTCCCTGACTAGCTGTTTTAACTCTGTTTCTCTCTGCAGTGTCCCTGACTAGATGGTTTTAACTCTGTTTCTCTCTGCAGTGTCCCTGACTAGATGTTTTAATCTCTGTTTCTCTCTGCAGTGTCCCTGACTAGATGTTTTAACTCCTCGTTTCTCTCTGCAGTGTCCCTGACTAGATGTTTTACCTCTCTGTTTCTCTCTGCATGTGTCCTGACTAAATGTTTTTAACTCTAGACTCTCTGCAGTGTCCCTGACTAGATGTTTTAAATCTCTGATTTTTCTCTGCAGTGTCCCCTGACTAGATGTTTTAACGCGACTGTACTGTTACGCCATCTGTCAGTTAAGGTAGAGGTGATATGTTCCTTAACTCTCTGTTTCCTCTTCAGTGTCCCTGACTAGATGTTTTAACTCTCTGTTCTCGCTCTGCAGGGTCCCTGACTGGTTTTAACTCTCTGTTTCTCTCTGCCGTGGGATCCCTGAGACTAGATGTTTTAACTCTCGTGTTTCTCTCTGCAGTGTCCCTGATGAAGTGGCTGTTTTAACTCTGCAGTTTCCTCTGCAGGATTAACCTCTTGGTTCTACTAACAGAATGGGGATGTTTTAACTCTCTGTTTTCTCTCTGCAGTGTCCCTGACTAGATAATCTCTGTTTTTAACTCAACTCTGTTTCTCTCCTGCAGTGTCCCTGACTAGATGTTTTAACTCTCTGTTTCTCTCTGCAGTGTCCCTGACTAGATGTTTTAACTCCTCTGTTCTTCTCTGCAGTGTCCCTGACTAGATGTTTTAACTCTCTGTTTCTCTCTGCAGTGTCCCTGACTAGATGTTTTAACTCTCTGTTTCTCTCTGCAGTGTCCCTGACTAGATGTTTTAACTCTGTTTCTCTCTGCAGTGTTCCCTGACTAGATGTTTTAACTCTCTTTTTCTCTCTGCAGTGTCCCGCTGACTAGATGTTTTAAAAACTCTGTTTCTCTCTGCAGTGTCCCTGACTAGATGTTTTAACTCTGTTTCTCTCTCTGCAGTGTCCCCTGACTAGATGTTTTACTCTCTGTTCTCTCTGCAGTGTCCCTGACTAGATGTTTTAACCTCTCTGTTTCTCTCTGCAGTGTCCCTGACTAGATGTTTTAACTCTCTGTTTCTCTCTGCAGTGTCCCTGACTAGATGTTTTAACTCTCTGTTTCTCTCTGCAGTGTCCCTGACTAGATGTTTTAACTCTCTGTTTCTCTCTGCAGTGTCCCTGACTAGATGTTTTTAACTCTCTGTTTCTCTCTGCAGTGTCCCTGACTAGATGTTTTAACTCTCTGTTTTCTCTCTGCAGTGTCCCTGACTAGATGTTTTAACTCTCTGTTTCTCTCTGCAGTGTCCCTGACTAGATGTTTTAACTCTGTTTTTCTCTCTGCAGTGTCCCTGACTAGATGTTTTAACTCTCTGTTTCTCTCTGCAGTGTCCCTGACTAGATGTTTTAACTCTCTGTTTCTCTCTGCAGTGTCCCTGACTAGATGTTTTAACTCTCTGTTTCTCTCTGCAGTGTCCCTGACTAGATGTTTTAACTCTCTGTTTCTCTCTGCAGTGTCCCTGACTAGATGTTTTTAACTCTGTTTTCTCTCTGCAGTGTCCCTGACTAGATGTTTTAACTCTCTGTTCTCTCTGCAGTGTCCCTGACTAGATGTTTTACTAGATGTTTTAACTCTGTTTCTCTCTGCAGTGTCCCTGACTAGATGTTTTAACTCTCTGTTTCTCTCTGCAGTGTCCCTGACTAGATGTTTTAACTCTCTGTTTCTCTCTGCAGTGTCCCTGACTAGATGTTTTTAACTCTCTGTTTCTCTCTGCAGTGTCCCTGACTAGATGTTTTAACTCTCTGTTTCTCTCTGCAGTGTCCCTGACTAGATGTTTTAACTCTCTGTTTCTCTCTGCAGTGTCCCTGACTAGATGTTTTAACTCTGTTTCTCTCTCTGCAGTGTTTTAAACTCTCCCTGACTAGATGTTTTAACTCTCTGTTTCTCTCTGCAGTGTCCCTGACTAGATGTTTTTAAACTCTCTGTTTCTCTCTGCAGTGTCCCCTGACTAGATGTTTTAACTCTCTGTTTCTCTCTGCAGTGTCCCCTGACTAGATGTTTTAACTCTCTGTTTCTCTCTGTTCCCTGACTAGATGTTTTAACTCTGCAGTGTCCCTGACTAGATGTTTTAACTCTGTTTCTCTCTGCAGTGTCCCTGACTAGATGTTTTAACTCTCTGTTTCTCTCTGCAGTGTCCCTGACTAGATGTTTTAACTCTCTGTTTCTCTCTGTTGTCCCCTCTCTCTGTTTTCTCTCTGCAGTGTCCCTGACTAGATGTTTTAACTCTCTGTTTCTCTCTGCAGTGTCCCTGACTAGATGTTTTAACTCTCTGTTTCTCTCTGCAGTGTCCCTGACTAGATGTTTTAACTCTCTGTTTCTCTCTGCAGTGTCCCTGACTAGATGTTTTAACTCTCTGTTTCTCTCTGCAGTGTCCCTGACTAGATGTTTTAACTCTCTGTTTCTCTCTGCAGCAGTGTCCCTGACTAGATGTTTTAAAACTCTCTGTTTCTCTCTGCAGTGCCTGACTAGATGTTTTAACTCTGTTTTTCTCTCTGCAGTGTCCCTGACTAGATGTTTTAACTCTCTGTTTCTCTCTCTGCAGTGTCCCTGACTAGATGTTTTAACTCTCTGTTTCTCTCTGCAGTGTCCCTGACTAGATGTTTTAACTCTCTGTTTCTCTCTGCAGTGTCCCTGACTAGATGTTTTAACTCTCTGTTTCTCTCTGCAGTGTCCCTGACTAGATGTTTTTAACTCTCTGTTTCTCTCTGCAGTGTCCCTGAGTGTCCCTGAGATGTTTTAACTCTCTGTTTCTCTCTGCAGTGTCCCTGACTAGATGTTTTAACTCTCTGTTTCTCTCTGCAGTGTCCCTGACTAGATGTTTTAACTCTCTGTTTCTCTCTGCAGTGTCCCTGACTAGATGTTTTTAACTCTCTGTTTCTCTCTCTCCCTGTAGATGTTTTAACTCTCTCTCTGCAGTGTCCCTGACTAGATGTTTTAACTCTCTGTTTCTCTCTGCAGTGTCCCTGACTAGATGTTTTAACTCTCTGTTTCTCTCTGCAGTGTCCCTGACTAGATGTTTTAACTCTCTGTTTCTCTCTGCAGTGTCCCTGACTAGATGTTTTAACTCTCTGTTTCTCTCTGCAGTGTCCTGACTAGATGTTTTAACTCTCTGTTTCTCTCTGCAGTGTCCCTGACTAGATGTTTTAACTCTGTTTCTCTCTGCAGTGTCCCTGACTAGATGTTTTTTAACTCTCTGTTTCTCTCTGCAGTGTCCCTGACTAGATGTTTTAACTCTCTGTTTCTCTCTGCAGTGTCCCTGACTAGATGTTTTAACTCTCTCTCTGCAGTGTTGACTAGATGTTTTAACTCTCTCTCTGCAGTGTCCCTGACTAGATGTTTTAACTCTGTGTTCTCTCTGCAGTGTCCCTGACTAGATGTTTTAACTCTCTGTTTCTCTCTGCAGTGTCCCTGACTAGATGTTTTAAACTCTAACTCTGCAGTGTCCCTGACTAGATGTTTTAACTCTCTGTTTCTCTCTGCAGTGTCCCTGACTAGATGTTTTAACTCTCTGTTTCTCTCTGCAGTGTCCCTGACTAGATGTTTTAACTCTCTGTTTCTCTCTGCAGTGTCCCTGACTAGATGTTTTAACTCTCTGTTTCTCTCTGCAGTGTCCCTGACTAGATGTTTTAACTCTCTGTTTCTCTCTGCAGTGTCCCTGACTAGATGTTTTAACTCTCTGTTTCTCTCTGCAGTGTCCCTGACTAGATGTTTTAACTCTCTGTTTCTCTCTGCAGTGTCCCTGACTAGATGTTTTAACTCTCTGTTTTAACTCTCTGCAGTGTCCCTGACTAGATGTTTTAACTCTCTGTTTCTCTCTGCAGTGTCCCTGACTAGATGTTTTAACTCTCTGTTTCTCTCTGCAGTGTCCCTGACTAGATGTTTTAACTCTCTGTTTCTCTCTGCAGTGTCCCTGACTAGATGTTTTAACTCTCTGTTTCTCTCTGCAGTGTCCCTGACTAGATGTTTTTAACTCTCTGTTTCTCTCTGCAGTGTCCCTGACTAGATGTTTTAACTCTCTGTTTCTCTCTGCAGTGTCCCTGACTAGATGTTTTAACTCTCTGTTTCTCTCTGCAGTGTCCCTGACTAGATGTTTTAACTCTCTGTTTCTCTCTGCTGTCCCTGACTAGATGTTTTAACTCTCTGTTTCTCTCTGCAGTGTCCCTGACTAGATGTTTAAAACTCTCTGTTTGTCTCTCTGTTGCAGTGTCCCTGACTAGATGTTTTAACTCTCTGTTTCTCTCTGCAGTGTCCCTGACTAGATGTTTTAACTCTCTGTTTCTCTCTGCAGTGTCCCTGACTAGATGTTTTAACTCTCTTTTTCTCTCTGCAGTGTCCCTGACTAGATGTTTTTAACTCTCTGTTTCTCTCTGCAGTGTCCCTGACTAGATGTTTTAACTCTGTTTCTCTCTGCAGTGTCCCTGACTAGATGTTTTAACTCTGTTTCTCTCTGCAGTGTCCCTGACTAGATGTTTTAACTCTCTGTTTCTCTCTGCAGTGTCCCTGACTAGATGTTTTAACTCTCTGTTTCTCTCTCTGCAGTGTCCCTGACTAGATGTTTTAACTCTCTGTTTCTCTCTGCAGTGTCCCTGACTAGATGTTTTAACTCTCTGTTTCTCTCTGCAGTGTCCCTGACTAGATGTTTTAACTCTGTTTCTCTCTGCAGTGTCCCTGACTAGATGTTTTAACTCTGTTTCTCTCTGCAGTGTCCCTGACTAGATGTTTTAACTCTCTGTTTCTCTCTGCAGTGTCCCTGACTAGATGTTTTAACTCTCTGTTTCTCTCTGCAGTGTCCCTGACTAGATGTTTTAACTCTGTTTCTCTCTGCAGTGTCCCTGACTAGATGTTTTAACTCTGTTTTTCTCTCTGCAGTGTCCCTGACTAGATGTTTTAACTCTCTGTTTCTCTCTGCAGTGTCCCTGACTAGATGTTTTAAACTCTCTGTTTCTCTCTGCAGTGTCCCTGACTAGATGTTTTAAACTCTGTTTCTCTCTGCAGTGTCCCTGACTAGATGTTTTAACTCTGTTTCTCTCTGCAGTGTCCCTGACTAGATGTTTTAACTCTCTGTTTCTCTCTGCAGTGTCCCTGACTAGATGTTTTAACTCTGTTTCTCTCTGCAGTGTCCCTGACTAGATGTTTTAACTCTGTTTCTCTCTGCAGTGTCCCTGACTAGATGTTTTAACTCTCTGTTTCTCTCTGCAGTGTCCCTGACTAGATGTTTTAACTCTGTTTCTCTCTGCAGTGTCCCTGACTAGATGTTTTAACTCTGTTTTTCTCTCTGCAGTGTCCCTGACTAGATGTTTTAACTCTCTGTTTTCTGTTTTCTCTCTGCAGTGTCCCTGACTAGATGTTTTAACTCTCTGTTTCTCTCTGCAGTGTCCCTGACTAGATGTTTTAACTCTCTGTTTCTCTCTCTCCCTGCAGTGTCCCTGACTAGATGTTTTAACTCTGTTTCTCTCTGCAGTGTCCCTGACTAGATGTTTTAACTCTGTTTCTTCTCTCTGCAGTGTCCCTGACTAGATGTTTTTTAACTCTGTTTCTCTCTGCAGTGTCCCTGACTAGATGTTTTAACTCTGTTTCTCTCTGCAGTGTCCCTGACTAGATGTTTTAACTCTCTGTTTCTCTCTGCAGTGTCCCTGACTAGATGTTTTAACTCTCTGTTTCTCTCTGCAGTGTCCCTGACTAGATGTTTTAACTCTGTTTCTCTCTGCAGTGTCCCTGGCTAGATGTTTTAACTCTCTGTTTCTCTCTGCAGTGTTCCTGACTAGATGTTTTAACTCTGTTTCTCTCTGCAGTGTCCCTGACTAGATGTTTTAACTCTCTGTTTCTCTCTGCAGTGTCCCTGACTAGATGTTTTAACTCTCTGTTTCTCTCTGCAGTGTCCCTGACTAGATGTTTTTAACTCTCTGTTTCTCTCTGCAGTGTCCCTGACTAGATGTTTTAACTCTGTTTCTCTCTGCAGTGTCCCTGACTAGATGTTTTTTCTCTCTGTTTCTCTCTGCAGTGTCCCTGACTAGATGTTTTAACTCTCTGTTTCTCTCTGCAGTGTCCCTGACTAGATGTTTTAACTCTCTGTTTCTCTCTGCAGTGTCCCTGACTAGATGTTTTAACTCTCTGTTTCTCTCTGCAGTGTCCCTGACTAGATGTTTTAACTCTCTGTTTCTCTCTGCAGTGTCTCTGACTAGATGTTTTAACTCTCTGTTTCTCTCTGCAGTGTCCCTGACTAGATGTTTTAACTCTGTTTCTCTCTGCAGTGTCCCTGACTAGATGTTTTAACTCTCTGTTTCTCTCTGCAGTGTCCCTGACTAGATGTTTTAACTCTCTGTTTCTCTCTCTGCAGTGTCCCTGACTAGATGTTTTAACTCTCTGTTTCTCTCTGCAGTGTCCCTGACTAGATGTTTTAACTCTGTTTCTCTCTGCAGTGTCCCTGACTAGATGTTTTAACTCTGTTTCTCTCTGCAGTGTCCCTGACTAGATGTTTTAACTCTGTTTCTCTCTGCAGTGTCCCTGACTAGATGTTTTAACTCTCTGTTTCTCTCTGCAGTGTCCCTGACTAGATGTTTTAACTCTCTGTTTCTCTCTGCAGTGTCCCTGACTAGATGTTTTAACTCTGTTTCTCTCTGCAGTGTCCCTGACTAGATGTTTTAACTCTCTGTTTCTCTCTGCAGTGTCCCTGACTAGATGTTTTAACTCTGTTTCTCTCTGCAGTGTCCCTGACTAGATGTTTTAACTCTGTTTTCTCTCTGCAGTGTCCCTGACTAGATGTTTTAACTCTGTTTCTCTCTGCAGTGTCCCTGACTAGATGTTTTAACTCTCTGTTTCTCTCTGCAGTGTCCCTGACTAGATGTTTTAACTCTCTGTTTCTCTCTGCAGTGTCCCTGACTAGATGTTTTAACTCTGTTTCTCTCTGCAGTGTCCCTGACTAGATGTTTTAACTCTCTGTTTCTCTCTGCAGTGTCCCTGACTAGATGTTTTAACTCTGTTTCTCTCTGCAGTGTCCCTGACTAGATGTTTTAACTCTCTGTTTCTCTCTGCAGTGTCCCTGACTAGATGTTTTAACTCTCTGTTTCTCTCTGCAGTGTCCCTGACTAGATGTTTTAACTCTCTGTTTCTCTCTGCAGTGTCCCTGACTAGATGTTTTAACTCTCTGTTTCTCTCTGCAGTGTCCCTGACTAGATGTTTTAAACTCTGTTTCTCTCTGCAGTGTCCCTGACTAGATGTTTTTTTAACTCTCTGTTTCTCTCTGCAGTGTCCCTGACTAGATGTTTTAACTCTGTTTCTCTCTGCAGTGTCCCTGACTAGATGTTTTAACTCTGTTTCTCTCTGCAGTGTCCCCGACCCTGAGCAGCCACTCACCCCAAGACGCTCCAGTCGCCTGCAAAACACTCATACCCACACTCTGCATGACAACACACACATGGCCCAGAATGTGGCTGCAGGACAGGGGTGTGTGGTAGGAGACTCCTCTCTGGACCCTGGAGAGGAGATGCTGCAGGCGCTGGAAGCTCTGGACCCTGGAGGGATGAAATTAACACATGGGGTAGAGAGAGGGGTGTCTTTAATCCAGAGAGGGGTATCCCACGCCTCAGCAGCCCCAGCCCAGACCTCCCACATCCTGACACCAAGCCCAGGACCAGGACCAGAGGTCGGGGCTAGGGTTAGACTTGGACCAGGACCAGAGGTCGGGGCTAGGGTTAGACTTGGACCAGGTGTGTTTGAGCGGCCAGGGCTGATTCAGACAGCGGACCGTAAGGACCTGGCTCAGTGCCTGCTGTTCAGTGAAGACTCAGAGGACAGAGAGCATGCTGGGACACTTCCACACAGACCCACGGACGTCCCACCCCCTCAGCGGAACTGCAGCTCCAGAGGGTGTGTCTTCACAGTAGATTCATCAACATCATTTCATCTTATTCTAACTTGACGTGGTTTTACCTTTAACAACCTGCCAATACATCTTTATTTCATTTGAATGTTGTTGTTGACAGTAGGAAGCGCAGGGCCAGGAGGAGGAGCTCTGAGACCACACCCACAGGAAGAGGAAGTAGTTCCTGCCAGAATGCGGACTCCCGATTGGACGTGTCTGATGACTTCATCCTGTTCAACCCCTCCCACCTGGCGCTGGCGAGGGAGAGAGCGGAGCTACAGCGGTCTCTGAGGAACAACATGTCTGCTTCTGTTCTCACGCCCCCTACTGGGCTGGAGGCCAGCACACTCAACACCACAGGTACAGGATGAAAAGACTAGTCAGTGTGTGTATCTAATGTGTGTGTGTGTGTGTATATGTAACGTGTGTGTGTTTCCCCCAGGGGTTGGTGTATCAGAGGTGTGTGTGCGTCCAGACGAGCAGTGTGACAGGTTGTTGTTGTCCAGCTGGGGTCTACCTGCTGTGGTCCTTGATCGCTACCGTCGTCATGGTGTCTCCTCCATGTTCCCCTGGCAGGCTCAGTGTCTCAGTCTGGGACGAGTGCTGCAGGGACACAACCTGGTCTACTCAGGTACCCTACCAATCTACTACCCCCCGCCCAGAACCCTGACCCCTGACCTTTAACCCCTGACCTCTAATCCCCAGCCCCAACCAGTGCAGGGAAGACCCTGGTGGCAGAGCTGTTGATGCTGAAGAGAGTACTGGAGACCAGGAGGAAAGCTCTGTTTATCCTTCCCTTCGTGTCCCTGGCCAAGGAGAAGATGACCTACCTACAGGTACGGAGGGAAACAGGGAAATGCTCTGTGTGTGTGTGTACAGTGCCTTGCAAAAGTATTCAGACCCCTTTCTTCACATGTACAGTGCCTTGCAAAAGTATTCAGACCCCTTCTCTTCACATGTACAGTGCCTTGCAAAAGTATTCAGACCCCTTCACATTTTATTGTGTTACAAAGTGGATTTAATTGTGTAATTTTTTGTCAACAATCTACACAGAAATTAAACAACTAAAATATAGTCGTTGCATAAGTATTCAGCTCCCTGAGTCAGTACATGTTAGATCCCCTTTGGCAGCCATTACAGAGTCTTTCTGGGTAAGTCTCTACACCGGGATTACAGCTGTGAGTCTTTCTGGGTAAGTCTCTATACCTGGATTACAGCTGTGAGTCTTTCTGGGTAAGTCTCTACACCTGGATTACAGCTGTGAGTATTTCTGGGTAAGTCTCTACACCTGGATTACAGCTGTGAGTCTTTCTGGGTAAGTCTCTATACCTGGATTACAGCTGGGAGTCTCTAAGAGATTTGCACACCTGGATTGTACAATATTTATTATTTTCAAAATTCTTCAAGCTCTGTCAAATTGTTGGGCATCGTGGCTAGACAGTAATTTTCAAGTCTTACATTTTAGTCATTTAGCAGACGCTCTTATCCAGACGCTCTTATCCAGACGCTCTTATCCAGACGCTCTTATCCAGACGCTCTTATCCAGACGCTCTTATCCAGACGCTCTTATCCAGACGCTCTTATCCAGACGCTCTTATCCAGACGCTCTTATCCAGAGCGACTTACAGTTAATGAGTGCATACATAATTTTTATTATTCCCCCGTGGGAATTGAACCCACAACCCTGGCGTTGCAAACGCCATGCTCTACCAACTGAGCTACATCCCTGCCGGCCATTCCCTCCCCTACCCTGGACGACGCTGGGCCAATTGTGCGTCGCCCCATGGGTCTCCCGGTCGCGGCCGGCTACGACAGGGTCTTGCCATAGATGTTCAAGCATTATTTTTGTATTTTACCCCCTTTTCTCCCCAATTTCGATCTTGTCTCATCGCTGCAACTCCCCAACGGGCTCGGGAGAGGCGAAGGTCGAGTCATGCATCCTCCGAAACATGACCCGCCAAATCGCGCTTCTTAACACCCGCCAGCTTAACTCGGAAGCCAGCTGCACCAACGTGTCGGACGAAACACTGTCTAACTGACGACCGAAGTCAGCCTGCAGGCGCCCGGCCCGCCACAAGGTGTCGCTAGAGCACGATGAGCCAAGTAAAGCCCCCAGGCCAAACCCTCCCCTAATCCGAACGACACTGGGCCAATTGTGCGCTGCCCTATGGGACTCCCGGTCACGGCCGGTTGTGACACAGCCTGGGAACTAACCCGGGTCTGTAGTGACGCCTCCAGCAATGCGATGCAGTGCCTTAGACCGCTGCGACACTCGGGAGGCCCTAATGTTCAAGCAGATTTAAGTAAAAACTGTAACTTAGCCACTCAGGAACATTAACTTCTTGGTAAGCAACTCCAGTTTAGATTTGGCCTTGTGTTGTAGGTTATTGTCCTGCTGAAAGGTGAATTTTGTCTCCCAGTGTCTGGTGGAAAGCAGACTGAACCAGGTTTTCCTCTAGGATTTTGACTGTGCTTAGCTCCATTCCATTTATTTTTTATCCTGAAAAACTCCCCAGTCCTTAACGATGACAATCATACCCATAACGTGATGCAGCCACAACTATACTTGAAAATATGGAGAGTGGTACTCAGTAATGTGTTGTAGGGCTGACCCCATTTAGACTGTTGGTCGACCGAGATTTTCTTAGTCGAGTAGTGGCAAATATATATATATTTTTCATGGTACATGAGACGTGTCTGTCTCAGTGGACTAATCCATTGAGGAGGCCGCAGGGATGCCATGGTCCAAGAAGAAGGGGAGTGTAGCTGAGATGCACGTCTCTCTCCAGAATGACTTCTCTCCCTCCATTTCGTGGGTGTTCATTGTTCATAACTTCATTGTGTGCATTTGTTGCTGTGTCAATCAATTCCCCCATTACGTACATCACCAGTAGAAGCCTATATTTACCGTTAATTCCCATCATTTCTAATCTGCAATGTTTGTTTGGTGACGGTCATTTATGTTAATGCATTCAATATATTGTTATTACGGTCCTCATTGTCGGAGTGGACACGTTGTTTTTGCTACACTTGTGAGAAACACGTTTTTGTTGATTTCATTCCATTTACGAGTTTTGTCAATTTATTTATCATCTTTTGTTTGAAACGCACCTGTCAATCAATGTTGAGTAAGGACGCGCACCTGATTACGCATATTTTATTTATTTTTTGAACTTTTATTTAAACAGGGGAGTCACATTGAGATTAAAAATCTATTTTACAGGAGAGCCCTGTACACATTACAATACAAACAGAATATTAAAACAACATACACATATATGTGTATAAAACAATATAATTCAGCACACAAAAACATAATAAATAAAAGCATCTAACATTCAGCTACATAGAGGTCCTCAAACTGCCTGGGAGGCACCAGCACATCTAACTGCAGTGATTGATTGTTCCACAAATTAGGGGCAAAAAAACCCTGCAGATTTTCCCAAATCTGTGGAGACTGAAAGGATCTCTAGTAGTATCCATTCCTGTGAAAGGGTTTGGTAACTTATGAATCTTATCTTAATTAATGATGTTAAATAGAGAGGGAGTTTCTGTCAGATTGCTTTGTAAATAAATAAAAGAGAATGCAGCTCTCTTCTTACAGACAGAGAGGTCCATACCACATTTTTAAACAGACTACAATGATGAGTCCTAAAATTGTCCCCTGTGATAAAACGTATTATGGGATGGTAGACTGGACCAAGGGGTTGCCGCGTTGTCCCCTGTGATAAAACGTATTATGGGATGGTAGACTGGTCCAAGGGGTTGCCGCGTTGTCCCCTGTGATAAAACGTATTATGGGATGGTAGACTGGTCCAAGGGGTTGCCGCGTTGTCCCCTGTGATAAAACGTATTATGGGATGGTAGACTGGTCCAAGGGGTTGCCGCGTTGTCCCCTGTGATAAAACGTATTATGGGATGGTAGACTGGTCCAAGGGGTTGCCGCGTTGTCCCCTGTGATAAAACGTATTATGGGATGGTAGACTGGTCCAAGGGGTTGCCGCGTTGTCCCCCTGTGATAAAACGTATTATGGGATGGTAGACTGGTCCAAGGGGTTGCCGCGTTGTCCCCTGTGATAAAACGTATTATGGGATGGTAGACTGGTCCAAGGGGTTGCCGCGTTGTCCCCTGTGATAAAACGTATTATGGGATGGTAGACTGGTCCAAGGGGTTGCCGCGTTGTCCCCTGTGATAAAAACGTATTATGGGATGGTAGACTGGTCCAAGGGGTTGCCGCGTTGTCCCCTGTGATAAAACGTATTATGGGATGGTAGACTGGTCCAAGGGGTTGCCGCGTTGTCCCCTATGATAAAACGTATTTGCGGAATGGTAGACTGGTCCAACGGTTTCAAAACAGAGGTTGCCTCATGCATGTAAACAATATCACCAAGATCCAATACAGGGAGAAGCGTTGTTTGAACCAATCCAACACAGGGAGAAGCGTTGTTTGAACCAATCCAACACAGGGAGAAGCGTTGTTTGAACCAATCCAACACAGGGAGAAGCGTTGTTTGAACCAATCCAATACAAGGAGAAGTGTTGTTTGAACCAATCCAATACAGGGAGAAGCGTTGTTTGAACCAATCCAATACAGGGAGAAGTGTTGTTTGAACCAATCCAATACAGGGAGAAGCGTTGTTTGAACCAATCCAATACAGGGAGAAGCGTTGTTTGAACCAATCCAATACAGGAAGAAGTGTTGTTTGAACAATCTTTCTCCTATTTTCAATACTGAGGCATGATTTAGATAAAAACTATCTTGGATCTTAGCTTCTTATTCAGATTTTCTATATGCGTTACGAAGGACAACTTGTAATCAATCCAGACACCCAGGTACTTATATTGAGAAACAAGCTCAATTTGGGCTCCATTTATAGCACAAATATGCAGGTCCTCAGGGTCAACATTTCATAACCTAGAGAACAGCATGAGTTTGGTTTTACTTGTATTTAACACTAATTTAAGTTCTATAAGTGATTTCTGAATTGAATCAAAGTCATGCTGAAGTTCACGAATGGCCTGCTGCCCCTGAGGAGGCAAAGGAATACAAAACTGTGTTTCCTATCTGCATAGAGAAGAATGTTACAAGTATAAGTAAGCATTTCACTGCAATGTCTGCACCTGTTGTATTCGGCGCATGTGACCAATAAAATTTGATTTGATTTGATTTCCTCTCTGCATAGAGATGAATGTTACTAGTATTAACAGTGTTTCCTCTGTCATTATTATAGAATCCTGATTGGTTTATATTAAAAATACAACTATCAGATAAAAAGGAACAAAGTGGTACATTAACCAAGGGTTCAATAATCTTAGCTAAACAAGGTAGTCTTGAAATGGGGCGATAGTTGTCAAGATCATTTGTATCTCCACCCTTATGGAGGGGCAGCACATATGTGGATTTCCATGCTTTTGGAATACTTCCTGATAACAATGTTATAAAAATACTACTGAGCAATAAGGGGAGCTGCCCACTTAAGCAGCCCAGGCTCCAGATGATCAGCCCAGGCTCCAGATGATCAGCCCAGGCTCCAGATGATCAGCCCAGGCTCCAGATGATCAGCCCAGGCTCCAGATGATCAGCCCAGGCTCCAGATGATCAGCCCAGGCTCCAGATGATCAGCCCAGGCTCCAGATGATCAGCCCAGGCTCCAGATGATCAGCCCAGGCTCCAGATGATCAGACCAGGCTCCAGATGATCAGCCCAGGCTCCAGATGATCAGCCCAGGCTCCAGATGATCAGACCAGGCTCCAGATGATCAGCCCAGGCTCCAGATGATCAGACCAGGCTCCAGATGATCAGCCCAGGCTCCAGATGATCAGCCCAGGCTCCAGATGATCAGCCCAGGCTCCAGATGATCAGCCCAGGCTCCAGATGATCAGCCCAGGCTCCAGATGATCAGCCCAGGCTCCAGATGATCAGCCCCTGGGGATTTTTATGGGTTGAATGTTAACAAAAGCATCCAGGACTTCTTTATCAGGTAGCTTAGTGGTTAAGAGCGTTGTGCCAGTAACTGAAAGGTCGCTGGTTCTAATCCCAGAGCCGACTAGGTGAAATAATCTGTTGATGTGCCCTTAAGCAAGGCACTTAACCCTAATTGCTCCTGTAAGTCACTCTGGTTAAGAGCGTCTGCTAAACTTCTTTATCAGTGAATTTCCGAAAAGAAAACTCCTGAGCAGCATTTTCAGTATCATTCAATAGATTTACACCATCAACATCCAAACTACTATTTTCAAGAGCTGGCTTTGAAATACATTCAAATATATATATATAGCCCGCAGAGATAAAATGGTGATGAAATGCATTAATGATATCCATTCAGTCAGTAATGGGGCCAGAATCTAAATTAATGTATTGGGGGAGAGAAGAGGAGACTCAACCTTTCAGTGACGTAACAGCTTTCCAAACTTCAGCTGGGATCCCTGTACATTCAGATAGTGGATTAACATAATCATCTGATTTTGCTATTTTAACTCGTTTTATACACAGATTTCTCAAATCGCCTGAAAGACTGCCAGTCTGGGCCCGAGTCGTGAATCTATCTTTGGCCCAGGCAGCATCTCTGTTCTACTAACTAACCTGGTTTGGCCCAGGCAGCATCTCTGTTCTACTAACTAACCTGGTTTGGCCCAGGCAGCATCTCTGTTCTACTAACTAACCTGGTTTGGCCCAGGCAGCATCTCTGTTCTACTAACTAACCTGGTTTGGCCCAGGCAGCATCTCTGTTCTACTAACTAACCTGGTTTGGCCCAGGCAGCATCTCTGTTCTACTAACTAACCTGGTTTGGCCCAGGCAGCATCTCTGTTCAACTAACTAACCTGGTTTGGCCCAGGCAGCATCTCTGTTCTACTAACTAACCTGGTTTGGCCCAGGCAGCATCTCTGTTCTACTAACTAACCTGGTTTGGCCCAGGCAGCATCTCTGTTCTACTAACTAACCTGGTTTGGCCCAGGCAGCATCTCTGTTCTACTAACTAACCTGGTTTGGCCCAGGCAGCATCTCTGTTTCAACTAACTAACCTGGTTTGGCCCAGGCAGCATCTCTGTTCTACTAACTAACCTGGTTTGGCCCAGGCAGCATCTCTGTTCTACTAACTAACCTGGTTTGGCCCAGGCAGCATCTCTGTTCTACTAACCAACCTGGTCCCCACGATACTATGACATGACATCATTACAGCATCCGTATACCCCTGATACATACAATGGGACAGTGGTTACTAATATCCAAAGCAAATACCCCACTCCCAGTGTATTTCTCTGGAGTGTTTGTAAATATGAGGTCAATCAAAGTCGATTTCGTAGGGTCCTTTTAAGTTTGGGCGAGTGGGCTTTGTAATCAGCTGGGTCAAATTTAGATTAGTACAAAAATAATTTAAACAGTCAGCCTCCTGCGTTCCCCATGCAAGATTAAAATCTCCAGCGATCAACACCTCTGGGGTAGTAAAAATGGCAATTAAATCATTGGGATCGTTAATACACACTTCTTGGTGGAGGATAGATTCCGATAGATTCCTACAACTGTTCTTTATGAGTTTGAACCCAACTGAAGACTTAAAGCCAACAGTTCAAATAGTTGAGGACTGGAGGTAGCCTTTAACAGAGACACAGACAGAAGAGTCTTTGTGTAAATAGCAACACCACCACCTTAGTCTTTCCTATCAGCCCTAAACACATTGTAACCATAGCAACCTCCGACTCCAGGGTTTTATCAGTTAACCAGGTTGCAGATACAATACAAATATCAGGGTCTGCCTAAGAGGCCCAGATCTTGACATGATCCATTTTAGATAATAAACTATGAATATTAAGATGTAAAAATGTCTAACCTTTTCTGCGTTTAAAATCATACAGAGTTTCAATACAAGTCAGATTACTTTGAGATTTCAGAACAACAGGACACTCAAAGATTGGATTATACCTATTAGGAAAAGAAAACAAAGTAGGAATAGCAATTACACCATTAGGCATGTCACCCCTTTCAGATACAACACGTGGAACTCTCACAGTGACCAAAGAGGAGATGGTAAAAACTGACTTACATGTAAAGCTAATGTTGCCCTCACATGAATTTAGTTGACCAATAACCAAGTTGACTACTTCCTGGCCTGCGTGCAAATGTAGCCCTATAAATGTGCCCATTTGGGGATCTGATAGTATTTCTGATTGTCTTAACTCACCACCACTAATGAACTGTGGAGTTTGTCAAAGTAATTTTTTCTTCACCTCAAACAGCAAGTAAACTACATTTGTTTTTAGAATCAATTAAGAATGATGATAGTTCCTCCAAGTATTTGAACAATATTTCCATCTCTACCACTCGGCATGAAAGGAAAAATGTAATGCTCTGATCCAGTGGAAACGTCATAGAATACTTGATTACTTCTTATCCCTTGCACAAATAGCCGACAGCTGTGTCTGTCCAGGGCTCACTGGCGGAAACTCTGAGGGCCCAGAATATTTTATACAATGTTGCAAGTTTGCTAGCGCGAGTTTTGGGCCGACCCAGTTGATAGTTGATACAATGTTTCAAGTTTGTTGCAGACAGGTCATGCGTAGCCAATGTGATTTATAGGATATTTACTTTTATCAGGATATTTTCTACCTGCAGGCTGCAATGTAAATTTTTTTTGGATTTATGTAGCAATAAAAGTTACTTTTAGATTTGTATAATTTTCATTTAGATAGAATGTAGATTAACCACAGACAATGATTTTGAGATACAAAGACTATTATAAATGAAATTAAACTTTTCCATGAAAATGTGCATATGAAAATCATAACTGGCACGCATATCGGTAGAAATTGTAAGATAAATTGACACTCCAAATGGAAAAGGTTGCTGACTGCTGGCGTAGCCTATTACCGGAAAATTCAGGTGCGTAACAGCAGAATCTGCGAAGGCGGGAGGAGGGTCGGGAACAGGTTTTATCTTCTGTTTAGGCTATCTTGATCTCTGACTCCCTCTTGAGTCATAAATGCGATCGGTCGAAATAAAAAATGACCCTCGGTTGACTAAGATTTATTTCGTCGGGGACAGCGCTAATGTGTTGTATCCCTGAGCGGTTTCCTTCCTCTCCGGCAATTTAGTTAGGAAGGACTGGGGGTATTGATACACCATCCAAAGTGTAATTAAGAATTTCACTGAGTACCACTCTTCATATTTTCAAGCATGGTGTTGGCTGCTATATGTTATGGGTATGCTTGTCAAATTAACTTTTCTGCAGGACAATAACCGAAAACACAAGTTCAAATCTACACTGGAGTTGCTTACCAAGACAACATTGAATGTTCCTGAGTTGCCTAGTTACAGTTTAGATTTAAATCTGCTTGAAAATCTATGGCAAGACTTGAAAATGGCTGTGTTTAGCAATGATCAGCAATAACCTTGACATAGCTTGAAGAATTTTAAAGAGAATAATGTGTAAATATTGTACAATCCAGGTGTGCAAAGCTCTTAGACACAGCTGTAATCACTGCCAAAGGTGATTCTAACGTGTATTGACTCAGGGGTGTGAATACTTATGTAAATGAGATATTTATGTATTTCATTTTCAATAAATGTGCAAAAATATATAACATGAAAAATACAGTACAATATTCAGACACCTTCCCCTTTTCCACATTTTGTTACGTTACAGCCTTATTTTAAAATTGATTAAATAAAAAAAATTCTGCATCAATCTACACACAATACTCCATACTGACATTCAACTGTGGTAAATTCAATTGATTGGACATTATTTGGAAAGACACACACCTGTCTATATAAGGACCCACAGTTGAAAGTGCATGTCAGAGCAAAAACCAAGCCATGAGGTCGAAGGAATTGTCTGTAGAGCTCCGAGACAGGATTGTGTCGAGGCACAGATCTGGGGAAGGGTACCAAAACATTTCTGCAGCATTGAAGGGTCCCCAAGAACACAGTGGGCTCCATTTAAATGGAAGAAGTTTGGAACCACCAAGACTCTTCCTAGAGCTGGCTGGCCAGCCAAACTGAGCAATCGGGGGGAAGGGCCTTGTTCAGGGAGGTGACCAAGAACCTGAAGGTTACCATGACAGAGCTCCAGACTTCCTCTGTGGAGATGGGAGAACCTTCCAGAACGACTGGGAGACTAGTCAGGATCGAGGGAAAGATGAACAGAGCAAAGTACAGAGAGGTCCTTGATGAAACCTTGGGCGAAGGTTCACCTTCCAACAGGACAACCACCCTAAGCACACAGCCAAGACAACGCAGGAGTGGCTTCGGGACAAGTCTCGGAATGTCCTTGAGTAGCCCAGCCAGAGCCCGGACTTGAACCCGATCGAACATCTCTGGAGAGACCTGAAAATAGCTGTGCAGCGACGCTCCCCATCCAACCTGACAGAGCTTGAGAGGATCTGCAGAGAAGAATGGGAGAAACTCCCCAAATACAGGTGTGCCAAGCTTGTAGCATCATACCCAAGAAGACGCTGCCAAAGGTGCTTCAACAAAGTACTGAGTAAAGGGTCTGAATACTTATGTAAATGTGATATCTGTTTTTGATTTCTTATGTAAATGTTATATTTCTGTTTTTTATTTTCAATAAATTAGCATTTTTTTCCTAAAAACCTGTTTTTGCTTTGTTATTATGGGGTATTGAATGTAGATTGATGAGGGAAAAAAACTATTTAATCAATTTTAGAATGAGGCTGTAACGTAACAAAATGTGGGAAAAGTCAAGGGGTCTGAATTCTTTCCGAAGGCACTGTATATTCCGCTACATGAGACCTTCAGTCAGTGTCCCAGTTTTAGTTCCTATTCCATTTAACCCATATGAACTTCAATGAGGAACATTCTGTTTATTCATGGAACAGGGATACTTGTCAGCTGGAAGTCAGAGATGCATGTAAACAGCTTGTCCCGAAAAAGACCTTAAGCTTCTATCTGGAATACTGTGTGCATGTAAACGTGGTCATTGACCACGGGCTCCCGAGTGGCTCAGCGGTCTACGGCACTGCATCTCAGTGCTATAGGCGTCACTACAGACCGAGTGGTGCAGCGGTCTAAGGCACTGCATCTCAGTGCTATAGGCGTCACTACAGACCGAGTGGTGCAGCGGTCTAAGGCACTGCATCTCAGTGCTATAGGCGTCACTACAGACCCCCTGGTTCGATTCCAGGCTGTATCACAACCGGCCGTGATTGGGAGTCCCATAGGGCGGCGCACAATTGGCCCAGCATCGTCCGGGTTTGGCCGGTGGAGGCCGTCATTGTAAATAAGCATTTGTTCTTAACTGACTTGCCTAGTTAAATAAAGGTAAAAAAAATAGTTAAGAAAAAAATAGTGGAGGAATGGAAAGCTGGGATCCTCCTCTTTTCAATAGAGGCCATCAAAGCTGTGGGTGCATTTAGAATTGTTGGCAATGACTGGGTTTATCAGAACACATTTCTCTCTATGCATCAACCAGCTGTTGAAGAGTTCATCAACCAGCAGTTGGATGAGTTCATCAACCAGCTTTTGGAAGAGTTCATCAACCAGTGTGTGTGTGTCCTTTTCCAGAGTGTGTTCTCAGAGACAGTGTGTGTGTCCTTTTCCAGAGCGTGTTCTCAGAGGCGGGTGTGTGTGTCCTTTTCCAGAGCGTGTTCTCAGAGACAGTGTGTGTGTGTCCTTTCCAGAGCGTGTTCTCAGAGGCGGGTGTGTGTGTGGAGGGCTACATGGGAGGCCGGTCTGCTCCACACGGCTTCAGTAGCCTGGACATAGCAGTGTGTACCATAGAGAAGGCCAACTCGCTCCTCAACAGACTCATAGAGGAGGATTCCATGGACCTACTGGGTAGGGGCGATGATGTTGAAACATGTTGTTTGTTTATTGTTGTTGTTTGTGTATTGTAATAATCTAACCAGCTGTGTGTCTGTAGGTGTGGTAGTTGTGGACGAGCTTCATATGGTAGGAGACTCCAGTAGAGGATACCTGCTGGAGCTTCTGCTCACCAAGATACGATACATCGCCCTCAAACACAACACCGGGTACGTCTGGGGGGGGGGGGGTCTCTGGAAGTGTGTTCAACAAGGCTTCTGTTGAGGGGGGGGTCTCTGGAAGTGTGTTCAACAAGGCTTCTGTTGAGGGGGGGGGGGGGTCTCTGGAAGTGTGTTCAACAAGGCTTCTGTTGAGGGGGGGGGGGGTCTCTGGAAGTGTGTGTTTCAACAAGGCTTCTGTTGAGGGGGGGGGGTCTCTGGAAGTGTGTTCAACAAGGCTTCTGTTGAGGGGGGGGGTCTCTGGAAGTGTGTTCAACAACAAGGCTTCTGTTGAGGGGGGGGTCTCTGGAAGTGTGTTCAACAAGGCTTCTGTTGAGGGGGGGGTCTCTGGAAGTGTGTTCAACAAGGCTTCTGTTGAGGGGGGGGGTCTCTGGAAGTGTGTTCAACAAGGCTTCTGTTGAGGGGGGGGGTCTCTGGAAGTGTGTTCAACAAGGCTTCTGTTGAGGGGGGGGTCTCTGGAAGTGTGTTCAACAAGGCTTCTGTTGATCGGGGGGTCTCTGGAAGTGTGTTCAACAAGGCTTCTGTTGAGGGGGGGGTCTCTGGAAGTGTGTTCAACAAGGCTTCTGTTGAGGGGGGGGTCTCTGGAAGTGTGTTCAACAAGGCTTCTGTTGAGGGGGGGGTCTCTGGAAGTGTGTTCAACAAGGCTTCTGTTGGGGGGGTGGCCTCTGGAAGTGTGTTCAACAAGGCTTCTGTTGAGGGGGGGGGTCTCTGGAAGTGTGTTCAACAAGGCTTCTGTTGAGGGGGTGGCCTCTGGAAGTGTGTTCAACAAGGCTTCTGTTTGCAGCGGACATGTGGAACGATTTGAATATGTTACGGTGAAACCAGAAGTACATT
>CM072239.1:48833000-48838000 GCA_036851935.1 Coregonus suidteri | reverse complement strand
GTGAAGCATGGTGGTGGCAGCATCATGCTGTGGGGATGTTTTTCAGCAGCAGGGACTGGGAGACCAGAATCGAGGCAAAGATGAACGGAGCAAAGTACAGTAGGATCCTTGATGAAATCCTTCTCCAGAGCGCTCAGACTAGGGCGAAGGTTCACCTTCCAACAGGACAACAACCCTAAGCACACAGCCAAGACAATGCAGCAGTGGCTTCGGGACAAGTCTCTGAATGTCCTTGAGTGGCCCAGCCAGAACCTGGACTTGAACCCGATCGAACATCTCTGGAGAGACCTGACAATAGCTGTGCAGCGACGCTCCCCATCCAACCTGACAGAGCTTGAGAGGATCTGCAGAGAAGAATGGGAGAAACTTCCCCCAAATACAGGTGTGCCAAGCTTGTAGCGTCATACCCAAGAAGACTCAAGTCTGTAATCGCTGCCAAAAGGTGCTTCAACAAAGTACTGAGTAAAGGGTCTGAATACTTATGTAAATATTATATTTCTGTTTTTTTATTTTTAATAAATTAGCAAAAAAATCTAAAAACCTGTTTTTGCTTTGTCATTATGGGGTATTGTGTGTAGATTGAGGAGGGGAAAAAATTATTTAATCCATTTTAATAATAAGGCTGTAACGTAACAAAATGTGGAATAAGTCAAGGGGTCTGAATACCTTCCGAATGCAGTCTATATAGCCCATTTGAGACCAAGGTTGACCTGCTGCACAAATATTATATTGACACATTGTGATGTAATGTGTGTCCCTGTAGGGAGATGAGGACCACATATTGTCCCTGTGTTATGAGACAGTGAGTGAGGGTCACTCTGTCCTCCTGTTCTGTCCCTGTAGGGAGATGAGGACCACGTATTGTCCCTGTGTTATGAGACAGTGAGTGAGGGTCACTCTGTCCTCCTGTTCTGTCCTTCCAAGAGCTGGTGTGAGAAACTGTCTGACAGCATTGCTAGAGCATTCTACAACCTCACACACACAGGTACACACACACACACACACAGACACACACACACACACACACACACACAGACACACACACACACACACACACACAGACACACACACACACACACACACACACACACACACACACAGGTACACACACACACACACACACATACACACACACACACACGCATACACACACACACACACACACACACAGACACAGGTACACACACACACACACACACACACACACACACACACACACAGACACACACACACACACCACACACAGACACACACACACACACGCACACACGCACACACACACACATACACACACGCACACACACCACACATACACACGCACACGCACACACACACACACACACACACACACACACACACACACACACACACACACACACATGATATGAATAATGATATGACATGATATGAAATAACACATTTAGAATCATGTAGTAACCAAAAAAAGTGTTAACACAAATCAAAACATATTTTATATTCGTGATTCTTCAAATAGAATCTCAAATCTAAAATATATTTTGATTTGTTTAACACTTTTTTGGTTACTACATGATTCCAAATGTGTTATTTCATAGTTTTGATGTCTTCACTATTATTCTACAATGTAGAAATATGTATAAATAAACACCATCTTTTAAAGATTTGGGGCCCTGTTTAATTTATTTTTCTTTATTATTATTATCAGAAGATATACATCTTTTAGAAATGTCCAGCAAGTTGATTGAATGTTTTTCACATTTTTATCTTCAGAGAAGATAATTGTCTGCTCAGTTATGGACTATATGTGATAATAACTTTAAATATGTAGTTTGTGTCTCTTCTTCTCAGGTGGTCAGAACTGCTCAGCACCCCAGGCTCTGGCATTGGACCAGGGGGGAGTGGTGGACGTGTTAGCCCAGCTCAGACGCACCCCGGCTGGGTTAGACCCGGTCCTACAACGCACCGTGCCCTGTGGGGTGGCCTTCCACCACGCTGGTACACGTAGACAGACAGCACACAGAAAGATAACAATCAGAACAGAAATAAAACACACCATTGTAACACACCATTGTAATGTTAACTCTCCTCTCTGCAGGTCTGACATTTGATGAGCGTGACGTGTTGGAGGGGGCGTTCCGAGGGGGCGTGGTCAGAGTGTTGGCGGCGACCTCAACCCTGTCGTCAGGGGTCAACCTGCCGGCACGCAGGGTTATCATACGAACTCCGACCTTCAATGGGCGTCTACTTGACCCCCTGACCTACAGACAGATGGCCGGACGCGCCGGGAGGATGGGAGTCGACACTGAGGGTGAGGAGGGGGGGAGGATGGGAGTCGACACTGAGGGGGGGGATGGGGGAGGATGGGGGTCGACACTGAGGGGGGAGGGGGGGGATGGGGGTCGACACTGAGGGGGGAGGAGGGGGGAGGATGGGAGAGTCGACACTGAGGGGGAGGGAGGGGGGGATGGGAGTCGACACTGAGGGTGAGGAGGGGGGGAGGGGGGAGGGGAGTCGACACTGAGGGTGGGAGGAGGGAGGAGGGGGGGGGATGGGAGTCGACACTGAGGGTGAGGAGGGGGAGGATGGGAGTCGACACTGAGGGTGAGGAGGGGGGGGGAATGGATGGGAGTCGACACGAGAGGTGAGGGGGGAGGAGGATGGGAGTCTACACTGAGGGTGAGGAGGGGGGGAGGATGAGGAGTCGACACTGAGGGTGAGGAGGGGGGAGGATGGGAGTCGACACTGAGGGGAGGATGGGAGTCGACACTGAGGGTGGAGGAGGGGGGAGGATGGGAGTCGACACTGAGGGTGAGGAGGGGGGAGGATGGGAGTCGACACTGAGGGTGAGGAGGGGGAGGATGGGAGTCGACACTGAGGGTGAGGGGGGGGGATGGGAGTCGACACAGGGGGGGAGGGGGGATGATGGGAGTTGACACTGAGGGGGAGGATGGGGGGAGGAGGGGATGGGGGGTCGACACTGAGGGTGAGGAGGGGAAGGATGGGAGTTGACACTGAGGGGGAGGAGGGGGGGAGGATGGGAGTCGACACTGAGGGTGAGGAGGGGGGAGGATGGGAGTCGACACTGAGGATGGGAGTCAACCAGAGGAAGCGAGGACCATCCTGCTCAGTGAATTTCATACAAATTTAAATAGTGAAACATTAAAGTTATCCTTTTTAGATAAAACTATACTAAATATATTCACGTCACCAAATAACTGATTAAAACGCTGTTTTGCAGTGAATGTCTACAGTAGCCTCAACAGCACTCTGTAGGGTAGCACCATGGTGTAGCCGGAGGACAGCTAGTGTCCGTCCTCCTCTGGATACATTGACTTCAATACAAAACCTAGGAGGCTCATGGTTCTCACCCCCTTCCATAGACACAGTAATTATGACAACTTCCGGAGGACGTCCTCCAGCCTATCAGAGCTCTTGCAGCATGAGCTGACATGTTGTCCACCCAATCAAAGGATCAGAGTATGTACACAATTTTGCTGCTTCCGTCTCTTATGACTGAAAAGAGCTTCTGGACATCAGAACAGCGATTACTCACCTTGAACTGGACTAATCATTTTTCTTTAATGAGTCGGAGATCGGGGTGCCTTGTAAGGATAGAACAGAAGCCTCTGGTAAGACAAAGGAGTGACTCGGTCAAGCACCAGTGACTCGGTTAATAAGGAAGTGGTCAGATGACGCAGATGCTCAGCTACAGGACTGTTTTGCTAGCACAGACTGGAACATGTTCCGGGATTCTTCAGATAGCATTGAGGAGTACACCACATCAGTCACTGGCTTCATCAATAAGTGCATCGATGACGTCGTCCCCACAGTGACCATACGTACATACGCCAACCAGAAGCCATGGATTACAGGCAACATCCGCACTGAGCTAAAGGGTAGAGCTGCCGCTTTCAAGGAGCGGGACTCTAACCCGGACGCTTATAAGAAATCCCGCTATGCCCTCCGACAAACCATCAAACAGGCAAAGAGTCAATACAGGACTAAGATTGAATCGTACTACACCGGCTCTGATGCTCGTCAGATGTGGCAGGGCTTGAAAACTATTACAGACTACAAAGGGAAGCACAGCCGCGAGCTGCCCAGTGACACAAGCCTACCAGACGAGCTAAATTACTTCTATGCTCGCTTCGAGGCTAGTAACACTGAAACATGCATGAGAGCATCAGCTGTTCCGGATGACTGTGTGATCACGCTCTCCGTAGCCGATGTGAGTAAGACCTTTAAACAGGTCAACATTCACAAGGCCGCAGGGCCAGACGGATTACCAGGACGTGTACTTCGAGCATGCGCTGACCAACTGGCAAGTGTCTTCACTGACATTTTCAACCTCTCCCTGTCTGAGTCTGTAATACCACCATAGTCCCTGTGCCCAAGAACACTAAGGTAACCTGCCTAAATGACTACCGACCCGTAGCACTCACGTCTGTAGCCATGAAGTGCTTTGAAAGGCTGGTCATGGCTCACATCAACACCATTATCCCAGAAACCCTAGACCCACTCAATTTGCATACCGCCCCAACAGATCCACAGATGATGCAATCTCTATTGCACTCCACACTGCCCTTTCACACCTGGACAAAAGGAACACCTATGTGAGAATGCTATTAAGTGACTACAGCTCAGCGTTCAACACCATAGTGCTCTCAAAACTCATCACCAAGCTAAGGATCCTGGGACTAAACACCTCCCTCTGCAACTGGATCCTGGACTTCCTGACGGCCGCCCCCAGGTGGTAAAGGTAGGTCGCAACACATCCGCCACGCTGATCCTCAACAAGGGGGCCCCTCAGGGATGCGTGCTCAGTCCCCTCCTGTACTTCCTGTTCACTCATGACTGCATGGCCAGGCACGACTCCAACACCATCATTAATTTGCCGATGACACAACAGTGGTAGGCCTGAAAACCGACAACGACGAAACAGCCTATAGGGAGGAGGTCAGAGACCTGGCCGTGTGGTGCCAGGACAACAACCTCTCCCTCAACGTGATCAAGACAAAGGA
>CM072239.1:48685000-48832500 GCA_036851935.1 Coregonus suidteri | reverse complement strand
AACCGAGCTGGGCTTCGGTCATACAGTGGGGAAAAAAAGTATTTAGTCAGCCACCAATTGTGCAAGTTCTCCCACTTAAAAAGATGAGAGAGGCCTGTAATTTTCATCATAGGTACACGTCAACAATGACAGACAAATTGAGAAAAAAAATCCAGAAAATCACATTGTAGGATTTTTAATGAATTTATTTGCAAATTATGGTGGAAAAGAAGTATTTGGTCACCAACAAACAAGCAAGATTTCTGGCTCTCACAGACCTGTAACTTCTTCTTTAAGAGGCTCCTCTGTCCTCCACTCGTTACCTGTATTAATGGCACCTGTTTGAACTTGTTATCAGTATAAAAGACACCTGTCCACAACCTCAAACAGTCACACTCCAAACTCCACTATGGCCAAGACCAAAGAGCTGTCAAAGGACACCAGAAACAAAATTGTAGACCTATACCAGGCTGGGAAGACTGATTCTGCAATAGGTAAGCAGCTTGGTTTGAAGAAATCAACTGTGGGAGCAATTATTAGGAAATGGAAGACATACAAGACCACTGATAATCTCCCTCGATCTGGGGCTCCACGCAAGATCTCACCCCGTGGGGTCAAAATGATCACAAGAACGGTGAGCAAAAATCCCAGAACCACACAGGGGGACCTAGTGAATGACCTGCAGAGAGCTGGGGACCAAAGTAACAAAGCCTACCACCAGTAACACACTACGATGCCAGGGACTCAAATCCTGCAGTACAAGACGTGTCCCCCTGCTTAAGCCAGTACATGTCCAGGCCCGTCTGAAGTTTGCTAGAGTGCATTTGGATGATCCAGAAGAGGATTGGGAGAATGTCATATGGTCAGATGAAACCAAAATATAACTTTTTGGTAAAAACTCAACTCGTCGTGTTTGGAGGACAAAGAATGCTGAGTTGCATCCAAAGAACACCATACCTACTGTGAAGCATTGGGGTGGAAACATCATGCTTTGGGGCTTGTTTTTCTGCAAAGGGACCATGACGACTGATCCGTGTAAAGGAAAGAATGAATGGGGCCATGTATCGTGAGATTTTGAGTGAAAACCTCCTTCCATCAGCAAGGGCATTGATGATGAAACATGGCTGGGTCTTTCAGCATGACAATGATCCCAAACACACCGCCCGGGCAACGAAGGAGTGGCTTCGTAAGAAGCATTTCAAGGTCCTGGAGTGGCCTAGCCAGTCTCCAGACTCAAACCCATAGAAAATCTTTGGAGGGAGTTGAAAGTCCGTGTTGCCCAGCGACAGCCCCAAAACATCACTGCTCTAGAGGAGATCTGCATGGAGGAATGTGCCAAAATACCAGCAACAGTGTGTGAAAACCTTGTGAAGACTTACAGCCCCTGTGTCATTGCCAACAAAGGGTATATAACAAAGTATTGAGAAACTTTTTGTTATTGACCAAATACTTATTTTCCACCATCATTTTGCAAATAAATTCATTAAAAATCCTACAATGTGATTTTCTGGAAAAAAAAATCTCATTTTGTCTGTCATAGTTGACGTGTACCTATGATGAAAATTACAGGCCTCTCTCATCTTTTTAAGTGGGAGAACTTGCACAATTGGTGGCTGACTAAATACTTTTTTCCCCCACTGTATACAGTAACGTGTGTTTAGAACAGTGTTACTAAGTTGTGTGTGTTACCTGTGTGTGTGTTACTAAGTTGTGTATTACCCTCTCCTCCAGGCGGAGCGTCAGGCTGTTAACACGACAGTCCAGGGATCAGCTGCTGACATCGTCAAACTGGCTACTGTCAACATCCAAAAATGTCTTAGAGACACCTACCCTACTGCCCCTCTCTCACACCAACACACTAACACAGGTAACTACCCTACTGCCCCTCTCTCACACCAACACACTAACACAGGTAACTACCCTACTGCCCCTCTCTCACACCAACACACTAACACAGGTAACTACCCTACTGCCCCTCTCTCACACCAACACACTAACACAGGTACCTACCCTACTGCCCCTCTCTCACACCAACACACTAACACAGGTAACTACCCTACTGCCCCTCTCTCACACCAACACACTAACACAGGTAACTACCCTACTGCCCCTCTCTCACACCAACACACTAACACAGGTAACTACCCTACTGCCCCTCTCTCACACCAACACACTAACACAGGTAACTACCCTACTGCCCCTCTCTCACACCAACACACTAACACAGGTAACTACCCTACTGCCCCTCTCTCTCACACCAACACACTAACACAGGTACCTACCCTACTGCCCCTCTCTCACACCAACACACTAACACAGGTAACTACCCTACTGCCCCTCTCTCACACCAACACACTAACACAGGTAACACCAACACACACCTACCCACACACCAACACACACCTACCTTACTGCCTCACACACACCTAATTACTTTGCTGTGCGACGTGGAATTTTCATTTGGGAGCACCTGCGGCCTAGAAAAAAATGGCCCAGATGATAATGAATGATTACTTCACTGTACCACAGCCTCTGGGGGCCATAGTGAATACGCTGAGCTCTGCTGCACCACATCTGGGGCCATAGTGAATACACTAGCTTCTGCTGTACCACAGCCTCTGGGGGCCATAGTGAATACGCTGAGCTCTGCTGCACCACAGCCTCTGGGGGCCATAGTGAATACACTGAGCTCTGCTGCACCACAGCCTCTGGGGGCATAGTGAATACGCTGAGCTCTGCTGCACCACAGCCTCTGGGGGCCATAGTGAATACGCTGAGCTCTGCTGCACCACAGCCTCTGGGGGCCATAGTGAATACGCTGAGCTCTGCTGCACCACAGCCTCTGGGGGCCATAGTGAATACACTGAGCTCTGCTGCACCACAGCCTCTGGGGGCCATAGTGAATGACGCTGAGAATACGCTGAGCTCTGCTGCACCACAGCCTCTGGGGGCCATAATGAATACCTGAGCTCTGCTGCACCACACAGCCTCTGGGCTGAATACACTGAGCTCTGCTGCACCCAGCCAGCCTCATGGGGGCCATAGTGCCATAGTGAATACACTGAGCTCTGCTGTGAATACCACAGCACCTCTCTGGGGGCCATAGTGAATACACTGAGCTCTGCTGCACCACAGCCTCTGGGGGCCATAGTGAATACACTGAGCTCTGCTGCACCACAGCCTCTGGGGGCCATAGTGAATACACTGAGCTCTGCTGCACCACAGCCTCTGGGGGCCATAGTGAATACACTGAGCTCTGCTGCACCACAGCCTCTGGGGGCCATAGTGAATACACTGCACCACAGCCTCTGGGGGTCATAGTGAATACGCTGAGCTCTGCTGCACCACAGCCTCTGGGGCCCATAGTGAATACACTGTGTGAGCCTTACATGTTTCAACATAGAGCTCTGCCTAGGTGGCAGGGCATAGATAGATTGGTACAGGTTGATAATGTATAGGTAATGTATTTTAGAGAGCTGTGGAAGGGTCATGTACAGTGTGTTCAGACCCCTCATCAATCTACACACGATACCCCATAACGACAAAGAAAAAACAGGTTTTTAGACATTTTTGTAAATTCATAAGAAATCAAAAACAGATATCACATTTACATAAGTATTCAGACCATTTACTCAGTACTTTGTTGAAGCACCTTTGGCAGCGATTACAGCCTTGAGTCTTCTTGGGTATGACGCTACAAGCTTGGCACACCTGAATTTGGGGAGTTTCTCCCATTCTTCTCTGCAGATCCTCTCAAGCTCTGTCAGGTTGGATGGGGAGCGTCGCTGCACAGCTATTTTCAGGTCTCTCCAGAGATGTTCGATCGGGTTCAAGTCCGGGCTCTGGCTGGGCTACTCAAGGACATTCAGAGACTTGTCCCAAAGCATCCTGCATTGTCTTGGCTGTGTGTTTAGGGTCGTTGTCCTGTTGGAAGGTGAACCTTCGCCCCAGTCTGAGGTCCTGAGCGCTCTGGAGCAGGTTTTAATCAAGGATCTCTCTGTACTTTGCTCCGTTCATCTTTCCCTCGATCCTGACTAGTCTCCCAGTCCCTGCCGCTGAAAAACATCCACACAGCATGATGCTGCCACCACCAGGGATTGTGGCAGGTTTCCTCCAGATGTGACGCTTGGCATTCAGGCCAAAGAGTTCAATCTTGGTTTCAACAGACCAGAGAGTCCTTTAGGTGCCTTTTGGCAAACTCCAAGCGGGCTGTCATGTGCCTTTTACTGAGGAGTGGCTTCCGTCTGGCCACTCTACCATAAAGGCCTGATTGGTGGAGTGCTGCAGAGATGGTTGTCATTCTGGAAGGTTCTCCCATCTCCACAGAGGAACTCTGGAGCTCTGTCACAGTGACCATCGGGTTCTTGGTCACCTCCCTGACTAAGGCCCTTATCCCCCGATTGCTCAGTTTGTCCGGGCGGCCAGCTCTAGGAAGAATTCTGGTGGTTCCAAACTTCTTCCATTTAAGAATGATGGAGGCCAATATGTTCTTGGGGACCTTCAATGCTGCAGGAAGTTTTTGGTACCCTTCTCCAGATCTGTGCCTCGACCCAATCCTGTCTCTGGAGTTCTATGGACAATTCCTTCGACCTCATGGCTTGGTATTTGCTCTGACATGCACTTTCAACTGTGGGACGTTATATAGAAAGGTGTGTGCTTTTCCAAATCATGTCCAATCAATTGAATTTACCACAGGTGGACTCCAATCAAGTTGTAGAAACATCTCAAGGATGATCAATGGAAACAGGATGCACCTGAGCTCAATTTCAAGTCTCATAGCAAACGGTCTGAATACTTATGTAAATAAAGTATTTGTTTTTTATGTTTAATAAATGTGCAACATTTTCTAAAAATCTGTTTTCGCTTTGTCATTATGGGGTATTGTGTGTAGATTCATGAGGGGGAAAAAGTATTTTAATTCATTTTAGAATAAGGCTGTAACATAACAAAATGTGGAAAAGGGGAAGGGGTCTGAATACTTTCCGAACGCACTGTATTGTAAATAGTAGTGGCAGTGCAGTGGTACATATTGATAATGTATGTATTATATATTATAGAGAGTCGTGGGCGTGGCAGAGCAGTGGTACATATTGATAATGTATGTATTATATATTATAGAGAGTCGTGGTCGTGGCAGAGCAGTGGTACATATTGATAATGTATGTATTATATATTATAGAGGGTCGTGGCAGAGCAGTGGTACATATTGATGATGTATGTATTATATATTATAGAGAGTCGTGGCAGAAAAGTGGTACATATTGATAATGTATGTATTATATATTATAGAGAGTCGTGGCAGAGCAGTGGTACATATTGATAATGTATGTATTATATATTATAGAGAGTCGTGGCAGAGCAGTGGTACATATTGATAATGTATGTATTATATATTATAGAGAGTCGTGGGCGTGGCAGAGCTGTGGTACATATTGATAATGTATGTATTATATATTATAGAGAGTCGTGGGCGTGGCAGAGCAGTGGTACATATTGATAATGTATTATATATTATAGAGAGTCGTGGGCGTGGCAGAGCAGTGGTACATATTGATAATGTATATATTATATATTATAGAGAGTCGTGGGCGTGGCAGAGCAGTGGTACATATTGATAATGTATGTATTATATATTATAGAGAGTCGTGGGCGTTGCACAGAGCAGTGGTACATATTGATAATGTATGTATTATATATTATAGAGAGTCGTGGCAGAGCAGTGGTACATATTGATAATGTATGTATTATATATTATAGAGAGTCGTGGGCGTGGCAGAGCAGTGGTACATATTGATAATGTATGTATTATATATTATAGAGAGTCGTGGCGTGGCAGAGCAGTGGTACATATTGATAATGTATTATATATTATAGAGAGTCGTGGGCGTGGCAGAGCTGTGGTACATATTGATAATGTATGTATTATATATTATAGATAGTCGTGGGCGTGGCAGAGCTGTGGTACATATTGATAATGTATGTATTATATATTATAGAGAGTCGTGGGCGTGGCAGAGCAGTGGTACATATTGATAATGTATGTATTATATATTATAGAGAGTCGTGGGCGTGGCAGAGCAGTGGTACATATTGATAATGTATGTATTATATATTATAGAGAGTCGTGGGCGTGGCAGAGCAGTGGTACATATTGATAATGTATGTATTATATATTATAGAGAGTCGTGGGCGTGGCAGAGCAGTGGTACATATTGATAATGTATGTATTATATATTATAGAGAGTCGTGGGCGTGGCAGAGCAGTGGTACATATTGATAATGTATTATATATTATAGAGAGTCGTGGGCGTGGCAGAGCAGTGGTACATATTGATAATATATGTATTATATATTATGGAGAGTCGTGGGCGTGGCAGAGCAGTGGTACATATTGATAATGTATGTATTATATATTATAGAGAGTCGTGGGCGTGGCAGAGCAGTGGTACATATTGATAATGTATGTATTATATATTATAGAGAGTCGTGGGCGTGGCAGAGCAGTGGTACATATTGATAATGTATTATATATTATAGAGAGTCGTGGGCGTGGCAGAGCAGTGGTACATATTGATAATATATGTATTATATATTATGGAGAGTCGTGGGCGTGGCAGAGCAGTGGTACATATTGATAATGTATGTATTATATATTATAGAGAGTCGTGGGGGTAGGTAAAACAGTGGCAGAGCAGTGGTACATATTGATAATGTATGTATTATATATTATAGAGAGTCGTGGGCGTGGCAGAGCATGGTACATATTGATCATGTATGTATTATATATTATAGAGAGTCGTGGGCGTGGAGAGAGCAGTTTGGTACATATTGATTAATGTTATGTATTATATATTATAGAGAGTCGTGGCGTGGCAGAGCAGTGGTACATATTGACAATGTATGTATTATATATTATAGAGAGTCGTGGGCGTGGCAGAGCAGTGGTACATATTGATAATGTATATATTATATATTATAGAGAGTCGTGGGCGTGGCAGAGCAGTGGTACATATTGATAATGTATGTATTATATATTAGAGAGAGGGTCGTGGGGCGTGGCAGTGCAGTGGTACATATTGATAATGTATATATTATAGAGAGTCGTGGGCGTTTTAGAGCAGTGGTACATATTGATAATGTATATATTATATATTATAGAGAGTCGTGGGCGTGGCAGAGCAGTGGTACATATTGATAATGTATGTATTATATATTATAGAGAGTCGTGGCAGAGCAGTGGTACATATTGATAATGTATATATTATATATTATAGAGAGAGTCGTGGGCGTGGCAGAGCAGTGGTACAATTGATAATGTATGTATTATATATTATAGAGAGTCGTGGGCGTGGGCAGAGCAGTGGTACATATTGATAATGTATGTATTATATATTATAGAGAGTCGTGGGCGTGGCAGAGCAGTGGTACATATTGATAATGTATGTATTATATATATTATAGAGAGTCGTGGCAGAGCAGTGGTACATATTGAATAATGTATATATATTATAGAGAGTCGTGGGCGTGGCAGAGCAGTGGTACATATTGATAATGTATATATTATTATATTATAGAGAGTCGTGGGCGTGGCAGAGCAGTGGTACATATTGATAATGTATGTATTATATATTATAGAGAGTCGTGGGCGTGGCAGAGCAGTGGTACATATTGATAATGTATGTATTATATATTATAGAGAGTCGTGGGCGTGGCAGAGCAGTGGTACAATATTGATAATGTATATATTATATATTATAGAGAGTCGTGGGCGTGGCAGAGCAGTGGTACATATTGATAATGTATGTATTATATATTATAGAGAGTCGTGGGCGTGGCAGAGCAGTGGTACATATTGATAATGTATGTATTATATATTATAGAGAGTCGTGGGCGTGGCAGAGCAGTGGTACATATTGATTATATATGTATTATATATTATAGAGAGTCGTGGGCGTGGCAGAGCAGTGGTACATATGAGAGTCGTGGGCGTGGCATGAGCAGTTGTTACATATTGATAATGTATGTATTATATATTATAGAGAGTCGTGGGCGTGGCAGAGCAGTGGTACATATTGATAATTTTATGTATTATATATTATAGAGAGTCGTGGGCGTGGCAGAGCAGTGGTACATATTGATAATGTATGTATTATATATTATAGAGAGTCGTGGCAGAGCAGTGGTACATATTGATAATGTATATATTATAGAGAGTCGTGGGCGTGGCAGAGCAGTGGTACATATTGATAATGTATATATTATATATTATAGAGAGTCGTGGGCGTGGCAGAGCAGTGGTACATATTGATAATGTATGTATTATATATTATAGAGAGTCGTGGGCGTGGCAGAGCAGTGGTACATATTGATAATGTATGTATTATATATTATAGAGAGTCGTGGCAGTGCAGTGGTACATATTGATAATGTATATATTATAGAGAGTCGTGGGCGTGGCAGAGCAGTGGTACATATTGATAATGTATGTATTATATATTATAGAGAGTCGTGGGCGTGGCAGAGCAGTGGTACATATTGATAATGTATGTATTATATATTATAGATTATCGTGGGCGTGGCAGAGCAGTGGTACATATTGATAATATATATATTTTATATATTATAGAGAGTCGTGGGCGTGTTTAAAAGTGGTACATATTGATAATGATTATGTATTATATATTATAGAGAGTCGTGGGCGTGGCAGAGCAGTGGTACATATCGATAATGTTATATTATATATTATAGAGAGTCGTGGCAGAGCAGTGGTACATATCGATAATGTATATTATTATAGAGAGTCGTATGGTGTGGCAGAGCAGTGGTACATATTGATAATGTATATATTATATATTATAGAGAGTCGTGGGCGTGGCAGAGCAGTGGTACATAATGATAATGTATGTATTTATATATTATGAGAGTCGTGGGCGTGGTAAATGTTAGCAGTGGTAATATGAAATATTGATATAATGTATGTATTATATATTATAGAGAGTCGTGGGCGTGGCAGAAGCAGTGGTACATATTGATAATGTATATATTATATATTATAGAGAGTTCGTGGGCGTGGCAGAGCAGTGGTACATATTTGATAATGTATGTATTATATATTATAGAGAGTCGTGGGCGTGGCAGAGCAGTATTTACATATTGATAATGTATGTAATTATATATTTGATAGGGGGGGGCAGATTATCTTATGTAGGGATGTATGGGCGTGGCAGAGCATTGGTACATATTGATAATGTATGTATTATATATTATAGAGAGGCGTGGGCGTGGCAGCAGTGGTACATATTGATAATGTATGTATATTATATGATTAGAGAAAGGCGTGGCAGAGCAGTGGTACATATATAATGATAATGATGTATTAAAATATATATATATATTAAGAGTCGCTGGGCGTGGCAGAGCAGTGGTACATATTGATAATGTATGTACTATATATTATAGAGAGTCGTGGGCGTGGCAGAGCAGTGGTACATATTGATAATGTATATTATTATATATTATAGAGAGTCGTGGGCGTGGCAGAGCAGTGGTACATATTGATAATGTATTATATTTAATATTATAGAGGAGTCATGGGTGGCAGAGCAGTGGTACATATTGATAATGTATATATTATATTATATAGAGAGTCGTGGGCGTGGCAGAGCATTGGTACAAATTGATAATGTATGTATTATATATTATAGAGAGTCGTGGGCGTGGCAGTTGCAGTGGTACATATTTATAATGTGTATTATATATTATAGAGAGTCGTGGGCGTGGCAGAGCAGTGGTACATATTGATAATGTATATATTTATATATTATAGAGAGTCGTGGGCGTGGCAGAGCAGTGGTACATATTGATAATGTAAGGTATTATATATTATAGAGAGTCGTGGCAGAGCAGCAGCGGACATATTTTGTAATGTATATATTATATATTATAGAGAGTCTTGGGCGTGGCAGAGCTTGGTATAATTGATAATGTATGTATTATATATTATAGAGAGTCGATTTGGGCGTGGCTTTAGAGCAGTGGTAAATATTGAATAATGTATGTATTATATATTATAGAGAGTCGTGGGCGTGGCAGAGCAGTGGTATTTATTGATAATGTATGTAATTATATATATATAGAGAGTCGTGGGAATGTGCAGAGCAGTGGTAATTATATTGATAAATGTAGTAGAGAGGAGTATATATAATGTATTATAGAGAGTCGTGGGGCGTGGCAGAGCAGTGGTACATATATTGATAATATATTATGTCGGGGCGTTATATTATATATGGGGGTATGAGAGTATATTGGGCGTGGCATGAGCAGTGGTACATAGAGGGTTTGAATGTATGTATTATATATTATAGAGAGTAATATTGGCTTTGGCAGAGCAGTGGTACATATTTGATAATATAATTATGTATATATATTATAGAGAGTCGTGGGCGTGCAGAGCAGTGGTACATATTGTATAATGTATGTATTATATATTTATAGAGAGTCGTGTGGGGGCGTGGCAGAGCATTGGTATCTATGATAATGTATGTATTATATATTATAGAGAGTCGTGGGCGTGGCAGAGCAGTGGTACATATTGATAATGTATTTATTATATTATAGAGAGTCGTGGGCGTGGCAGAGCAGTGTTACATATTGATAAATATATGTATTATATAATGTATTATAATTGAGAGTCGTGGGGCGTGGCAGAGCAGTGGTACATATTGATAATATTATGTATTATATATTATAGAGAGTCCGTGGGCGTGGCAGAGCAGTGGCACATATTGATAATGTATGTATTATATATTATAGAGAGAGTCGTGGGCGTGGCAGAGCAGTGGTACATATTGATAATGTATGGCATATTATATATTATAGAGATATGTTGTGGGAGGTGGCAGAGCAGTGGTACATATTGATAATGTTATGTATTATATATTATATAGAGTCGTGGGCGTGGCAGATAGTGGTACTATTGGTAATTATTTGATAATGTATATGTATTGTATTATAGAGAGTCGTGGGCGTGGCAGAGCAGTGGTACATATTGATTATGTATATATTATATATTATAGAGAGTCGTGGGCGTGGCAGAGCAGTGGTACATATTGATAATGTATGTATTATATATTTTAGAGAGTCGTGGGCGTGGCAGCAGAGCAGTGGTACATATTATAATGTATATATTTATTTTATGAGAGTCGTGGGCGTGGCAGAGCAGTGGTACATATTGATAATGTATATGTTTAATATTATAGAGAGTCGTGGGCGTGGCAGAGCAGTGGTACATATTGATAATGTATGTATTATATATTATAGAGAGTCGTGGGCGTGGCAGAGCAGTGGTACATATTGATAATGTATATATTATATATTATAGAGAGTCGTGGGCGTGGCATAGAGCAGTGGTACATATTGATAATGTATGTATTATATATTATAGAGAGTCGTGGGCGTGGCAGAGCAGTGGTACATATTGATAATGTATGTATTATATATTATAGAGAGTCGTGGGCGTGGCAGAGCAGTGGTACATATTGATAATGTATGTATTATATATTATAGAGAGTCGTGTGGCAGAGCAGTGGTACATATTGATAATGTTGTATATATTATAGAGAGTCGTATGGGCGCAGAGCAGTGGCATATTACAATTGATAATTTATATATTATTATATTATAGAGAGTCGTAGGGCGTTGGCAGAGCAGCAGGTGACATATTGATAATGTATGTATTATATATTATAGAGAGTCGTGGGCGTGCAGAGCAGTGGTACATATTGTTTAATGTATGTATTATATATTATAGAGAGTCGTGGGCGTGGCAGAGCAGTGGTACATATTGATAATGTATATATTATATATTATAGAGAGTCGTGGGCGTGGCAGAGCAGTGGTACAATATTGATAATGTATATATTATTATATTATAGAGAGTCGTGGGCGTGGCAGAGCAGTGGTACATATTGATAATGTATATGTATTATATATTATAGAGAGTCGTGGGCGTGGCAGAGCAGTGGTACATATTGATTATATATGTATTATATATTATAGAGAGTCGTGGGCGTGGCAGAGCAGTGGTACATATGAGAGTCGTGGGCGTGGCAGAGCAGTGGTACATATTGATAATGTATGTATTATATATTATAGAGAGTCGTGGGCGTGGCAGAGCAGTGGTACATATTGATAATGTATGTATTATATATTATAGAGAGTCGTGGGCGTGGCAGCAGAGCAGTGGTACATATTGATAATGTATGTATTATATATTATAGAGAGTCGTGGCAGTGCAGTGGTACATATTGATAATGTATTATTATATTATAGAGAGTCGTGGGCGTGGCAGAGCAGTGGTATTATAGAGAGTCGTGGGCGTGGCAGAGCAGTGGTACATATTGATAATGTATGTATTATATATTATAGAGAGTCGTGGCAGTGCAGTGGTACATATTGATAATGTATATATTATAGAGAGTCGTGGGGCGTGGCAGAGCAGTTTGGTACATATTGATAATGTATGTATTATATATTATAGAGAGTCGTGGGCGTGGCAGAGCAGTGGTACATATTGATAATGTATGTATTATATAATATTAGAGAGTCGTGGGCGTGGCAGAGCAGTGGTACATATTGATAATGTATGTATTATATATTATAGAGAGTCGTGGGCGTGGCAGAGCAGTGGTACATATTGATAATGTATGTATTATATATTATAGAGAGTCGTGGGCGTGGCAGAGCAGTGGTACATATCGATAATGTATATATTATATATTATAGAGAGTCGTGGCAGAGCAGTGGTACATATCGATAATGTATATATTATAGAGAGTCGTGGGCGTGGCAGAGCAGTGGTACATATTGATAATGTATATATTATATATTATAGAGAGTCGTGGGCGTGGCAGAGCAGTGGTACATATTGATAATGTATGTATTATATATTATAGAGAGTCGTGGGCGTGGCAGAGCAGTGGTACATATTGATAATGTATGTTTTATATATTATAGAGAGTCGTGGGCGTGGCAGAGCAGTGGTACATATTGATAATGTATATATTATATATTATAGAGAGTCGTGGGCGTGGCAGAGCAGTGGTACATATTGATAATGTATGTATTATATATTATAGAGAGTCGTGGGCGTGGCAGAGCAGTGGTACATATTGATAATGTATGTATTATATATTATAGAGTCGTGGGCGTGGCAGAGCAGTGGTACATATTGATAATGTATGTATTATATATTATAGAGAGGGCGTGGCAGAGCAGTGGTACATATTGATAATGTATGTATTATATATGATAGAGAGTCGTGGGCGTGGCAGAGCAGTGGTACATATTGATAATGTATGTATTATATATTATAGAGAGTCGTGGGCGTGGCAGAGCAGTGGTACATATTGATAATGTATGTACTATATATTATAGAGAGTCGTGGGCGTGGCAGAGCAGTGGTACATATTGATAATGTATATATTATATATTATAGAGAGTCGTGGGCGTGGCAGAGCAGTGGTACATATTGATAATGTATATATTATATATTATAGAGAGTCATGGGCGTGGCAGAGCAGTGGTACATATTGATAATGTATATATTATATATTATAGAGAGTCGTGGGCGTGGCAGAGCAGTGGTACATATTGATAATGTATGTATTATATATTATAGAGAGTCGTGGGCGTGGCAGTGCAGTGGTACATATTGATAATGTATATATTATATAGAGTCGTGGGCGTGGCAGAGCAGTGGTACATATTGATAATGTATGTATATTATATATATAGAGAGTCGTGGGCGTGGCAGAGCAGTGGTACATATTGATAATGTATGTATTATATATTATAGAGAGTCGTGGCAGAGCAGCGGTACATATTGATAATGTATATATTATATATTATAGAGAGTCGTGGGCGTGGCAGAGCTGTGGTACATATTGATAATGTATTTATTATAGAGAGTCGTGGGCGTGGCAGAGCTGTTTCTCGTCGTGGGGCGTTTTTCATCCTGCAGCTTCATGATGAACTCATCTATGAGACCGCAGAGGAGGACCTCATACAGGTAACACTCTGACCTTTAACCCCTGGCCTCATACAGGTAACACTCTGACCTTTAACCCCTGACCTCATACAGGTAACACTCTGACCTTTAACCCCTGACCTCATACAGGTAACACTCTGACCTTTAAACCCCTGACCTCATACAGGTAACACTCTGACCTTTAACCCCTGGCCTTATACAGGTTACACTCTGACCTTTAACCCCTGACCTTATACAGGTAACGCTCTGACCTTTAACCCCTGGCCTTATACAGGTAACGCTCTGACCTTTAACCCCTGGCCTTATACAGGTAACACTCTGACCTTTAACCCTGACCTCATACAGGTAACACTCTGACCTTTAACCCCTGGCCTTATACAGGTAACACTCTGACCTTTAACCCCTGACCTTATACAGGTTACACTCTGACCTTTAACCCCTGACCTCATACAGGTAACACTCTGACCTTTAACCCCTGACCTCATACAGGTAACACTCTGACCTTTAACCCCTGGCCTCATACAGGTAACACTCTGACCTTTAACCCCTGACCTCATACAGGTAACACTCTGACCTTTAACCCCTGGCCTTATACAGGTTACACTCTGACCTTTAACCCCTGACCTTATACAGGTACTTAACACTGATGTCTTATAGCCTTTATAAAGCGTCCTATAACCTTCATAAAACATTGTAACCATATAAATAGAAAGGGAATGGAACCCTGGACGGGTAAACTAGCCATGGCTTCCAGTCCACCCATTATGGTAAACTAGTAATGGCTGCCAGTCCACCCATTATGGTAAACTAGTAATGGCTGCCAGTCCACCCATTATGGTAAACTAGTAATGGCTGCCAGTCCACCCATTATGGTAAACTAGTAATGGCTGCCAGTCCACCCATTATGGTAAACTAGTAATGGCTTCCAGTCCACCCATTATGGTAAACTAGTAATGGCTGCCAGTCCACCCATTATGGTAAACTAGTAATGGCTGCCAGTCCACCCATTATGGTAAACTAGTAATGGCTGCCAGTCCACCCATTATGGTAAACTAGTAATGGCTGCCAGTCCACCCATTATGGTAAACTAGTAATGGCTTCCAGTCCACCCATTATGGCATCATTGACCTGATTGGGGAGGTCTGTTGAATTATATTTCTATGTTTGTAACGTCTTTCTGTCCAGGTGGCTCAGATAGTGAAAAGAGAGATGGAGAGCGCTGTGAAGCTCTATGTTAAGCTGAAAGCCAAGGTCAAGGTGGGAGCCAGCTGGGGAAGCCTGCAGGACCTGGACATCTGAACACCGGCCCAATTATCCCCCCTTCCTCACAAAGGACCTGAACAACAGCCCAACTATCTCCCAAAGGACCTGGAGATCTGAACAACAGCCCAATTATCTCCCAAAGGACCTGGAGATCTGAACGACAGCCCAACTATCTCCCAAAGGACCTGGAGATCTGAACAACAGCCCAATTATCTCCCAAAGGACCTGGAGATCTGAACAACAGCCCAACTATCTCCCAAAGGACCTGGAGATCTGAACAACAGCCCAATTATCTCCCAAAGGACCTGGAGATCTGAACAACAGCCCAATTATCTCCCAAAGGACCTGGAGATCTGAACACCGGCCCAATTATCTCCCAAAGGACCTGGAGATCCGAACAACAGCCCAATTATCCCCCCTTCCTCCCAAAGGATGCACTTGTTCCCTTCTCTTCACTGAGTCTAAAGGAAATTACTGGTATGAAAAATATGTTGGAAATTGCCACTAGCCCATGCCTCCACCAATCCAATGCTTTGAGATTTGTGGGAGGTAATGAACGAGGAAGGAGATATTATTGGGACCTGTTGGTGACAGGGCAGAGGCACATTATTTGTGAACAACTTGAGGAGTTCCACGTTGTATGATTTTGTGGGTATAATGTTTGTGTCTTAACGTTTTTAACCAGCATACTGAATTTAATGTAACGAGGAGCACTTCAACCTGCTGTGATGAAGAGGTAATGTGATGACATTTTTGATCCCAGTAATATTGATAGAAAATGGTGTGGTTACTGTCCACTACAAACATGATGAAAAAGTATGAAAAAAATAATAAAATAATGTATGCACTCACTACCTGTAAGTGTCTCTGGATAAGAGCGTCTGCTAAATGACTAAAATGTAAATGTAATAAATAATATTGATAGAATACCTAGAAGTGGCGATTGGATTGGATCTGACTGTCAACTCAAGCTACTGATTCATGATCCTTATTTACTGTACCCTACTGGTGTGTGTTATAGCAGAGATAAACCAATATTCCTGTTGTGAAGAATAAATGACTCATCTTCTGTGGAATTGTAACATGATTCTCTGTTGGGTTTCTACAGTGGGCTCGTGTATCAACTGTTATCCTGACTGAGAATGTCCAAGTTTGGGTTGAATGATACATTTTTTAAAGAAAAGGTTTCTAACAACATCCTGAAAAGCACAATCCTTTATTTCAGAACAATCATCACACCTTTTCAAATATGGCATGGTACAGATTTTGGACCCGGGCTATTAAAAATGGTTATCTACTGGGTGATGATGATGAACTGGGTGTTCAGCCCGGGTGGCCAGTGCCTAACATCCATCCTGGTTCCTCTTCGGTCTTCTAGGAGAGGAAGGTTCGGACGGTGCCCTTGACCAGTCCTCTGCAGATGGGGCATTTCCTCAGGGATGGAGCACACTCCTTACAGACCACCAGGTGACCACACGGGATGAACACCATGTTCACCTCCTTGTCCATACACACCTTACAGGTCCGCTCCTCCTGCAGCCGACGCAGCTGCTCCTCCATCGGCAGGTCTGGAGTGAGGAGGAGAGGGGAGGAAGGAATGGGGGAAGAGGAAGTATGGGGGGGGGGGGGAAGAGGAGGGCAGGGAGATGGAGAGAGGGAAGAGGAGGGCAGGAGAGATGGAGAGAGGGAAGAGGAGGGCAGGGAGATGGAGAGAGGGAAGAGGAGGGCAGGGAGATGGAGAGAGGGAAGAGGAGGGCAGGGAGATGGAGAGAGGGAAGAGGAGGGCAGGGAGATGGAGAGAGGGAAGAATAGAGATGCAAAGTGAAAAACAACGCAACAGTAAACATTGGAAAACATGGGAAGGGAAAGAGGATGCATTCAACTGAAATGTGTCTTCCTGAATCAGAGAGGTGCGGGGGGCTGCCATAATGGACATCCACGTCATCGGTGCCCGGAGAGCAGTTGTTGGGGGTTAACTGCCTTGCTCAAAGACAGAACGGCAGATTTTTCCACTTTTCCGGCTCGGGGATTCGAAACAACAACCTTTCGGTTACTGGCCCAACGCTCTTAACCGCTAGGCTACCTACCGCCCATGCTAGTGCATGCCGGTCATTAATGATGCAGCGGCCATCAGTGGATCTCTATGGCAAGATGCATCATTAATCAAAAGAGAACCATGCCTCTCTCCCAGAAGCTTGGCTGGGCGTAGAACCATGGCTCTCTCCCAGAAGCTTGGCTGGGCGTAGAACCATGGCTCTCTCCCAGAAGCTTGGCTGGGGCGTAGAACCATGTCTCTCTCCCAGAAGCTTGGCTGGGGCGTAGAACCATGGCTCTCTCCCAGAAGCTTGGCTGGGGCGTAGAACCATGTCTCTCTCCCAGAAGCTTGGCTGGGGCGTAGAACCATGGCTCTCTCCCAGAAGCTTGGCTGGGGCGTAGAACCATGGCTCTCTCCCAGAAGCTTGGCTGGGGCGTAGAACCATGGCTCTCTCCCAGAAGCTTGGCTGGGGGCGTAGAACCATGGCTCTCTCCCAGAAGCTTGGCTGGGGGCGTAGAACCATGGCTCTCTCCCAGAAGCTTGGCTGGGGCGTAGAACCATGGCTCTCTCCCAGAAGCTTGGCTGGGGCGTAGAACCATGCCTCTCTCCCAGAAGATTGGCTGGTGTGTAAAACCTGCGAATTCAGACAAATAGGTGTAATGGATTCGCACTAAAAAATATAAATCTTACGTCGTTATTCAATGTTATTTGTATTTTTCTTTACTGCATCATGGATATTGTCCACAGACGCATCATTCACCCAAGTTGTCAAAATCGGGGGTCTGTAGTGACGTCTCAAGCACTGAGATGCAGGGCCTTAGACCACTGAGATGCAGTGCCTTAGACCGCTGAGATGCAGGGCCTTAGACCGCTGAGATGCAGTGCCTTAGACCGCTGAGATGCAGGGCCTTAGACCGCTGCGCCACTCGGGAGCCAAAAGTGTGTAGATTGATGAGGGAAAAAAACACATCCATTTTAGAATAAGGCTGTAACGTAACAAAATGTGGGAAAGTCAAGGGGTCTGAATACTTTCCGAAGGCACTGTTCCTTGTGAGGAGAGGGTCCTATGTACTGAATTTCATGACTAGGTCAAACAGGGTTAGGGGCGTCAAAGTTCGCATTTTCAATCGATGGTTATAGTGCCACCATCTGGTAAATCAGTGTCATTTTGTAAATGCCGGATCTCTACGGCAAGACGCATCTCTCACCCAAGTTTAAAAAAAAAATCGGGCCAGTGCTGTCTGAGATATCGCGTGTGACGAGCGAATCAAAACCGGCCAGTGCTGTCTGAGATATCGCGTGTGACGAGCGAATCAAAACCGGCCAGTGCTGTCTGAGATATCGCGTGTGACGAGCGAATCAAAATCGGGCCAGTGCTGTCTGAGATATCGCGTGTGACGAGCGAATCAAAACCGGCCAGTGCTGTCTGAGATATCGTACTAACGGACAGAGCCAAATCCACAGTCCCTCCCCGAATTCATTGTGGGGGACAACACAAAGTCACACCACGAAACACAGACTGACACGTGGTAACACCTCTCTCTTACTGGTGCAGGGTAGAGCACCCACCACCCTACTGTCAATCACTGCTGACAGCCAATACCAGCTCTCAGGAGGAGAACAAAACCCTCCCATTGGATGACACTGCTGACCCCGCCCACCATCCCAGTTCCAAGGTCTCATTCCCCGGGCCAGCAGGCCTCATTCCCCGGGCCAGCAGGCCTCATTCCCCGGGCCAGCAGGCCTCATTCCCCGGGCCAGCAGGTCTCATTCCCCGGGCCAGCAGGCCTCATTCCCCGGGCCAGCAGGTCTCATTCCCCGGGCCAGCAGGTCTCATTCCCCGGGCCAGCAGGTCTCATTCCCCGGGCCAGCAGGTCTCATTCCCCGGGCCAGCAGGTCTCTAAGCCAAAGCTACGAGCAGAAACAAGCCGTGTGTGTAGAGATGAAGCCGTGTGTGTAGAGATGAAGGCGTGTGTGTGTGGAGATGAAGCCGTGTGTGTGTGTAGAGATGAAGCCATGTGTGTGTAGAGATGAAGCCGTGTGTGTGTGTGTAGAGATGAAGCCGTGTGTGTAGAGATGAAGCCGTGTGTGTAGAGATGAAGCCGTGTGTGTAGAGATGAAGCCGTGTGTGTAGAGATGAAGCCGTGTGTGTGGAGAGATGAAGCCGTGTGTGTGTGTAGAGATGAAGCCGTGTGTGGAGAGATGAAGCCGTGTGTGTGTGTAGAGATGAAGCCGTGTGTGTGTGTAGAGATGAAGCCGTGTGTGTGTGTAGAGATGAAGCCGTGTGTGTGTGTGTAGAGATGAAGCCGTGTGTGTGTGTGTGTAGAGATGAAGCCGTGTGTGTGTGTAGAGATGAAGCCGTGTGTGTAGAGATGAAGCCGTGTGTGTAGAGATGAAGCCGTGTGTGTGAGTAGAGATGAAGCCGTGTGTGTAGAGATGAAGCCGTGTGTGTGTGTAGAGATGAAGCCGTGTGTGTGTGTAGAGATGAAGCCGTGTGTGTGTGTGTAGAGATGAAGCCGTGTGTGTAGAGATGAAGCCGTGTGTGTAGAGATGAAGCCGTGTGTGGAGAGATGAAGCCGTGTGTGTGTGTGTAGAGATGAAGCCGTGTGTGTAGAGATGAAGCCGTGTGTGTGTGTAGAGATGAAGCCGTGTGTGTGTAGAGATGAAGCCGTGTGTGTGTGTAGAGATGAAGCTGTGTGTGTAGAGATGAAGCCGTGTGTGTTAGAGATGAAGCTGTGTGTGTGTGGAGAGATGAAGCCGTGTGTGTGTGTAGAGATGAAGCCGTGTGTGTAGAGTGTGTGAGATGAAGCCGTGTGTGTGTGTAGAGATGAAGCCGTGTGTGGAGAGAGATGAAGCCGTGTGTGTGTAGAGTGAAGCCGTGTGTGTGTGTAGAGATGAAGCCGTGTGTGTGTGTAGAGATGAAGCCGTGTGTGTAGAGATGAAGCCGTGTGTGTGTGTAGAGATGAAGCCGTGTGTGGAGAGATGAAGCCGTGTGTGTAGAGATGAAGCCGTGTGTGTAGAGATGAAGCCGTGTGTGTAGAGATGAAGCCGTGTGTGTAGAGATGAAGCCGTGTGTGTAGAGATGAAGCCGTGTGTGTAGAGATGAAGCCGTGTGTGTAGAGATGAAGCCGTGTGTGTGTGTAGAGATGAAGCCGTGTGTGTGTGTAGAGATGAAGCCGTGTGTGTAGAGATGATGAAGCCGTGTGTGTGTGTGTAGAGATGAAGCCGTGTGTGTGTGTGGAGATGAAGCCGTGTGTGTGTGTGGAGATGAAGCCGTGTGTGTGTGTGGAGATGAAGCCGTGTGTGTGTGGAGAGATGAAGCCGTGTGTGTGTGTAGAGATGAAGCCGTGTGTGTGTGGAGAGATGAAGCCGTGTGTGTGTGGAGAGATGAAGCCGTGTGTGTAGAGATGAAGCCGTGTGTGTAGAGATGAAGCCGTGTGTGTGTGTAGAGATGAAGCCGTGTGTGTGTGTAGAGATGAAGCCGTGTGTGTAGAGATGAAGCCGTGTGTGTGTGTAGAGATGAAGCCGTGTGTGTGTGTGTAGAGATGAAGCCGTGTGTGTAGAGATGAAGCCGTGTGTGTGTAGAGATGAAGCCGTGTGTGTAGAGATGAAGCCGTGTGTGTGTGTAGAGATGAAGCCGTGTGTGTGTGTGTGTGTGTGTGTGTGTGTGTGTGTGTGTAGCCAGGTAGTGTGTGTATGAAAGTATGTGTGTGTATACCTGAGAGATCTTGACTCGGTGATGCGGCTTCATTTGCCTGGGCTGAAAGGTGCATTGAGAACAAGAATTAAACAGAAGTTTGAAATTAAACTGGACTGAACTGAACTGGGTGAAGTGGGACTAACTGGACTGGGCTGAGCTGGGTGAAGTGGGACTAACTGGACTGGGCTGAGCTGGGTGAAGTGGGACTAACTGGACTGGGCTGAGCTGGGTGAAGTGGGACTAACTGGACTGGGCTGAGCTGGGTGAAGTGGGACTAACTGGACTGGGCTGAGCTGGGTGAAGTGGGACTAACTGGACTGGGCTGAGCTGGGTGAAGTGGGACTAACTGGACTGGGCTGAGCTGGGTGAAGTGGGACTAACTGGACTGGGCTGAGCTGGGTGAAGTGGGACTAACTGGACTGAACTGAGCTGGGTGAAGTGGGACTAACTGGACTGGGCTGAGCTGGGTGAAGTGGGACTAACTGGGGACTGGGCTGAGCTGGGTGAAGTGGGACTAACTGGACTGGGCTGAGCTGGGTGAAGTGGGACTAACTGGACTGGGCTGAGCTGGGTGAAGTGGGACTAACTGGACTGGGCTGAGCTGGGTGAAGTGGGACTAACTGGACTGGACTGGGCTGGGTGAAGTGGGACTAACTGGACTGGACTGGGCTGAGCTGGGTGAAGTGGGACTAACTGGACTGAGCTGAGCTGGGTGAAGTGGGACTAACTGGACTGGACTGGGTGAACAGTAACGGCGCCGATAGACGTGATCGCCTTGTTTCAAGCAACTTTACAGTATTTTTATTTTATTTCTTACATTATTAGCCCAGAACATTTATTTGCATTATTCTATATTTCTTAATTCCATTCTTTTATTTTTAGATGTGTGTATTGTTAGATATTACTGCACTGTTGGAGCTAGGAACACAAGCATTTCACTACACCCGCAATAACATCTGGTAAATACACTATATATACAGCAGTATGTGGACACCCCTTCATATTAGTGGATTCTAATAGAGATACACTATATATACAGCAGTATGTGGACACCCCTTCATATTAGTGGATTCTAATAGAGATATACTATATATACAGCAGTATGTGGACACCCCTTCATATTAGTGGATTCTAATAGAGATACACTATATATACAGCAGTATGTGGACACCCCTTCATATTAGTGGATTCTAATAGAGGTACACTATATATACAGCAGTATGTGGACACCCCTTCATATTAGTGGATTCTAATAGAGATAGATACACTATATATACAGCAGTATGTGGACACCCCTTCATATTAGTGGATTCTAATAGAGATACACTATATATACAGCAGTATGTGGACACCCCTTCATATTAGTGGATTCTAATAGAGGTACACTATATATACAGCAGTATGTGGACACCCCTTCATATTAGTGGATTCTAATAGAGATACACTATATATACAGCAGTATGTGGACACCCCTTCATATTAGTGGATTCTAATAGAGATACACTATATATACAGCAGTATGAGGACACCCATTCATATTAGTGGATTCTAATAGAGATACACTATATATACAGCAGTATGTGGACACCCCTTCATATTAGTGGATTCTAATAGAGATACACTATATATACAGCAGTATGTGGACACCCCTTCATATTAGTGGATTCTAATAGAGATACACTATATATATACAGCAGTATGTGGACACCCCTTCATATTAGTGGATTCTAATAGAGATACACTATATATACAGCAGTATGTGGACACCCCTTCATATTAGTGGATTCTAATAGAGATACACTATATATACAGCAGTATGTGGACACCCCTTCATATTAGTGGATTCTAATAGAGATGCACTATATATACAGCAGTATGTGGACACCCCTTCATATTAGTGGATTCTAATAGAGATACACTATATATACAGCAGTATGTGGACACCCCTTCATATTAGTGGATTCTAATAGAGATGCACTATATATACAGCAGTATGTGGACACCCCTTCATATTAGTGGATTCTAATAGAGATACACTATATATACACAGCAGTATGTGGACACCCCTTCATATTAGTGGATTCGGCTAATTCAGCCACACCCGTTGCTGACAAGTGTATAAAATTTAGCACACGGCCATGCAATCTCCATAGACAAACATTGGCAGTAGAATGGCCTTACTGAAGAGCTCAGTGACTTTCAACGTGGCACCGTCCTAGGATGCCACCTTTCCAACAAGTCAGTTCGTCAAATTTCTGCCCTGCTAGAGCTGCCCCGGTCAACTGTAAGTGCTGTTATTGTGAAGTGGAAACGTCTAGGAGCAACAACGGCTCAGCCGCGAAGTGGTAGGCCACACAAGCTCACAGAACGGGACCGCCGAGTGCTGAAGTGCGTAAAGGTCGTCTGTCCTCGGTTGCAACACTCACTACAGAGTTCCGAACTGCCTCTGGAAGCAACATCAGCACAAGAACTGTTCGTCGGGAGCTTCATGAAATGGATTTCCATGGCCGAGCAGCCGCACACAAGCCTAAGATCACCATGCGCAATGCCAAGCGTCGGCTGGAGTGGTGTAAAGCTCACCGCCATTGGACTCTGGAGCAGTGGAAACACGTTCTCTGGAGTGATGAATCACGCTTCACCATCTGGCAGTCCAACAGACAAATCTGGGTTTTGCGGATGCCAGGAAAACCCTACCTGCCCAAATGCATAGTGCCAACTGTAAAGTTTGGTGGAGGAGGAATAATGGTCTGGGGCTGTTTTTCATGGTTCGGGCTAGGCCCCTTAGTTCCAGTGAAGGGAAATCTTAACGCTAAAGCATACAATGACATTCTAGACGATTCTGTGCTTCCAACCTTGTGACAACAGTTTGGGGAAGGCCCTTTCCTGTTTCAGCATGACAATGCCCCCGTGCACAAAGCGAGGTCCATACAGAAATGGTTTGTCAAGATCGGTGTGGAAGAACTTGACTGGCCTGCACAGAGCCCTGACCTCAACCCCATTGAACACCTTTGGGATGAATTGGAACGCCGACTGCGAGCCAGGCCTAATCGCCCAACATCAGTGCCCGACCTCACTAATGCTCTTGTGGCTGAATGGAAGCAAGTCCCTGCAGCAATGTTCCAACATCTAGTGGAAAGCCTTCCCAGAAGAGTGGAGGCTGTTATAGCAGCAAAGGGGGGACCAACTCCATATTAATGCCCATGATTTTGGAATGAGATGTTCGACAAGCAGGTGTCCACATACTTTTGGTCATGTAGTGTACATGTATGCGACCAATCAAATTTTATTTGAAGTGGGACTAACTGAACTGAACTGAACTGGGTGAAGTGGGACTAACTGGACTGAACTGAGCTGGGTGAAGTGGGACTAACTGGACTGAACTGAGCTGGGTGAAGTGGGACTAACTGGACTGAACTGAGCTGGGTGAAGTGGGACTAACTGGACTGAACTGAGCTGGGTGAAGTGGGACTAACTGGACTGGGCTGAGCTGGGTGAAGTGGGACTAACTGGACTGAACTGAACTGGGTGAAGTGGGACTAACTGGACTGGACTGGGTGAAGTGGGACTAACTGGACTGAACTGAACTGGGTGAAGTGGGACTAACTGGACTGAACTGAACTGGGTGAAGTGGGACTAACTGGACTGAACTGAACTGGGTGAAGTGGGACTAACTGGACTGGACTACTGGGTGTGAAGTGGGACTAACTGGACTAAACTGGTGAAGTGGGACTAACTGGACTGAACTGGGTGAAGTGGGGGACTAACTGGACTGAACTGGGTGAAGTGGGACTAACTGGACTGAACTGGGTGAAGTGGGTGAAGTGGGACTAACTGGACTGGACTGGGTGAAGTGGGACTAACTGGACTGAACTGGGTGAAGTGGGCCTAAACTGGACTAAAACTGGGTGAAGTGGGACTAACTGGACTGAACTGGGTGAAGTGGGACTAACTGGACTGAACTGGGAAGTGAAGTGGAACTGGGACTAACTGGACTGGGTAACTGGACTGGGTGAAGTGGGACTAACTGGGTGAAGTGGGGACTAACTGGACTGGGTGAAGTGGGGACTAACTGGACTGGACTGGGTGAAGTGGGACTAACTGGGGACTGGGGTGAACTGTGGGGAACTAACTGGACTGAACTGGGTGAAGTGGGACTAACTGGACTGAACTGAATTGGGTGAAGTGGGACTAACTGGACTGAACTGAACTGGGTGAAGTGGGACTAACTGGACTGGGTGAAATGGGACTAACTGGACTGGACTGGGTGAAGTGGGACTAACTGGACTGGACTGAACTGGGTGAAGTGGGACTGACTGGACTGGGTGAAGTGGGACTAACTGGACTGAACTGGGTGAAGTGGGACTAACTGGACTGGACTGGGTGAAGTGGGACTAAACTGGACTGAACTGGGTGAAGTGGGACTAACTGGACTGAACTGGGTGAAGTGGGACCAACTGGACTGAACTGGGTGAAGTGGGACTAACTGGACTGGACTGGGTGAAGTGGGACCAACTGGACTGAACTGGGTGAAGTGGGACTAACTGGACTGGACTGGAAACTGGGTGAAGTGGGACTAACTGGACTGGACTGGACTGGGTGAAGTGGGACTAACTGGACTGGACTGGGTGAAGTGGGACCAACTGGACTGAACTGGGTGAAGTGGGACCAACTGGACTGGGTGAAGTGGGACCAACTGGACTGGACTGGGTGAAGTGGGACCAACTGGACTGGACTGGGTGAAGTGGGACCAACTGGACTGGACTGGTGTGAAGTGGGAAACTGGGTAACTGGACTGAACTGAGCTGGGTGAAGTGGGACTAACTGGACTGAACTGAGCTGGGTGAAGTGGGACTAACTGGACTGGACTGGGTGAAGTGGGACCAACTGGACTGAACTGGGTGAAGTGGGACCAACTGGACTGAACTGGGTGAAGTGGGACCAACTGGGTGAAGTGGGACTAACTGGACTGGACTGGGTGAAGTGGGACTAACTGGACTGAACTGAGCTGGGTGAAGTGGGACTAACTGGACTGAACTGGGTGGACTAACTGGACTGAACTGGGTGAAGTGGGACTAACTGGACTGAACTGGGTGAAGTGGGACCAACTGGACTGAACTGGGTGAAGTGGGACTAACTGGACTGCACTGGGTGAAGTGGGACTAACTGGACTGCACTGGGTGAAGTGGGACCAACTGGACTGAACTGGGTGAAGTGGGACTAACTGGACTGGACTGGGTGAAGTGGGACTAACTGGACTGGGTGAACTAGGTGAAGTGGGACTAACTGGAAGTGGGAAAACTGGACTTGGTGAAGTGGGACTAACTGGACTGAACTGGGTGAAGTGGGACTAACTGGACTGAACTGGGTGAAGTGGGACTAACTGGACTGACTGGGTGAAGTGGGACTAACTGGACTGGGTGAAGTGGGACTAACTGGACTGGGTGAAGTGGGACTAACTGGACTGAACTGGGTGAAGTGGGGACTAACTGGACTGGAACTGGGGGTGAAGTGGGACTAACTGGACTGAACTGGGTGAAGTGGGACTAAACTGGACTGGGTGAAGTGGGACTAACTGGGACTGAACTGGTGAAGTGGGGGACTAAACTGGACTGAACTGGGTGAAGTGGGACTAACTGGACTGAACTGGGTGAAGTGGGACTAACTGGACTGGAACTGGGTGAAGTGGGACTGAAGTGGGAACTGGACTGGGTGAAGTGGACTAACTAACTGAAGGACTGAACTGGGTGAAGTGGGACCAACTAACTGAAGTGGGGACTGGACTGGGTGAAGTGGGACTAACTGGACTGGACTGGGTGAAGTGGGACTAACTGGACTGGACTGGGTGAAGTGGGACTAACTGGACTGCACTGGGTGAAGTGGGACTAACTGGACTGCACTGGGTGAAGTGGGACCAACTGGACTGCACTGGGTGAAGTGGGACTAACTGGACTGGGTGAACTAGGTGAAGTGGGACTAACTGGACTGAACTTGGTGAAGTGGGACTAACTGGACTGAACTGGGTGAAGTGGGACTAACTGGACTGAACTGGGTGAAGTGGGACTAACTGGACTGCACTGGGTGAAGTGGGACCAACTGGACTGAACTGGGTGAAGTGGGACTAACTGGACTGGACTGGGTGAAGTGGGACTAACTGGACTGAACTGGTGAAGTGGGACTAACTGGACTGGGTGAAGTGGGACTAACTGGACTGGACTGGGTGAAGTGGGACTAACTGGACTGAACTGGGTGAAGTGGGACTAACTGGACTGAACTGGGTGAAGTGGGACTAACTGGACTGGACTGGACTGGGTGAAGTGGGACTAACTGGACTGAACTGGGTGAAGTGGGACTAACTGGACTGGACTGGGTGAAGTGGGACTAACTGGACTGGGACTGGACTGAACTGGGTGAAGTGGGACTAACTGGACTGGACTGGGTGAAGTGGGACTAACTGGACTGGACTGGGTGAAGTGGGACTAACTGGACTGGACTGGGTGAAGTGGGACTAACTGGACTGGACTGGGTGAAGTGGGACTAACTGGACTGTACTGGACTGGGTGAAGTGGGACTAACTGGACTGGACTGGGTGAAGTGGGACTAACTGGACTGGACTGGGTGAAGTGGGACTAACTGGACTGGGTGAAGTGGGACTGGGTGACTGGGGTGAAGGGACTAACTGGACTGGACTGGGTGAAGTGGGACTAACTGGACTGGACTGGGACTGGGACTAACTGGGTGAAGTGGGACTAACTGGACTGGACTGGGGTGAAGTGGGACTAAACTGGACTGGACTGGGGTGAACTGGGACTAACTGGGGACTGACTAACTGGACTGGGTGAAGTGGGACTAACTGGACTGGACTGGGTGAAGTGGGACTAACTGGACTGGACTGGGTGAAGTGGGACTAACTGGACTGAACTGAATTGGGTGAAGTGGGACTAACTGGACTGGACTGGACTGGGTGAAGTGGGACTAACTGGACTGGACTGGGTGAAGTGGGACTAACTGGACTGGACTGGGACTGGGTGAAGTGGGACTAACTGGACTGGGGACTGGACTGGTGAAGTGGGACTAACTGGACTGAACTGGGTGAAGTGGGACTAACTGGACTGAACTGAGCTGGGTGAAGTGGGACTAACTGGACTGAACTGAGCTGGGTGAAGTGGGACTAACTGGACTGAACTGAGCTGGGTGAAGTGGGACTGACTGAACTGAGCTGGGTGAAGTGGGACTAACTGGACTGAACTGGGTGAAGTGGGACTAACTGGACTGGACTGGGTGAAGTGGGACTAACTGGACTGAACTGAGCTGGGTGAAGTGGGACTAACTGGACTGGACTGGGTGAAGTGGGACTAACTGGACTGGACTGGGTGAAGGTGGGACTAACTGGACTGGACTGGGTGAAGTGGGACTAACTGGACTGAACTGGGTGAAGTGGGGGACTAACTGGGTGAGTGGGACTGGACGGGACTGGGTGAAGTGGGACTAACTGGACTGGACTGGGTGAAGTGGGACTAACTGGACTGGACTGGGTGAAGTGGGACTAACTGGACTGGACTGGGTGAAGTGGGACTAACTGGACTGGGTGCTGGAGCTGGGTGAAGTGGGACTAACTGGACTGGACTGGGTGAAGTGGGACTAACTGGACTGGACTGGGTGAAGTGGGACTAACTGGACTGAACTGGGTGAAGTGGGACTAAACTGGACTGGGACTAACTGGGACTGGACTGGGTGAAGTGGGACTAACTGGACTGGACTGGGTGAAGTGGGACTAACTGGACTGGACTGGGAAGTGGGTGAAGTGGGACTGAACTGGGGACTGACTGAACTGGGTGAAGTGGGACTAACTGGACTGAACTGGGTGAAGTGGGACTAACTGGACTGAACTGGGTGAAGTGGGACTAACTGGACTGAACTGAGCTGGGTGAAGTGGGACTAACTGGACTGAACTGAGCTGGGTGAAGTGGGACGAACTGGACTGAACTGAACTGGGTGAAGTGGGACTAACTGGACTGAACTGGGTGAAGTGGGACTAACTGGACTGAACTGGGTGAAGTGGGACTAACTGGACTGGACTGAGCTGGGTGAAGTGGGACTAACTGGACTGGACTGGGTGAAGTGGGACTAACTGGACTGGACTGACTGGGTGAAGTGGGACTAACTGGACTGGACTGGGTGAAGTGGGACTAACTGGACTGACTAACTGGGTGAAGTGGGACTAACTAACTGGGTGAAGTGGGACTGGACTGGACTGGGTGAAGTGGGACTAACTGGACTGGACTGGGTGAAGTGGGACTAAACTGGACTGAACTGGGTGAAGTGGGACTAACTGGACTGAACTGGGTGAAGTGGGACTAACTGGACTGAACTGAGCTGGGTGAAGTGGGACTAACTGGACTGGACTGAACTGGGTGAAGTGGGACGAACTGGACTGAACTGAGCTGGGTGAAGTGGGACTAACTGGACTGAACTGGGTGAAGTGGGACTAACTGGACTGGACTGGGTGAAGTGGGACTAACTGGACTGGCTGACTGGGTGAAGTGGGACTAACTGGACTGGACTGGGTGAAGTGGGACTAACTGGACTGTGACTGGGTGAAGTGGGACTAACTGGACTGGACTGGGTGAAGTGGGACTAACTGGACTGAACTGGGTGAAGTGGGACTAACTGGACTGGACTGGACTGGGTGAAGTGGGACTAACTGGACTGGACTGGGTGAAGTGGGACTAACTGGACTGGACTGGACTGGGTGAAGTGGGACTAACTGGACTGGACTGGGTGAAGTGGGACTAACTGGACTGGACTGGGTGAAGTGGGACTAACTGGACTGGACTGGGTGAAGTGGGACTAACTGGACTGGACTGGGTGAAGTGGGACTAACTGGACTGGACTGGGTGAAGTGGGACTAACTGGACTGAACTGGGTGAAGTGGGACTAACTGGACTGGACTGGACTGGGTGAAGTGGGACTAACTGGACTGGACTGGGTGAAGTGGGACTAACTGGACTGGACTGGACTGGGTGAAGTGGGACTAACTGGACTGGACTGGGTGAAGTGGGACTAACTGGACTGAACTGGGTGAAGTGGGACTAACTAGACTGAACTGGGTGAAGTGGGACTAACTGGACTGAACTGAGCTGGGTGAAGTGGGACTAACTGGACTGAACTGAGCTGGGTGAAGTGGGACGAACTGGACTGAACTGAGCTGGGTGAAGTGGGACTAACTGGACTGAACTGGGTGAAGTGGGACTAACTGGACTGGACTGGGTGAAGTGGGACTAACTGAACAAGAAGATACTTTATAACTCAGGCTAACCTTTCTATACAAGGACGGGTCAATCTGATGGTTTAGTAGGCTGACCTCTAACCCAACCACCAATCATTCTCACAGACAAGCTCAGAACGCTACAACATATCCTACCATCCTTCCCAAACCTGGAGGGCTGGAGTTGCACACCCCATGACTAGGGGTTAGGGAGCTAAGGGACTAGGGGTTTGGGGACTAGGGGTTAGGGGACTATGGGTTAGGGAGCTAAGGGACTAGGGGTTAGGGAGCAGAAGGGACTAGGGGTTAGGGAGCTAAGGGACTAGGGGTTAGGGAGCTAAGGGACTAGGGGTTAGGGGACTAGGGGTTAGGGAGCTAAGGGACTAGGGGTTAGGGAGCAGAAGGGACTAGGGGTTAGGGAGCAGAAGGGACTAGGGGTTAGGGACTTAGGGACTAGGGGTTTAGGGGGTTAGGGAGCTTAGGGGTTAGGGACCTTAGGGACTAGGGGTTAGGGAGCTTATCGACTAGGGGTTAGGGAGCTAGGGACTAGGGGTTAGGGAGCTAAGGGACTAGGGGTTAGGGGACTAAGGGTTAGGGAGCTAAGGGACTAGGGGTTAGGGAGCTTAGGGACTAGGGGTTAGGGAGCTTAGGGACTAGGGGTTAGGGAGCTTAGGGACTAGGGGGTTAGGGACTAGGGGACTAGGGAGTTTAGGGGTTAGGGAGCTTAGGGGTTAGGGAGCTTAGGGACTAGGGGTTAGGGAGCTTATCGACTAGGGGTTAGGGAGCTTAGGGACTAGGGGTTAGGGAGCTTAGGGGTTAGGGAACTTAGGGACTAGGGGTTAGGGAGCTAAGGGACTAGGGGTTAGGGGACTAGGGGTTAGGGAGCTAAGGGACTAGGGGTTAGGGAGCAGAAGGGACTAGGGGTTAGGGAGCTAAGGGACTAGGGGTTAGGGAGCTTAGGGACTAGGGGTTAGGGAGCTTAGGGACTAGGGGTTAGGGAGCTTAGGGACTAGGGGTTAGGGAGCTAAGGGACTAGGGGTTAGGGAGCTTAGGGGTTAGGGACTAGGGGTTAGGGAGCTTAGGGGTTAGGGAGCTTAGGGACTAGGGGTTAGGGAGCAGAAGGGACTAGGGGTTAGGGAGCTTAGGGGTTAGGGGGTAGGGACTAGGGAGCTTAGGGACTAGGGGTTAGGGAGCTTAGGGACTAGGGGTTAGGGATCTTAGGGACTAGGGGTTAGGGAGCTTAGGGACTAGGGGTTAGGGAGCTTATCGACTAGGGGTTAGGGAGCTTAGGGACTAGGGGTTAGGGAGCAGAAGGGACTAGGGGTTAGGGAGCTAAGGGACTAGGGGTTAGGGGACTAGGGGTTAGGGGACTATGGGTTAGGGATCTTAGGGACTAGGGGTTAGGGAGCTTAGGGACTAGGGGTTAGGGAGCTTAGGGACTAGGGAGCTTAGGGACTTAGGGACTAGGGGGAGCTTAGGGACTAGGGGTTAGGGATCTTAGGGACTAGGGGTTAGGGAGCTTAGGGACTAGGGGTTAGGGAGCTTAGGGACTAGGGGTTAGGGAGCAGAAGGGACTAGGGGTTAGGGAGCTAGGGACTAGGGTTAGGGAGCTAAGGGACTAGGGGTTAGGGAGCTTAGGGGTTAGGGAGCTAAGGAACTAGGGGTTAGGGAGCTTAGGGGTTAGGGACTAGGGGTTAGGGAGCTTAGGGGTTAGGGAGCTTAGGGACCTAAGGGACTAGGGGTTAGGGAGCTTAGGGACTAGGGGTTAGGGATCTTGGGGACTAGGGGTTAGGGAGCTAAGGGACTAGGGGTTAGGGGACTAGGGGTTAGGGAGCAGAAGGGACTAGGGGTTAGGGAGCTAAGGGACTAGGGGTTAGGGAGCAGAAGGGACTAGGGGTTAGGGACTAGGGGTTAGGGAGCAGAAGGGACTAGGGGTTAGGGAGCTTAGGGGTTAGGGAGCTTAGGGACCTAAGGGACTAGGGGTTAGGGAGCTTAGGGACTAGGGGTTAGGGATCTTAGGGACTAGGGGTTAGGGAGCTAAGGGACTAGGGGTTAGGGGACTAGGGGTTAGGGAGCTAAGGGACTAGGGGTTAGGGAGCTAAGGGACTAGGGGTTAGGGGGTTAGGGACTAGGGGTTAGGGAGCATTAGGGACTAGGGGTTAGGGAGCTTAGGGGTTAGGGAGCTTAGGGACTAGGGTTAGGGAGCTTAGGGGTTAGGGAGCTAGGGGGTTAGGGAGCTAAGGGACTAGGGGTGTTAGGGGACTAGGGGTTAGGGAGCAGAAAGGGACTAGGGGTTAGGGAGCTTAGGGGGACTTAGGGGTTAGGGACTAGGGGTTAGGGAGCTAAGGGACTAGGGGTTAGGGAGCAGAGGGGACTAGGGGTTAGGGCTTAGGGTTAGGGGTTAGGGGTTAGGGACTAGGGGTTAGGGAGCTAGGGGTTAGGGAGCTTAGGGGACTAGGGGTTAGGGAGCTAAGGGACTAGGGAACTAGGCATTAGGAAACTAGGGGTTAGGAAACTAGGGATTAGCAGCAGAAGGGAATAGGAGTTAGGGAGCTTAGGGACTAGGGGTTAGGGAGCTTAGGGGACTAGGGGTTAGGGAGCTTAGGGACTAGGGGTTAGGGAGCAGAAGGGACTAGGGGTTAGGGAGCTTAGGGACTAGGGGTTAGGGAGCTAAGGGACTAGGGGTTAGGGAGCTAAGGGACTAGGGGTTAGGGAGCTAAGGGACTAGGGGTTAGGGATCTTAGGGACTAGGGGTTAGGGATCTTAGGGACTAGGGGTTAGGGAGCTTAGGGACTAGGGGTTAGGGAGCTTAGGGGTTAGGGAGCTTAGGGGTTAGGGGGCTTAGGGAGCTTAGGGACTAGGGGTTAGGGAGCTTAGGGGTTAGGGGGGTTAGGGGACTAGGGGTTAGGGAGATTAGGGACTAGGGGTTAGGGAGCTTAGGGGACTAGGGGTTAGGGAGCTAAGGGACTAGGGAACTAGGCATTAGGAAACTAGGGGTTAGGAAACTAGGGATTAGCAGCAGAAGGGAATAGGAGTTAGGGAGTGAGGGGGACTAGGGGTTAGGGAGCTTAGGGACTAGGGATTAGGGGACTAGGGGTTAGGGAGCTAAGGGACTAGGGGTTAGGGAGCAGAAGGGACTAGGGATTAGGGGACTAGGGGTTAGGGAGCTAAGGGACTAGGGAACTAGGCATTAGGAAACTATGGGTTAGGGAGCTAGGGGTTAGGAAACTAGGGATTAGCAGCAGAAGGGAATAGGAGTTAGGGAGTGAGGGGACTAGGGGTTAGGGAGCAGAAGGGACTAGGGATTAGGGGACTAGGGGTTAGGGAGCTAAGGGACTAGGGGTTAGGGAGCAGAAGGGACTAGGGATTAGGGGTTAGGGAGCTAAGGGAACTAGGCAACTATGGGTTAGGGAGCTAGGGGTTAGGAAACTAGGGATTAGCAGCAGAAAATAGGAGTTAGCAGTGAAGGGAATAGGAGTTAGGGAGTGAGGGGACTAGGGGTTAGGGAGCTAGGGAGAGGCACAGTGAAGGATGTTCAAGGTGAAGGGTCACAGGTGATGTTTTACCCATGAGGTCTCGGAGCAGGTAGACATCGTTCTTCTGGATCCAGTTCCTGAAGACCTCAGCTGTTGCGTTCCCTTTAGTCAAGACCAAGTCTATCAGTCTGGCTGTCTGCTGCTGAGAGGACTGGCCCTGGAGTCCACTGTACTCCTCTCCTAGAGGTCCAGAGGTCGGCTGCTGAGAGGAGAGTGTATCCACCAAGAATCATCAATATAGTGCTGTAGTAGTATGTTAACATGTAGTAGTATATTAGTAATAATATAAAGTGGTACTGATGACGGAGGCGCTCCAGGACCGACTAAACATGAATATAGTAGTATAGTAGTGGTAGCTTGTAGTATATACCATGTATTAGTACTGTAGTAGTATTTCAGTAGTGTAAAAACATCCTGATGATGTTCCAGGACAGACTCAACACTCTTCACAACATAATAATATTCATTAGTACTGTAGTAGTATGTCAGTAGTGTAAAGACGTACTGATGACGTTCTGCTCTCGGAGGTGCTCCAGGACAGACTCAACACTCTTCAGACGCTGAACCAACGCTGGCTGGTGTCTCTTCAAGAACGAAATACCATCTGGATGGGGGAGTAAGGAGAGACATAGTTGGGAGAGAGAGAGTTGGGGGAGGGAGAGGGGAGAGAGAGAGTTGGGAGAGGGGAGAGACAGGAGAGAAAGAAATAGTTGGGAGAGAGAGAGAGTTGGGGGAGGGAGAGGGGAGAGAGTTGAGGGAGGGAAAGGAGAGAGAGAGAGAGTTGGGAGAGCGTTGGGGGGAGAGAGAGTTGGGGAGGGAGGGAGAAGCGGTTGGGGAAGGGAGAGATAGTTGGGGGAGGGAGAGAGAGAGTTGGGAGAGAGAGTTGGGGAGGGAGAGAGAGAGTTGGGGGGAGGGGGAGAGAGAGAGTTGGGGGGAGGGAGAGAGAGAGTTTGGGGAGGGAGAGAGAGAGGGGGGGGGGGGGAGGGAGAGAGCGTTGGGGGGGAGGGAGAGAGCGTTGGGGGAAGGGAGAGAGGTTGGGGAGGGAGAGGAGAGAGTTGGGGGAGGGGGAGAGAGAGAGTTGGGGGGGAGGGGGAGAGAGAGAGTTGGGGGGAGGGGGAGAGAGAGTTTGGGGGGGAGGGAGGAGAGAGTTGGAGGGAGGGAGAGAGAGAGTTGGGGGGCGGGGAGAGAGAGTTGGGGGGAGGAGAGAGAGAGAGTTGGGGGAGGGAGAGAGAGAGTTGGGGGGAGGGAGAGAGAGAGTTGGAGGGAGGGAGAGAGAGAGTTGGGGGGAGGGAGAGAGATTTTGGGTTAGGAGAGAGAGAGTTTGGGAGGGAGAGAGAGAGTTTGGGAGGGAGAGAGAGAGTTGGGGAGGGAGAGAGAGAGTTGGGGAGGGAGAGAGAGGGTTGGGGAGGGAGAGAGAGGGTTGGGGAGGGAGAGAGAGGTTTGGGGAGGGGAGAGAGAGTTGGGGAGGGAGAGAGAGGGTTGGGGAGGGAGAGAGAGGGTTGGGGAGGGAGAGAGAACGTTTGGGTTCGGTCAAGTTGGACTCTGGCACCAGAACCTTATTAATTAGCACAACCCAGTTGTGTGTTGTCAGGACAACAACCTCTCCCTCAACGTCAGCAAGACAAAGGAGCTGATAGTGGACTACAGGAAACGGGGGCCGAATATTCACATCGACAGGGCTGTAGTGGAGCGGGTCGAAAGCTTCAAGTTCCTCGGTGTCCACATCACTAAGGAATTATCATGGTCCACACACACCAAGACAGTCGTGAAGAGGGCAAGACAACACCTCTTCCCCCTCAGGAGACTGAAAGGATTTGTCATGGGCCCTCAGATCCTCTAAACGTTCTACAGCTGCACCATCGAGAGCATCCTGACTGGTTGCATCACTGCCTGGTATGGCAACTGCTCGGCCTCCGACCACAAGGCACTACAGAGGGTAGTGCGTACGGCCCAGTACATCACTGGGGCCAAGCTTCCTGCCATCCAGGACCTCTATACCAGGCGGTGTCAGAGGAAGGCCCTCAAAATTGTCAGACTCCAGCCACCCTAGTCATAGACTGTTCTCTTTGCTACTGCATAGCAAGCGGTAACGATGCACAAAGTCTGGAACCAGCAGGACCCTGAACAGTGTCTACCCCCAATTCATAAGACTGCTAAATAGTTAGTTAAATAGTTAATCAAATAGCTACCCGGACTATCTGCATTGTGACCCCCTTTTGCACTCTTTTGACTCGTCACATAATACTGCTGCTACTGTCTATTATCTATCCTGTTGCCTAGTCACTTTACCCCTACCTACAGTATACTGCTGCTACTGTCTATTATCTATCCTGTTGCCTAGTCCTTTACCCCTACCTACAGTATACTGCTGCTACTGTCTATTATCTATCCTGTTGTCTAGTCCCTTTACCCCTACCTACAGTATACTGCTGCTACTGTCTATTATCTATCCTGTTGCCTAGTCCTTTACCCCTACCTACAGTATACTGCTGCTACTGTCTATTATCTATCCTGTTGTCTAGTCACTTTACCCCTACCTACAGTATACTGCTGCTACTGTCTATTATCTATCCTGTTGTCTAGTCCCTTTACCCCTACCTACAGTATACTGCTGCTACTGTCTATTATCTATCCTGTTGTCTAGTCCCTTTACCCTACCTACAGTATACTGCTGCTACTGTCTATTATCTATCCTGTTGTCTAGTCCCTTTACCCCTACCTACAGTATACTGCTGCTACTGTCTATTATCTATCCTGTTGCCTAGTCCCTTTACCCCTACCTACAGTATACTGCTGCTACTGTCTATTATCTATCCTGTTGTCTAGTCACTTTACCCCTACCTACAGTATACTGCTGCTACTGTCTATTATCTATCCTGTTGTCTAGTCACTTTACCCCTACCTACAGTATACTGCTGCTACTGTCTATTATCTATCCTGTTGTCTAGTCACTTTACCCCTACCTACAGTATACTGCTGCTACTGTCTATTATCTATCCTGTTGTCTAGTCACTTTACCCCTACCTACAGTATACTGCTGCTACTGTCTATTATCTATCCTGTTGCCTAGTCACTTTACCCCTACCTACAGTATACTGCTGCTACTGTCTATTATCTATCCTGTTGTCTAGTCACTTTACCCCTACCTACAGTATACTGCTGCTACTGTCTATTATCTATCCTGTTGTCTAGTCCCTTTACCCCTACCTACAGTATACTGCTGCTACTGTCTATTATCTATCCTGTTGTCTAGTCCCTTTACCCCTACCTACAGTATACTGCTGCTACTGTCTATTATCTATCCTGTTTTCTAGTCACTTTACCCCTACCTACAGTATACTGCTGCTACTGTCTATTATCTATCCTGTTGACTAGTCACTTTACCCCTACCTACAGTATACTGCTGCTACTGTCTATTATCTATCCTGTTGTCTAGTCCCTTTACCCCTACCTACAGTATACTGCTGCTACTGTCTATTATCTATCCTGTTGTCTAGTCACTTTACCCCTACCTACAGTATACTGCTGCTACTGTCTATTATCTATCCTGTTGTCTAGTCACTTTACCCCTACCTACAGTATACTGCTGCTACTGTCTATTATCTATCCTGTTGTCTAGTCACTTTACCCCTACCTACAGTATACTGCTGCTACTGTCTATTATCTATCCTGTTGTCTAGTCACTTTACCCCTACCTACAGTATACTGCTGCTACTGTCTATTATCTATCCTGTTGTCTAGTCACTTTACCCCTACCTACAGTATACTGCTGCTACTGTCTATTATCTATCCTGTTGCCTAGTCACTTTACCCCTACCTACAGTATACTGCTGCTACTGTCTATTATCTATCCTGTTGTCTAGTCACTTTACCCCTACCTACAGTATACTGCTGCTACTGTCTATTATCTATCCTGTTGTCTAGTCACTTTACCCCTACCTACAGTATACTGCTGCTACTGTCTATTATCTATCCTGTTGTCTAGTCACTTTTTTCCCTACCTACAGTATACTGCTGCTACTGTCTATTATCTATCCTGTTGCCTAGTCACTTTACCCCTACCTACAGTATACTGCTGCTACTGTCTATTATCTATCCTGTTGTCTAGTCCCTTTACCCCTACCTACAGTATACTGCTGCTACTGTCTATTATCTATCCTGTTGTCTAGTCACTTTACCCCTACCTACAGTATACTGCTGCTACTGTCTATTATCTATCCTGTTGTCTAGTCACTTTACCCCTACCTACAGTATACTGCTGCTACTGTCTATTATCTATCCTGTTGCCTAGTCACTTTTACCCCTACCTACAGTATACTGCTGCTACTGTCTATTATCTATCCTGTTGTCTAGTCACTTTACCCCTACCTACAGTATACTGCTGCTACTGTCTATTATCTATCCTGTTGACTAGTCACTTTACCCCTACCTACAGTATACTGCTGCTACTGTCTATTATCTATCCTGTTTGCCTAGTCACTTTACCCCTACCTACAGTATACTGCTGCTACTGTCTATTATCTATCCTGTTGTCTAGTCCCTTTACCCCTACCTACAGTATACTGCTGCTACTGTCTATTATCTATCCTGTTGTCTAGTCCCTTTACCCCTACCTACAGTATACTGCTGCTACTGTCTATTATCTATCCTGTTGTCTAGTCACTTTACCCCTACCTACAGTATACTGCTGCTACTGTCTATTATCTATCCTGTTGCCTAGTCACTTTACCCCTACCTACAGTATACTGCTGCTACTGTCTATTATCTATCCTGTTGTCTAGTCACTTTACCCCTACCTACAGTATACTGCTGCTACTGTCTATTATCTATCCTGTTGCCTAGTCCACTTTACCCCTACCTACAGTATACTGCTGCTACTGTCTATTATCTATCCTGTTGCCTAGTCACTTTACCCCTACCTACAGTATACTGCTGCTACTGTCTATTATCTATCCTGTTGCCTAGTCCCTTTACCCCTACCTACAGTATACTGCTGCTACTGTCTATTATCTATCCTGTTGTCTAGTCCCTTTACCCCTACCTACAGTATACTGCTGCTACTGTCTATTATCTATCCTGTTGACTAGTCACTTTACCCCTACCTATATGTACCTATCTACCTCAATTACCTCGTACCCCTGCACATCGACTCAGTACTGGTACTCCCTGTATATAACCCTAGTTATCACCTGGTACTGCTGCACACTCGTCTAGGTACTATACCCGTGTATATAGCCAACTTTATCGTTACTCTACCTATTTATTCCTCTATTGGTATACACCTGTTGTCTAACATGACAAATATTTGATTTGAACCCTAGAGACAGCTGTGTTTTTGAAAACGTCTTCTGTATCAATCCTGTTCTCTTCAGTCAGCCTTTATCCCCTACCTACAGTATCAGCCTACCTGCTACCATCTATTATCTATCCTGTTGTCTAGTCCCTTTACTCCTCCTCTCCCTCATATCAGCCGTACCTGAAGCCATCTCTTCAGCCAGCATCTCTCCTCCTCTCCCTCCCTCATATCAGCCGTACCTGAAGCCACTCTCTTCAGCCAGCATCTATCTCTCCTCCTCTCCCTCCCTCATATCTACCGTATACTGAAGCCATGTCTTCAGCCAGCCTCTCTGTCTAGTCCTTTACCCTACCTCATATACAGCTGCTACCTGAAGCCATCTCTAGCCAGCATCTCTAGTCTCCTTTACCCCTCATATCAGCCGTACCTGAAGCTACTGTCTATTTTCTAGCCTGCATCTATCCTCCTCTTACCCCTACCTACAGCCGTACTGCTGCTACATCTCTATCAGCTAGCATCTCTCTCTAGTCCTCTCCCTCATATCAGCCGTACCTGAAGCCATCTCTTCATCCAGCATCTATCCTCCTCTCCCTCCCTCATATCAGCCGTACCTGAAGCCATCTCTTCAGCCAGCATCTCTCTCTCCTCCTCTCCCCTCATATCACCCGTACCTGAAGCCATCTCTTCAGCCAGCATCTATCCTCCTCTCCCTCCTCATATCAGCCGTACCTGAAGCCATCTCTTCAGCCAGCATCTCTCTCTCCTCCTCTCTAGTCATATCAGCCGTACCTGAAGCCATCTCTTCAGTCCAGCATCTATCCTCCTCTCCCTCCCTCATATCAGCCGTACCTGAAGCCATCTCCTCGCGCCAGCATTCTCTCTCCTCCTCTCCCTCATATCACCCGTACCTGAAGCCACTGCTCTTCAGTCCATTATCTATCTCTCCTGCTCTCCCTCATATCAGCCGTACCTGAAGCCATCTCTTCAGCCAGCATCTCTCTCTCCTCCTCTCCCTCCTCTCCCTCCCTCATATCAGCCGTACCTGAAGCCATCTCCTCGGCCATTATCTCTCTCTACTCCTGCTCCCTCCCTCATATCAGCCGTACCTGAAGCCATCTCCTCAGCCAGCATATCTCTCGTCCTCCTCTCCCTCATATCAGCCGTACCTGAAGCCATCTCTTCAGCCAGCATCTCTCTCTCCTCCTCTCCCTCCCTCATATCAGCCGTACCTGAAGCCATCTCCTCGGCCAGCATCTCTCTCTCCTCCTCTCCCTCATATCAGCCGTACCTGAAGCCATCTCTTCAGCCAGCATCTCTCTCTCCTCCTCTCCCTCCTATCAGCCGTACCCTGAAGCCATCTCTTCAGCCAGCATCTCTCTCTCCTCCTCTCCCTCCTCTCCCTCCCTCATATCAGCCGTACCTGAAGCCATCTCTTCGGCCAGCATCTCTCTCTCCTCCTCTCCCTCCCTCATATCAGCCGTACCTGAAGCCATCTCCTCAGCCAGCATCTCTCTCTCCTCCTCTCTCCCTCATATCAGCCGTACCTGAAGCCATCTCTTCAGCCAGCATCTCTCTCTCCTCCTCTCCCTCCCTCATATCAGCCGTACCTGAAGCCATCTCCTCGGCCAGCATCTCTCTCTCCTCCTCTCTCTTCTGGTCCTCGGCAGACAGCAGGTCTGAGACTAGCTCCTGGACGGTCTTGTAGTTCTCTCCGCTGGTCAGGATCTTACTCTGGACCTGGAGATTATAGACACACAGGACAGTGCTTAATAGAAATATATACTGAACAAAAATATTAAACGCAACATGCAACAATTTCAAAGATTTTACTGAGTAACAGTTCATATAAAGGAAATCAGTCAATTGAAATAAATTCATTAGGCCCTAATCTATGGATTTCACATGACTGGGAATACAGATATGCATATGTTGGTCACAGAGACCTTACAAAAAATGGGTCTCAGGATCTGGTCTCGGTATCTCTGTGCATTCAAATTGCCATCAATAAAATGCAAATGTGTTCGTTGTCCGTAGCTTATGCCTGCCATACCATAACCCCACCGCCACCACGGGGCACTCTGTTCACAACGTTGACATCAGCAAACCGCTCGCCCACACGACTCCATACATGTGGTCTGCGGTTGTGAGGTCAGTTGGACGTACTGCCAAATTCTCTAAAACGACATTGGAGGCGGCTTATGGTAGAGAAATTAACATTACATTCTCTGGCAACAGCTCTGGTGGACATTCCTGCAGTCAACATGCCAACTGCACGCTCCCTCAAAACTTGAGACATCTGTGGCATTGTGTTGTGACAAAACTGCACATTTTAGTGGCCTTATTGTCCCCAGCACAAGGTGCACCTGTGTAATGATCATGCTGTTTAATCAGCTTCTTGATATGCCACACCTGTCAGGTGGATGGATTATCTGGGCAAAGGAGAAACGCTCACTAACAGGGATGTTAACACATTTGTGCACAACATTTTAGAGATATACGCTTTCTGTGAGTATGGAAAAATGTCTGGAATCTTTTATTTCAGCTCATGAAACATGAGACCAACACTTTACATGTTGCGTTAATATTTTAGTTCAGTGTATTATTACAGACACACAGGACAGTGAGTCCCTCTGCGTAATGGAATATAATTATATTATGTACCGTCTGCTTGACCAGGCCACGCTCAAATCCCATCTCTAGAGCCGACACTACCACCGGAGTGTTCATCATCACTGCATCTTCCGACCGCTCCTCACCTGGACCCAAGTTGACCACTAGAGGAGAGGAGGGGAGAGGAGGGGAGAGGAGAGGAGAGGAGAGGAGAGGAGAGGAGAGGAGAGGAGAGGAGAGGAGAGGAGAGGGAGAGGAGAGTTATTCTTCTGCCTGTTTAGCTAACTGGCTTTGAGTAAGATGGTCAGTCAGGTGTTCAGTTGATTAGCTGTAAACACAGCAGCTACTCTACCTGGGGTCCACATTAAACACAAGACAGAGTACAGAACACTTAGAAACAACAACAACAGAAGATTATATATTCAAAAAACTAATTCAAAAAACTATAATAATGTAATCGTTTTTTTTTGTTCTATATTGTCAAAACACCAAATGTCCAAACATTTTGATTGACACTCACTTGGCGGGTCCACAAACTCCCTGGAGATGCTGTCCCCATTGGTCAGGAGCTGTAGGGGGAGGAGCCAGGAGAGTTTACTTCCTGTTTTGACTGATGTTGAGATCAGTCAGATGATGGATCTTTAGAATCACAGCTCAACGTTCTACCAGACAGCTTGATGTTAGATGTGAATACGGTGTATAACAGGTCATTGGTGTTAGGTGTGAATACAGTGTATAACAGGTCATTGGTGTTAGGTGTGAATACAGTGTATAACAGGTCATTGGTGTTAGGTGTGAATACAGTGTATAAACAGGTCATTGGTGTTAGGTGTGAATACAGTGTATAAACAGGTCATTGGTGTTAGGTGTGAATACGGTGTATAACAGGTCATTGGTGTTAGGTGTGAATACAGTGTATAACAGGTCATTGGTGTTAGGTGTGAATACGGTGTATAACAGGTCATTGGTGTTAGGTGTGAATACGGTGTATAACAGGTCATTGGTGTTAGGTGTGAATATGGTGTATAACAGGTCATTGGTGTTAGGTGTGAATACAGTGTATAACAGGTCATTGGTGTAAGGTGTGAATACGGTGTATAACAGGTCATTGGTGTTAGGTGTGAATACGGTGTATAACAGGTCATTGGTGTTAGGTGTGAATACAGTGTATAAACAGGTCATTGGTGTTAGGTGTGAATACGGTGTATAACAGGTCATTGGTGTTAGGTGTGAATACGGTGTATAACAGGTCATTGGTGTTAGGTGTGAATACGGTGTATAACAGGTCATTGGTGTTAGGTGTGAATACAGTGTATAACAGGTCAATGGTGTTAGGTGTGAATACGGTTTATAACAGGTCATTGGTGTTAGGTGTGAATACAGTGTATAACAGGTCATTGGTGTTAGGTGTGAATACAGTGTATAAACAGGTCATTGGTGTTAGGTGTGAATACGGTGTATAACAGGTCATTGGTGTTAGGTGTGAATACGGTGTATAACAGGTCATTGGTGTTAGGTGTGAATACAGTGTATAACAGGTCATTGGTGTTAGGTGTGAATACGGTGTATAACAGGTCATTGGTGTTAGGTGTGAATACAGTCGATAACAGGTCATTGGTGTTAGGTGTGAATACGGTGTATAACAGGTCATTGGTGTTAGGTGTGAATACGGTGTATAACAGGTCATTGGTCATTACGGGTATAAACAGGTCATTGGTGTGAATACGGTGTTAGGTCATTGGTGTTAGGTGTGAATACGGTGTATAACAGGTCATTGGTGTTAGGTGTGAATACGGTGTATAACAGGTCATTGGTGTTAGGTGTGAATACAGTGTATAAACAGAAGCAGGTGTTACCTGTTCAAAGAGCCGAGGGAAGCGAGCCTGGATCTGATGGACAAACTCCTGACCTTTGGAGCAGGTACTCCTGGAGCCATAGTTACTCACACCTGGAGTTACCATAGTAACATTAATATATACACACACCTGGAGGTTACCATAGTTACATTAAAATATACTGACAGGTTACCATAGTCACATTAATATATACTGACACGTTACCATAGTCACATTAATATATACACACACATACCATAGTAACATTAAGGTATACACCAAGTGGAGGTTACAGTGAAGGGATAGTATAGTTACCCACCTGGAGGGGATGATAGTTACCCAGTCTGAATACCATAGTCACAGTTACCCAGGAGGTTAGGGGATGAGTGAGTTACCCAGTCTGAAGGGGATGAGTGAGTGACCCAGGTTACCTGAAGGGATGAGTGAGTTACCCAGTCTGAAGGGGATGAGTGAGTTACCCAGTCTGAAGGGGATGAGTGAAGTCTGAAGGGGATGAGTGAGTTACCCAGTCTGAAGGGGATGAGTGAGTTACCCAGTCTGAAGGGATGAGTGAGTTACCCAGTCTGAAGGGGATGAGTGAGTTACCCAGTCTGAAGGGGATGAGTGAGTTACCCAGTCTGAAGGGGATGAGTGAGTTACCCAGTCTGAAGGGGATGAGTGAGTTACCCAGTCTGAAGGGGATGAGTGAGTTACCCAGTCTGAAGGGGATGAGTGAGTTACCCAGTCTGAAGGGGGGATGAGTGAGTTACCCAGTCTGAAGGGGATGAGTGAGTTACCCAGTCTGAAGGGGATGAGTGAGTTACCCAGTCTGAAGGGGATGAGGGGTTACCCAGTCTGAAGGATGAGTTACCCAGTCTGAAGGGGATGAGTGAGTTACCCAGTCTGAAGGGGATGAGTGAGTTACCCAGTCTGAAGGGGATGAGTGAGTTACCCAGTCTGAAGGGGATGAGTGAGTTACCCAGTCTGAAGGGGATGAGTGAGTTACCCAGTCTGAAGGGGATGAGTGAGTTACCCAGTCTGAAGGGGATGAGTGAGTTACCCAGTCTGAAGGGGATGAGTGAGTTACCCAGTCTGAAGGGGATGAGTGAGTTACCCAGTCTGAAGGGGATGAGTGAGTTACCCAGTCTGAAGGGGATGAGTGAGTTACCCAGTCTGAAGGGGATGAGTGAGTTACCCAGTCTGAAGGGGATGAGTGAGTTACCCAGTCTGAAGGGGATGAGTGAGTTACCCAGTCTGAAGGGGATGAGTGAGTTACCCAGTCTGAAGGGGATGAGTGAGTTACCCAGTCTGAAGGGGATGAGTGAGTTACCCAGTCTGAAGGGGATGAGTGAGTTACCCAGTCTGAAGGGGATGAGTGAGTTACCCAGTCTGAAGGGGATGAGTGGGTTGGCCCAGTCCGAAGGGGATGAGTGGGTTGCCCAGTCCGAAGGGGATGAGTGAGTTACCCAGTCTGAAGGGGATGAGTGAGTTACCCAGTCTGAAGGGGATGAGTGAGTTACCCAGTCTGAAGGGGATGAGTGAGTTACCCAGTCTGAAGGGGATGAGTGAGTTACCCAGTCTGAAGGGGATGAGTGAGTTACCCAGTCTGAAGGGGATGAGTGAGTTACCCAGTCTGAAGGGGATGAGTGAGTTACCCAGTGAAGGGGATGAGTGAGTTACCCAGTCTGAAGGGGATGAGTGAGTTACCCAGTCTGAAGGGGATGAGTGAGTTACCCAGTCTGAAGGGGATGAGTGAGATTACCCAGTCTGAAGGGGATGAGTGAGTTACCCAGTCTGAAGGGGATGAGTGAGTTACCCAGTCTGAAGGGGATGAGTGAGTTACCCAGTCTGAAGGGGATGAGTGAGTTACCCAGTCTGAAGGGGATGAGTGAGTTACCCAGTCTGAAGGGGATGAGTGAGTTACCCAGTCTGAAGGGGATGAGTGAGTTACCCAGTCTGAAGGGGATGAGTGAGTTACCCAGTCTGAAGGGGATGAGTGAGTTACCCAGTCTGAAGGGGATGAGTGAGTTACCCAGTCTGAAGGGGATGAGTGAGTTACCCAGTCTGAAGGGGATGAGTGAGTTACCCAGTCTGAAGGGGGATGAGTGAGTTACCCAGTCTGAAGGGGATGAGTGAGTTACCCAGTCTGAAGGGGATGAGTGAGTTACCCAGTCTGAAGGGGATGAGTGAGTTACCCAGTCTGAAGGGGATGAGTGAGTTACCCAGTCTGAAGGGGATGAGTGAGTTACCCAGTCTGAAGGGGATGAGTGAGTTACCCAGTCTGAAGGGGATGAGTGAGTTACCCAGTCTGAAGGGGATGAGTGAGTTACCCAGTCTGAAGGGGATGAGTGAGTTACCCAGTCTGAAGGGGATGAGTGAGTTACCCAGTCTGAAGGGGATGAGTGAGTTACCCAGTCTGAAGGGGATGAGTGAGTTACCCAGTCTGAAGGGGATGAGTGAGTTACCCAGTCTGAAGGGGATGAGTGAGTTACCCAGTCTGAAGGGGATGAGTGAGTTACCCAGTCTGAAGGGGATGAGTGAGTTGGCCCAGTTTTGATAGTACTGGAGAGTCAGTAGTCAGCTATTTTCCAGTTATTCAACCTGCTAGTCACTAACACACACACACACACACACACACACACACGTAATATGTCAGTGCTGTAAGGGGTGGTTACCTAGGGAACCATTTGGCGTGCTCCACCCAGGGGTCGTCACCTGACTCCCAGCACCTCAGACCCCCGTCACAGCAGAAACACTTCATCATCATCATTACGCCCTGCAACACACACACAGGGTCTGGTTAGGAGGTGCAGAGGTACTGGTAAATGTTGAACAGGGTCTAGTTACGAGGTGCAGAGGTACTGGTAAATGTTGAACAGGGTCTGGTTACGAGGTGCAGAGGTACTGGTAAATGTTGAACAGGGTCTGGTTACGAGGTGCAGAGGTACTGGTAAATGTTGAACAGGGTCTGGGTTACGAGGTGCAGAGGTACTGGTAAATGTTGAACAGGGTCTGGTTACGAGGTGCAGAGGTACTGGTAAATGTTGAACAGGGTCTGGTTACGAGGTGCAGAGGTACTGGTAAATGTTGAACAGGGTCTGGTTACGAGGTGCAGAGGTACTGGTAAATGTTGAACAGGGTCTGGTTACGAGGTGCAGAGGTACTGGTAAATGTTGAACAGGGTCTGGTTACGAGGTGCAGAGGTACTGGTAAATGTTGAACAGGGTCTGGTTATGAGGTACTGGTAAATGTTGAACAGGGTCTGGTTACGAGGTGCAGAGGTACTGGTAAATGTTGAACAGGGTCTGGTTACGAGGTGTAGAGGTACTGGTTAATGTTTGGGTAAAGCCCAGGGGAACACCAGGAGCTCCAAGGTTCCCCGAACACTTACAAGAACAGTGTCTATGGGGATACTAACAGGGCATTTGTTGCCAATGACTTACCTGGATAAAAATATATAAAATACATGTTAACTAAATGTTAAAGAAATACATGTAGATATTGAATATTTATCTCACCAACGTAGTAGAATCCTGCCTTGGCCAGCTGATCAGGGCGTACAGGGATCCGTAAGGGCCAGTGGACGAAGGTCAGAAGCCTCTCCTCACGCTGCAGCATGGCTGGGTTAGACACGTTACTGAGCCCGGGGGGCCGGGGGGGCCGGGGGCCGGGGCTGCTGCACCCCTAGCCCCGCCCGCCAGGGACACGTTGTCGGCCCGGTCTCCTCTGACGAAGCGACAGTTGGGGTAATGCCTCTGGTGCTCCGACACAGCCCGGTCCCCTGGTTCCCAGTTACTGAGCTAGAGACACACAGAGAGGAAAGACATTCATCAATCATGTCTTTCGCTCTCCGGACAACGTGACAGGGAAGATCTTAATTGACCCGCCATTTGAGACATTTACCGGCCCCATATGCATTGGGTGCGTAAACCATTAGGGCGTCCACCCACGGTGCTCAGAATGACAGAAATCACCTTTAGATTATGGTCATTCATATTAACAGAACATGCAAATCCTGTAATGAAGCAGCCAATAAAAAGTAATTTTCAGAAATTTTGCCAAAATGCAATTTGCGGGAAAACACCATTCTAAACAGTGGACAACTACAAATATCTAGGTGTTTGGTTAGACTGTAAACTCTCCTTCCAGACTCACATTAAGTTAAATCTAGAATTGGCTTCCTATTTCGCAACAAAGCCTCCTTCACTCATGCTGCCAAACATGCCCTCGTAAAACTGACTATCCTACCGATCCTTGACTTCGGCGATGTCATTTACAAAATAGCCTCCAACACTCTACTCAGCAAATTTGATGTAGTCTATCACAGTGCCATTCGTTTTGTCACCAAAGCCCCATATACTACCCACCATTGTGACCTGTACGCTCTCGTTGGCTGGCCCTCACTACATATTCGTCGCCAAACCCACTGGCTTCAGGTCATCTATAAATCACTGCTAGGCAAATCCCCGCCTTATCTTAGCTCATTGGTCACCATAGCAGCACCCACCCGTAGTCTGCGCTCCAGCAGGTATATCTCACTGGTCATCCCCCAAAGCCAACACATCCTTTGGCCGCCATTCCTTCCAGTTCTCTGCTGCCAATGACTGGAACGAACTGCAAAAATCTCTGAAGCTGGAGACTCTTATCTCCCTCACTAACTTTAAGCGTCAGTTGTCAGAGCAGCTTACCGATCACTGCACCTGTACACAGCCCATCTGTAATTAGCCCCCCAACTACCTCATCCCCATATTGTTATTTATTTTGCTCATTTGCACCCCAGTATCTCTATTTGCACATCATCTTTCGCAAATCTATCATTCCAGTGTTAATACTAAATTGTGTAACTATTTTGCACTATGTCCTATTTATTGCCTTACCTCCATAACTTACTACATTTGCACACACTGTATATATATTTTCTATTGTGTTATTGACTGTACGTTTTGTTTATTCCATATGTAACTCTGTGTTGTTGTTTTTAATCGCACTGTTTATCGGACGGAAGCCACTCAGTAAAAGGCCCGCTTGGAGTTTGCCAAAAGGCACCTAAAGGACTCTCAGACCATGAGAAACAAGATTCTCTGGTCTGATGATACCTGTTTTTCCCTTTGTCATTATGCGGTATTGTGTGTAGATTGATGAGGAAAAAATCTATTTAATCAATTTTAGAATAAGGCTGTAATGTAACAAAATGTGAAAAAAGTCAAGGGGTCTGAATACTTTCCGAATGCACTGTATGTCGGGGTCAATGGAGGGTCGATAAGAACTAGGTGTATGGAAAGTTACTGAGTGAGACAAGGGTCCCTGTGCCTAACAGCGCAGCCTGAACCGAGGTCCCTGTACCTAACAGCGCAGCCTGAACCGAGGTCCCTGTGCCTAACAGCGTGGCCTGATCCGAGGTCCCTGTACCTAACAGCATGGCCTGATCCGAGGTCCCTGTACCTAACAGCGCAGCCTGAACCGAGGTCCCTGTGCCTAACAGCGCAGCCTGAACCGAGGTCCCTGTACCTAACAGCATGGCCTGAACCGAGGTCCCTGTACCTAACAGCATGGCCTGATCCGAGGTCCCTGTACCTAACAGCATGGCCTGAACCGAGGTCCCTGTACCTAACAGCGTGGCCTGAACCGAGGTCACTGTACCTAACAGCATGGCCTGAACCGAGGTCCCTGTACCTAACAGCATGGCCTGATCCGAGGTCCCTGTACCTAACAGCATGGCCTGATCCGAGGTCCCTGTGCCTAACAGCGTGGCCTGAACCGAGGTCCCTGTGCCTAACAGCGTGGCCTGATCCGAGGTCCCTGTACCTAACAGCATGGCCTGAACCGAGGTCCCTGTGCCTAACAGCATGGCCTGAACAGAGGTCCCTGTGCCTAACAGCATGGCCTGATCCGAGGTCCCTGTGCCTAACAGCATGGCCTGAACAGAGGTCCCTGTGCCTAACAGCATGGCCTGATCCGAGGTCCCTGTACCTAACAGCATGGCCTGATCCGAGGTCCCTGTGCCTAACAGCATGGCCTGAACCGAGGTCCCTGTACCTAACAGCGTGGCCTGAACCGAGGTCCCTGTACCTAACAGCATGGCCTGAACCGAGGTCCCTGTACCTAACAGCATGGCCTGAATCCGTGGTCCCTGTGCCTAACAGCGTGCCTGTAACTGCGTGATCCGAGGTCCCTGTACCTAACAGCATGGCCTGATCCGAGTCCCTGTCTAACCATGTGCCTAACAGCGTGGCCTGATCCGAGGTCCCTGTGCCTAACAGCGTGGCCTGATCCGAGGTCCCTGTACCTAACAGCATGGCCCTGATCCGAGGTCCCTGTGCCTAACAGCATGGCCTGATCCGGGTCCCTGTACCTAACAGCGTGCCTACGGTCCCCTAACAGCATGGCCTGATAACCGAGGTCCCTGTGCCTAACAGCGTGGCCTGAACCGAGGTCCCTGTACCTAACAGCGTGGCCTGATCCGAGGTCCCTGTGCCTAACAGCATGGCCTGAACCGAGGTCCCTGTGCCTAACAGCGTGGCCTGATCCGAGGTCCCTGTACCTAACAGCGTGGCCTGAACCGAGGTCCCTGTGCCTAACAGCGCATGGCCTGATCCGAGGTCCCTGTACCTAACAGCATGGCCTGAACCGAGGTCCCTGTACCTAACAGCGTGGCCTGAACCGAGGTCCCTGTACCTAACAGCGTGGCCTGAACCGAGGTCCCTGTGCCTAACAGCATGGCCTGATCCGAGGTCCCTGTGCCTAACAGCGTGGCCTGATCCGAGGTCCCTGTACCTAACAGCGTGGCCTGAACCGAGGTCCCTGTGCCTAACAGCGTGGCCTGATCCGAGGTCCCTGTGCCTAACAGCGTGGCCTGATCCGAGGTCCCTGTGCCTAAACAGCCTGATCCGTGGCCTGACCCGAGCTCCCTGTGCCTGTGCCTGAACCGAACAGCGTGGCCTGAACCGAGGTCCCTGTGCCTAACAGCGTGGCCTGAACCGAGGTCCCTGTGCCTAACAGCGTGGCCTGAACCGAGGTCCCTGTGCCTAACAGCGTGGCCTGAACCGAGGTCCCTGTGCCTAACAGCGTGGCCTGATCCCGAGGTCCCTGTACCTAACAGCGTGGCCTGAACCGAGGTCCCTGTGCCTAACAGCGTGGCCTGATCCGAGGTCCCTGTGCCTAACAGCGTGGCCTGATCCGAGGTCCCTGTGCCTAACAGCATGGCCTGATCCGTGGTCCCTGTGCCTAACAGCGTGGCCTGATCCGAGGTCCCTGTGCCTAACAGCATGGCCTGAACCGAGGTCCCTGTACCTAACAGCATGGCCTGAACCGAGGTCCCTGTGCCTAACAGCGTGGCCTGATCCGAGGTCCCTGTGCCTAACAGCGCGGCCTGAACCGAGGTCCCTGTGCCTAACAGCGCAGCCTGATCCGAGGTCCCTGTGCCTAACAGCGCAGCCTGAACCGAGGTCCCTGTGCCTAACAGCGCAGCCTGAACCGAGGTCCCTGTACCTAACAGCGTGGCCTGAACCGAGGTCCCTGTGCCTAACAGCGTGGCCTGATCCGAGGTCCCTGTACCTAACAGCGTGGCCTGATCCGAGGTCCCTGTGCCTAACAGCGCGGCCTGATCCGAGGTCCCTGTGCCTAACAGCATGGCCTGAAACCGAGGTCCCTGTACCTAACAGCGTGGCCTGATCCGAGGTCCCTGTACCTAACAGCGTGGCCTGATCCGAGGTCCCTGTGCCTAACAGCGTGGCCTGAACCGAGGTCCCTGTACCTAAAACAGCATGGCCTGATCCGAGGTCCCTGTGCCTAACAGCGTGGCCTGATCCGAGGTCCCTGTGCCTAACAGCGTGGCCTGATCCGAGGTCCTGTGGCCTAACAGCATGGCCTGATCCGAGGTCCCTGTGCCTAACAGCGTGGCCTGATCCGAGCTCCCTGTACCTAACAGCGTGGCCTGATCCGAGGTCCCTGTGCCTAACAGCGCGGCCTGACTCAGAGGTCCCTGTGCCTAACAGCATGGCCTGATCCGAGGTCCCTGGCCTAACAGCGTGGCCTGATTATGGTCCCTGTGCCTAACAGCGTGCCTGATCCGAGGTCCACTGTGATAACAGCGTGGCCTGATCCGAGGTCCCTGTACCTAATTACTGTTACACCCCACCGGTCAGATTGTATCAATGCCCTCCTAAACTCAGGATTTAAATCTAGTTCTTTATGTATCCTTACTGCCATACATTAACAATATTGGCCCATCCGAGTCATTAGGCCTAAAAGTTATTTGGCTACAACCCCATTGTTTGAAGTGTGTATTTATGATTACTTCCTAAATAAGTAGTGTTTAAAGACCCTAAAAAGCTATTATAGCATTTGGCCACCACTCCGAGGTCTATTTGTTCCCACGGCCCACCACTCAGATTATATCTTGGCCCACCACTCAGATTATATCTTGGCCCACCACTCAGATTATATCTTTGCCCACCACTCAGATTATATCTTGGCCCACCACTCAGATTATATCTTGGCCCACCACTCAGATTATATCTTGTCCCCCAACTACTCAGCGCATCTTGATCCCACCACTCAGATTATATCTTGGCCCACCCACTCAGATTATATCTGGGCACCCCCTAGAAATACCCTGAGATTCACCACATATTTCAGCGCTAGAGATACAGAGAGGAAACAGATCAATCCATGCAGAACGTCCATGAATCCAGAAGTTAGGCTTTGTGTTTAAGGAGGTTTGTTACAGTAGACTTAGACTTGGATTTGGGGGGGGGGGAATCTGGATTTGTTTAAGTCATGTTAAATGTTGACGTATGTATAATATTACTACTGTAAATTGCTGTGGATAAGCATGTCCTGCTAAATGACTAACAACGTCAAATGTAAAATGTAGTATATAGTAGTAGTAGTAGTAATAGTAGTACAATAGTATACCTGTCCTCCACAGGTGAAGCAGGCCACGCGATCTCCCTGTCCCAGGTAGTAGAAACCAGCCTTGGCCAGCTCAGAGGGGGTGATGATGGACAGGGGCCAGGAGTGGAAGGAGTCCAGACGGTCCTGCTCTCTCCTCATACTGGGGTTGTGACTGGTAGGGGGTGTCTGGTGGGACCTACAGATACATCATCAGATATAGGGGCACCGTACTACTATGGCTGACCCTGTAAAACAACACATTACACTGGACCTATCATACTACTATGGCTGACCCTGTAAAACAACACCTATCATACTACTATGGCTGACCCTGTAAAACAACACATTACACTGGACCTATCATACTACTATGGCTGACCCTGTAAAACAACACATTACACTGGACCTATCATACTACTATGGCTGACCCTGTAAAACAACACATTACACTGGACCTATCATACTACTATGGCTGACCCTGTAAAACAACACATTACACTGGACCTATCATACTACTATGGCTGACCCTGTAGAACAACACATTACACTGGACCTATCATACTACTATGGCTGACCCTGTAAAACAACACATTACACTGGACCTATCATACTACTATGGCTGACCCTGTAAAACAACACATTACACTGGACCTATCATACTACTATGGCTGACCCTGTATAACAACACATTACACTGGACCTATCATACTACTATGGCTGACCCTGTAAAAACAACACATTACACTGGACCTATCATACTACTATGGCTGACCCTGTAGAACAACACATTACACTGGACCTATCATACTACTAGGGCTGACCCTGTAAAACAACACATTACACTGCACCTATCATACTACTATGGCTGACTCTGTAAAACAACACATTACACTGGACCTATCATACTACTATGGCTGACCCTGTAAAACAACACATTACACTGCACCTATCATACTACTATGGCTGACCCAGTAAAACAACACATTACACTGTGACAACACAACATCCTTTTATATAGCATTATTAATAAATGGGGCTTGCGATGAAAGAGTCCCCACTTTAAATATTCAACATACTTCTTATTAGGTGTGCTTGCTGAAGGCAACTCTAGAGTTCGCGCCGGTCAGTCAATTGAAATAAGATAAATTAGGCCCTAATCTATAGATTTCACATGACTGGGCAGGGATGCAGCCATGGGTGGGCCTTGGAGGGCATAGGCCCACCCACTTGGCAGCCAGGCCTAGCCAATCAGAATGAGTTTTTCCCCACAAAAGGGCTTTATTACAGACAGAAATACTCCGCAGCACCCCCCCTCAGACGATCGCACAGGTGAAGAAGCTGGATGTGGAGGTCCTGGGTTGGCGTGGTTACACCTGGTCTGCGGTTGTGAGGCCGGATAGACGTACTGCCAAATTGTCTAAGACGACGTTGGAGGCGGCTTATGGTAGAGAAATGAACATTCAATTCTCTGGCAACAGCTCTGGTGGACATTCCTGCAGTCAGCATGCCAATTGCGCGCTCCCTCAAAACTTGAAACATATGTTGCATTGTGTTGTGTGACAAAACGCACATTTTAGAATGGCCTTTTATTGTCCCCAGCGCTAGGTGCACCTGTGTAATGATTAGAACTTTTTGTGCATATGGAAAAATGTCTGGGATCTTTTATTTCAGCTCATGAAACATGGGACCAACACTTTACATGTTGAGTTTATATTTTTGATCAGTGTATTATTCAAGAGCTTGAGGATGAGTTGAATCAGGTGTGCTAGCTCTGGAATAGACCAATGACAGAACGGCCTGGGGTCCCCACGGAGAGGTCGGAGAACAACTACTCCACTGTACTGTCCAAACTTGTGAAATATAGACGTCTATGATTGGTTCAGATTTGGTCCAAACCAGACCAAAAATCAACATCTGTGTACAAAATTCCCTAAAAAAACGCCACTTCGATACAGCTACGACTTTTTCGCAGCAGGTTGGGAAAAGGGTTAGGGTTAGGGTTAGGGTTAGGGGTTAGGGTTAGGGTTGGGAAAAGGGTTAGGGTTAGGAAAAGGGTTAGGGTTAGGGTTAGGGTTAGGAAAAGGGTTAGGGTTAGGAAAAGGGTTAGGGTTAGGAAGGTCCTCTGTGGTCCTCTGTAGCTCAGCTGGTAGAGCACGGCGCTTGTAACGCCAAGGTAGTGGGTTCGATCCCCGGGACCACCCATACACAAAATGTATGCACGCATGACTGTAAGTCGCTTTGGATAAAAGCGTCTGCTAAATGGCATATTATTATTATTATTTATTATTTAGGAAAAGGGTTAGGGTTAGAGTTAGGGTTAGGAAAAGGGTTAGGGTTAGGGTTAGGGTTAGGGTTAGGAAAAGGGTTAGCTGAAATGCTAATTAATCCTAACCTGCTACAAAAAGTCACTTGTTTTGAAATTGCATGGTTTTAGGGAGTCCCGTCGGTGGACATTGAAATCAAGGCCGCACCAAAAAAAAGACGTTGGTGTAGGTCCCCTTAGTGGGAAGTAGCCATCAACTACTAGTAAACACCTGGAGGGGAGTTTGGGGGGACTCCCCCGGATTATTATATATATATTTATTTTTTCGAATGCCAATTTATTCAGTACTTTGAGTAACTGGTTCGGTAAAAAGCAGAGGGATGTGGCTGGAGAAATGTAACCACTCTCCAATTCTATGGATGCAAGGATCGACCATCCATGATATCAAAATTATAGTTTTAACCATGTTTTGAGGCTATATAGTGTTTGTTAAAAATGTTACAAACATTGGAGTAAAATATATTTTGGGTTCTGATGGGGTACGACTTTTGAACTAAGCTTGTGAGGTATTTCTAAGTTATATACTTCAAGAATCAAATGGGTACATATCATTAATTTATAAATCCAAAAATGGATGTAGCAACTGCTGATTGCCCCTTTAAGGTTACAAGTGTTTTAATGATGCATTGTTTCTATAACGGCCGAAGAACTCACGGGTTTCCCAAAACACCACGTAAGAAGAACTTTCAATAAGTGCGTCGTTCGACCATGTGCCCATACTGATGCTCTCGGATCAGCCATTCAGATCTTACCTTAACATTAGATACTGACGTGATACAGCACGTCATTGTGCACATTGTTAGGCCTACACATTAGACAGTAACCTACAAAATATAACTCCATGTCAATGGTAGTAGGTCAAAGCTGCGTGCTGGAAAACCTTGGTGGAGCATGGGTGGAGTTGGCATTGTGGTGCTCATGTGAATTTCCTTTCTTTTTTGACTTCAGACCAACGCCTATTATAACTATAACCAGTCACTACCATTACTACTGTAGACACTACCACTACTATAACCAGTCACTACCATTACTATAACTATAACCAGACACTACCATTACTATAACTATAACCAGTCACTACCATTACTACTGTAGACACTACCACTACTATAACTATAACCAGTCACTACCACTACTATAACTATAACCAGTCACTACCACTACTATAACTATAACCAGTCACTACCACTACTATAACTATAACCAGTCACTACCATTACTATAACTATAACCAGTCACTACCATTACTACTGTAGACACTACCACTACTATAACTATAACCAGTCACTACCATTACTACTGTAGACACTACCACTACTATAACTATAACCAGTCACTACCACTACTATAACTATAACCAGTCACTACCACTACTATAACTATAACCAGTCACCACCACTACTATAACTATAACCAGACACTACCATTACTATAACTATAACCAGTCACTACCATTACTACTGTAGACACTACCACTACTATAACTATAACCAGTCACTACCATTACTACTGTAGACACTACCACTACTATAACTATAACCAGACACTACCATTACTATAACTATAACCAGTCACTACCATTACTACTGTAGACACTACCACTACTATAACTATAACCAGTCACTACCATTACTACTGTAGACACTACCACTACTATAACTATAACCAGTCACTACCATTACTATAACTATAACCAGTCACTACCATTACTATAACTATAACCAGTCACTACCATTACTATAACTATAACCAGTCACTACCATTACTACTGTAGACACTACCACTACTATAACTATAACCAGTCACTACCATTACTATAACTATAACCAGTCACTACCATTACTATAACTATAACCAGTCACTACCATTACTACTGTAGACACTACCACTACTATAACTATAACCAGTCACTACCATTACTACTGTAGACACTACCACTACTATAACTATAACCAGTCACTACCATTACTATAACTATAACCAGTCACTACCATTACTATAACTATAACCAGACACTACCATTACTATAACTATAACCAGTCACTACCATTACTACTGTAGACACTACCACTACTATAACTATAACCAGTCACTACCATTACTACTGTAGACACTACCACTACTATAACTATAACCAGTCACTACCATTACTATAACTATAAACAGTCACTACCATTACTATAACTATAACCAGACACTACCATTACTATAACTATAACCAGTCACTACCATTACTACTGTAGACACTACCACTACTATAACTATAACCAGTCACTACCATTACTATAACTATAACCAGTCACTACCATTACTATAACTATAACCAGTCACTACCACTACTATAACTATAACCAGTCACTACCATTACTACTGTAGACACTACCACTACTATAACTATAACAGTCACTACCATTACTACTGTAGACTACCACTACTATAACTATAACCAGTCACTACCATTACTATAACTATAACCAGTCACTACCATTACTACTGTAGACACTACCACTACTATAACTATTACTATAATCTAGTGTAGTAAACTAGTGTTATTGAATATTTATCTGGTAACATCTACAGAAAGGTTTCAGAGAACATTTGACAAATACAAAAAAATGCTTAAATAAAATGTTAGTGCAGCCAGCCAATCAGAGCGTAGAAACAGCCAGCCAATCAGAGCGTAGAAACAGCCAGCCAATAAGAGCGTAGAAACAGCCAGACAATCAGAGCGTAGAAACAGCCAGCCAATCAGAGCGTAGAAACAGCCAGCCAATAAGAGCGTAGAAACAGCCAGCCAATCAGAGCGTAGAAACAGCCAGCCAATCAGAGCGTAGAAACAGCCAGCCAATAAGAGCGTAGAAACAGCCAGCCAATAAGAGCGTAGAAACAGCCAGCCAATCAGAGCGTAGAAACAGCCAGTCAATCAGAGCCTTACATGTCCTCTACTTCTCGGGAGCTCAGTAGGCTGGAGGGGGGCGGGGCAGAGAACCCCATATTCAAATATCCAATCGTCTCGTCACCCGGCACCGGGTTGGGGACGGGGTTAGGGGCAGAGACGGGGAGGGGGGCTGGGCCAGGGCCTGACACCTGGGGGAGATAACACACGTTATTAGACATCAGACATCATCATCCCCACCACCATCATCATCATCATCAGAAACCACCACCACCCCCACCACCACCAACCACCACCACCACCAATACCATCATCACCACCAATACCATCATCACCACCACCCCCACCACCACCACCACCAATACCATCATCACCACCAATACCATCATCACCACCAATACCATCATCACCACCAATACCACCATCACCACCAATACCATCATCACCACCACCCCCACCACCACCACCACCAATACCATCATCACCACCAATACCATCATCACCACCACCACCACCACCACCCCCAATACCATCATCACCACCACCACCACCAATACCATCATCATCATCATCAGAAACCACCACCACCAATACCATCATCACCACCACCACCACCACCAATACCATCATCACCACCACCACCAATACCATCATCACCACCACCACCAATACCATCATCATCACCCCAGTCACACCATCATCACCACCCCAGTCACACCATCATCACCCCAGTCATTCCATCATCACCACCCCAGTCATTCCATCATCACCACCCCAGTCATTCCATCATCACCACCCCAGTCATTCCATCATCACCACCCCAGTCATTCCATCATCATCATCCCAGTCATTCCATCACCACCACCCCAGTCATTCCATCATCATCATCATAAACATCATCACCACAATCATCATCACCACCCCAGTCATTCCATCATCATCATCACCACAATCATCATCTCACCGGTATGACGGGTGTGCTGCATAGCGGAGAGAAGGCGCTGTGAGAAGAGGAGAGGAGGTTGGCAGTGGAGGGTAGAGTCTGGATGAAGGAACAGGAGGGAGAGAGCTGTCGGTGTGTCTCAGCAGGACAGTCCCCTGTCTGCCAGCCCTCCACCGTCACGTTACACCTGGACCAGGAACAAATCAATTACACAATCAGATGTCACGTTACACCTGGACCAGGAACAAATCAATTACACAATTAGATGTCACGTTACACCTGGACCAGGAACAAATCAATTACACAATTAGATGTCACGTTACACCTGGACCAGGAACAAATCAATTACACAATTAGATGTCACGTTACACCTGGACCAGGAACAAATCAATTACACAATTAGATGTCACGTTACACCTGGAACAGGAACAAATCAATTACACAATTAGATGTCACGTTACACCTGGAACAGGAACAAATCAATTACACAATTAGATGTCACGTTACACCTGGAACAGGACGTGGCGATGATAACCACCTGAAACACTGCCCCCTGTCTCCAACCCCAGTATAGAACCATCACCCACCTGAAACACTGCCCCCTGTCTCCAACCCCAGTATAGAACCATCACCCACCTGAAACACTGCCCCTGTCTCCAACCCCAGTATAGAACCATCACCCACCTGAAACACTGCCCCCTGTCTCCAACCCCAGTATAGAACCATGACCCACCTGAAACACTGCCCCCTGTCTCCAACCCCAGTATAGAACCATCACCCACCTGAAACACTGCCCCCTGTCTCCAACCCCAGTATAGAACCATCACCCACCTGAAACACTGCCCCCTGTCTCCAACCCCAGTATAGAACCATCACCCACCTGAAAAACACTGCCCCCTGTCTCCAACCCCAGTATAGAACCATCACCCACCTGAAACACTGCCCCCTGTCTCCAAACCCCAGTATAGAACCATCACCCACCTGAAACACTGCCCCCTGTCTCCAACCCCAGTATAGAACCATCACCCACCTGAAACACTGCCCCCTGTCTCCAACCCCAGTATAGAACCATCACCCACCTGAAACACTGCCCCCTGTCTCCAACCCTGTATCATCACCCACCTGAAAAACTGCCCCCTGTCTCCAACCCCAGTATAGAACCATCACCCACCTGAAACACTGCACTCTGTCCCCAACCCCAGTATAGAACCATCACCCACCTGAAACACTGCCCCCTGTCTCCAACCCCAGTATAGAACCATCACCCACCTGAAACACTGCCCCCTGTCTCCAACCCCAGTATAGAACCATCACCCACCTGAAACACTGCACTCTGTCTCCAACCCCAGTATAGAACCATCACCCACCTGAAACACTGCACTCTGTCTCCAACCCCAGTATAGAACCATCACCCACCTGAAACACTGCCCCCTGTCTCCAACCCCAGTATAGAACCATCACCCACCTGAAACACTGCCCCCTGTCTCCAACCCCAGTATAGAACCATCACCCACCTGAAACACTGCCCCCTGTCTCCAACCCCAGTATAGAACCATCACCCACCTGAAAAACACTGCCCCCTGTCTCCAACCCCAGTATAGAACCATCACCCACCTGAAACACTGCCCCCTGTCTCCAACCCCAGTATAGAACCATCACCCACCTGAAACACTGCCCCCTGTCTCCAACCCCAGTATAGAACCATCACCCACCTGAAACACTGCCCCCTGTCTCCAACCCCAGTATAGAACCATCACCCACCTGAAACACTGCCCCCTGTCTCCAACCCCAGTATAGAACCATCACCCACCTGAAACACTGCACCCTGTCTCCAACCCCAGTATAGAACCATCACCCACCTGAAACACTGCCCCCTGCCTCCAACCCCAGTATAGAACCATCACCCACCTGAAACACTGCCCCCTGTCTCCAACCCCAGTATAGAACCATCACCCACCTGAAACACTGCCCCCTGTCTCCAACCCCAGTATAGAACCATCACCCACCTGAAACACTGCCCCCTGTCTCCAACCCCAGTATAGAACCATCACCCACCTGAAACACTGCCCCCTGTCTCCAACCCCAGTATAGAACCATCACCCACCTGAAACACTGCCCCCTGTCTCCAACCCCAGTATAGAACCATCACCCACCTGAAACACTGCCCCCTGTCTCCAACCCCAGTATAGAACCATCACCCACCTGAAACACACTGCACCCTGTCTCCAACCCCAGTATAGAACCATCACCCACCTGAAACACTGCACTCTGTCTCCAACGCCAGTATAGAACCATCCTGCCCTGGCCAGGGTGCGCTCTGTAACCGCCACTGCCGGGAAGCGGGCGAAGGTGGAGATACGAAACAGTTCTGAGGAGAAAATAATAATCACAACTTTATAAGGTAGGTGTGTACAGCATGTCTAAGGTAGGTGTGTACAGCTTGTCTAAGGTAGGTGTGTACAGCTTGTCTAAGGTAGGTGTGTACAGCTTGTCTAAGGTAGGTGTGTACAGCTTGTCTAAGGTAGGTGTGTACAGCATGTCTAAGGTAGGTGTGTACAGCTTGTCTAAGGTAGGTGTGTACAGCTTGTCTAAGGTAGGTGTGTACAGCTTGTCTAAGGTAGGTGTGTACAGCATGTCTAAGGTAGGTGTGTACAGCTTGTCTAAGGTAGGTGTGTACAGCTTGTCTAAGGTAGGTGTGTACAGCTTGTCTAAGGTAGGTGTGTACAGCTTGTCTAAGGTAGGTGTGTACAGCATGTCTAAGGTAGGTGTGTACAGCTTGTCTAAGGTAGGTGTGTACAGCTTGTCTAAGGTAGGTGTGTACAGCTTGTCTAAGGTAGGTGTGTACAGCTTGTCTAAGGTAGGTGTGTACAGCTTGTCTAAGGTAGGTGTGTACAGCTTGTCTAAGGTAGGTGTGTACAGCTTGTCTAAGGTAGGTGTGTACAGCTTGTCTAAGGTAGGTGTGTACAGCTTGTCTAAGGTAGGTGTGTACAGCTTGTCTAAGGTAGGTGTGTACAGCTTGTCTAAGGTAGGTGTGTACAGCTTGTCTAAGGTAGGTGTGTACAGCTTGTCTAAGGTAGGTGTGTACAGCTTGTCTAAGGTAGGTGTGTACAGCTTGTCTAAGGTAGGTGTGTACAGCTTGTCTAAGGTAGGTGTGTACAGCTTGTCTAAGGTAGGTGTGTGTGTTTTACACCAAATAAAACCCAGATGAGCATGCGTTGTAATGTTTCTAAAACAATACATGTATTACTAGTAAGAAGTAATGTGGTACATTGCATTGGGAATTCAGACCCCTTGACCTTTCCACATTTTTTTAAATTACAGCCTTATTCTAAAATTGATTAAATTAAATGTTTTCATCAATCTACACACAATAACCCATAATGACAAAGCAAAAACAGGTTATGGAACAGAAATACCTTATTTACATAAGTATTCAGACCCTTTGCTATGAGACTCAAAATTGAGCTCAGGTGCATCCTGTTTCCATTGATCATCCTTGAGATGTTTCTACAACTTGATTGGAGTCCACCTGTGGTAAATTCAATTGATTGGACATGATTTGGAAAGGCACACACCTGTCTATATAAGGTCCCACAGTTGAAAGTGCATGTCAGAGCAAAAACCAAGCTATGAGGTCGAAGGAATTGTCCGTAGAGCTCCGAGACAGGATTGTGTCGAGGCACAGATCTGGGGAAGGGTACCAAAAAAAGTCAGCAGCATTGAATGTCCCCAAGAACACAGTGGCCTCCATCATTCTTAAATGGAAGATGTTTTGAACCACCAAGACTCTTCTTAGAGCTGGCCGCCCGGCCAGACTGAGCAATCGGGGGAGAAGGGCCTTGGTCAGGGAGGGGACCAAGAACCCGATGGTCACTCTGACAGAGCTCCAGAGTTTCTCTGTGGAGATGGGAGAACCTTCCAGAAGGACAACCATTTCTACAGCACTCCACCAATCAGGCCTTTATGGTAGAGTGGCCAGACGGAAGCCACTCCTCTGTAAAACGGCACATGACAGCCTGCTTGGAGTTTGCCAAAAGGCACCTAAAGGACTCTCAGACCATGAGAAACAAGATTCTCTAGTCTGAAGAAACCAAGATTGAACTCTTTGGCCTGAATGCCAAGCGTCACATCTGGAGGAAACCTGCCACAATCCCTGGTGGTGGCAGCATCATGCTGTGGGGATGTTTTTCAGCAGCAGGGACTAGGAGACTAGTCAGGATCGAGGGAAAGATGAACGGCGCAAAGTACAGAGAGATCCTTGATGAAAACCTGCTCCAGAGCGCTCAGGACCTCAGACTGGGGTGAATGTTCAACTTCCAACAGGACAACAACCGTAAGCACACAGCCAAGACAATGCAGAAGTGGCTTCGGGACAAGTCTCTGAATGTCCTTGAGTGGCCCAGCCAGAGCCCGGACTTGAACCCGATCAAACATCTCTGGAGAGACCTGAAAATAGCTGTGCAGCGACGCTCCCCATCCAACCTGACAGAGCTTGAGAGGATCTGCAGAGAAGAATGGGAGAAACTCCCCAAATACAGGTGTGCCAAGCTTGTAGCGTCATACCCAAGAAGACTCGAGGCTGTAATCGCTGCCAAAGGTGCTTCAACAAAGTACTGAGTAAATGGTCTGAATACTTATGTAAATGTGATCAGTTCTTTCTTTTTAATACATTTGCAAACATTTCTAAAAACCTGTTTTTGCTTTGTCATTATGGGGTATTGTGTGTAGATTGATGAGGGAAAAAAACAATTGAATACATTTCAGAATAAGGCTGTAACGTAACGAAATGTGGAAAAAGGGGTATGAATACTTTACGAATGCAATGTATATACAAAAGTATGTGGACACCCATTCAAATGAGTGGATTCGGCTATTTCAGCCACACCCGTTGCTGACAGGTGTATAAAAATCGAGCACACAGCCATGCAATCTCCATAGACAAACATTGGCAGTAGAATGACCTCACTGAAGAGCTCAGTGACTTTCAACATGGCACCGTCATAGGATGCCACCTTTCCAACAAGTCAGTTCATAAAATGTCTGCCCTGCTAGAGCTGCCCCGGTCAACTGTAAGTGCTGTTATTGTGAAGTGGAAACGTCTAGGATCAACAACGGCTCAGCCGCGAAGTGGTAGGCCACACAAGCTCACAGAACGGGACCACCGAGTGCTGAAGCACGTAAAGGTCGTCTGTCCTCGGTTGCAACACTCACTACTGAGTTCCAAACTGCCTCTGGAAGCAACGTCAGCACAATAACTGTTCGTCGGGAGCTTCATGAAATGGGTTTCCATGGCTGAGCAGCCGCACACAAACCTAAGATTACATTTACATTTACATTTTAGTAATTTAGCAGACGCTCTTATCCAGAGCGACTTACAGTTAGTGCATACATTATTATTTTCATACTGGCCCCCCGTGGGAATCGAACCCACAACCCTGGCGTTGCAAACGCCATGCTCTATCAACTGAGCTACCTCCCTGCCTGCCATTCCCTCCCCTACCCTGGACGACGCTGGGCCAATTGTGCGCCGCCCCATTGGTCTCCCGGTTGCGGCCGGCTACTACAGCAGAGCCTCTAGTGGCACAGCTAGCACTGCGATGCAGTGCCTTAGACCACTGCGCCATGCGCAATGCCAAGCGTTGGGTGGAGTGGTGTAAAGCTCGCCGCCATTGGACTCTGAAGCAGTGGAAACATGTTCTCTGGAGTGATGAATCACGCTTCACCATCTGGTAGTCCGACGGACTAATCTGGGTTTGGCGGAAGCCAGGAGAACGCTACCTGCCCCAATGTATAGTGCCAACTGTAGCATTTGGTGGAGGAAGAATAATGGTCTGGGGCTGTTTTTCATGGTTCGGGCTAGGCCCCTTAGTTCCAGTGAAGGGAAATCTCAACGCTACAGCCTACAATGACATTCTAGACGACATTCTGTGACATTCTGTGCTTCTAACTTTGTGGCAACAGTTTGAGGAAGGCCCTTCCTGTTTCAGCATGACAATACCCCTGTGCACAAAGCGAGGTCATCAAACACCTTTGGGATGAATTGGAACGCCGACTGCGAGCCAGGCCTAATCGCCCAACATCAGTGCCCGACCTCACTAATGCTCTTGTGGCTGAATGGAAGCAAGTCCCCTCAGCAATGTTCCCAACATCTAGTGGAAAGCCTTCCCAGAAGAGTGGAGGCTGCTGTTATAGCAGCAAAGGGGGACCAACTCCATATTAATGCCCATGATTTTGGAATGAGATGTTCGACGAGCACGTGTCCACATACTTTTGGTCAAGTAGTGTATAGTTTTAATATTACTTAATTTTTTGTGATCAAATGTTTTTTTTTTTTTTTTTAAGAAAGGTACACAAAACAGGTACACCTAGACAGAGAAACATGTGACCAGACGAACAAGACAAACAGTTCCCATCCCACCCTCCACCCAAAATTAGATTAGTGGTTCACAATAGCAGTGTTTTGACAGTCATACATTGATGAGAGAGCAAATATGTTTCTTTCACTAGTCCCATGCATGCGTCACACAGATATTTCCATGACTAATGTCCATGAATGATAGCACTTCAATCACAGTATACACAGCTGCTCAGCCAGGCAGTTGCTTCAAGTCGAACAAGGTTGGATATTCGAGGATTCGTTGTTCTTTGCACTGTGGAGCCCTGACCACCCGCCAATGTGGCTGGTGAAATAGACATCTTACCGCCAATGCAAAAATCGGATGTTTATTTTAGGCCCTGTGTGAGTGAGTCGTTCCTGAAGAGTTGTCGTACTGCAGGGTGTGTCTAACGTGTGTGTGTGTGTGTCTGTCTGTCTGTCTGTGTGTGTGTGTGGTGTGAGTGTCGTTCCTGAAGCGTTGTCGTACTGCAGGGTGTGTCTAACGTGTGTGTGTGTGTGTGTCTGTCTGTCTGTCTGTGTGTGTGTGTGTGTGTGTTGTGTGTGTGTGTGTGTGTGTGTGTCGTACCTGAAGAGTTGTCATACTGCAGGTCAGCTGGGGCTCCGTTCCGACACAGACCCATGAGGAACGGGCTGTTCCGGAGATGGACCAGGGTGTCCATTTACAGATCGGTTATACAGGCTAGATATAGACAGTCTAGATATACAGGTATTAGAGTTTGCAGAATTAGAGAAAAGGAAGGGCTGTTCTCCTCAGAGAGAGAGGGATAAGTATACCCAGGGCAGGGAAACACACACACACACACACACACACACACACACACACACACACACACACAGGCTCCTGCACACACACACACACACACACAGGCTCCTGCACACACACAGCCATGTGATTGATGGTAACAGGATGCGTTCTCCGTCATCTCACACATCAGCCTGTAAATGAAACTGAAGAGTTTTCTTATGAAACAGAACTGATCTGACTGCTCTGATGACAATAGAAACCTAAAGAAGAGAAACAGAAAACCGCCTTGTCTGTCACAATAATATATCACAATATGCCAGAAAACTGTCTGTCTGTCACAATAATATATCACAATATGCCAGAACAACTGTCTGTCTGTCACAATAATATATCACAATATGCCAGAAAAATGTCTGTCTGTCACAATAATATATCACAATATGCCATTTAGCAGATTATTTTATAGAAAGCGATATATCAGTCAGTCATGTCTGAGCCACAGAGGACTGTCTGCCTGTCTGCCTGTCTATCACAATATGCATTGTCAAGTCTGTCTGTTGTCTGTCTGTCTGTCAGTCTGTCTGTCTGTCTGTCTGTCTGTCTGTCTGTCTGTCTGTCTGTCTGTCTGTCTGTCTGCCTGTCTGTCTGCCTGTCTGCCTGCCTGCCTGTCTGCCTGCCTGTCTGCCTGCCTGCCTGCCTGTCTGTAACCACCAGACTAGGCCACACCACTCTGTCCGCTCCTGATAGCAACGCAACCACATCAGGTGGATCCCCTCAGCCCTGTCCCCTGGTCACACAGACAGACAGACAGACAGGTATATATAATAGCATTGCCTGTCCCCTGGTCACAGACAGGTATATAACCTCAGCCCTGTCCCCTGGTCACAGACAGGTATATAACCTCAGCCAACTGTCCCTGTCACAGACTCAGGTACATAACCTCAGCCCTGTCCCCTGACTCACAGACAGGTATACCAACCTCAGTCCTGTTTCTCCCTGGTCACAGACAGACGCCTGACTCACAACAGACACAGGTATATAACCAACAGCCCTGTCTCCCTGGTCACCAGACAGACAGACAGACAGGTATATAACCTCAGCTCTGTTCCCCTGGTCACAGACAGGTATATAACCTCAGTCCTGTTCTCCCTGGTCACACAGACAGGTATAATGTTCAACTGAAATAAAATCTTAATAATAACATTGTCTTATGGATCATCCTGGATCAGAGAGAACTGGTCTCCCTGACTCACCAACACACTCTCTGTTCTCCCTGACTCACCAACACACTCTCTGTTCTCCCTGACTCACCAACACACTCTCTGTTCTCCCTGACTCACCAACACACTCTCTGTTCTCCCTGACTCACCAACAGACTCTCTGTTCTCCCTGACTCACCAACACACTCTCTGGTCTCCCTGACACACCACTCACCAACCGACTCAACTCTGAACGCATGGCTGTGTGTATGGGGGCTGAGATTTGGGATTTGATGTCAACGTAAGACATGGTGAATATGGACAGAACTCTCACACACACACACACACACACACACACACACACACACACACACACACACACACACACACACACACACACACACACACACACAGCCCTGGGTATGGCTGGTCAACCCTCTCCCCCTGAGTGGAACATCCCTCCTGGGGTAGTTTAGGTCTCCATGGCAGCAGAGATTAACCAGACCAAGAAATAACTTTATCTGTCAGAGAGGAAGGTTTAATGGAAGAATAAAAGTTGTCCTCCTTTACTGCATAAATGTTGATAACACCTGTAGGGGAGACAGAAATATCACATTAGTAGAATGTTGTAGTAGTAGTATTTATTAGGATCCACAATTAGCTGGTGCCGAGGCAGCTGCTACTCTTCCTGAGGTCCAAATTACAGCTAAATTACATACAGCTAATTCCATATTCAGACAACAGCAGGTATGGCGGCTTGTAGGGGAGACAGAGGAACATCGCATGAATAGAATGTGTCCTACTGGTTGATTTCCCCTGTAATGAATGCATTACATAGCTACGTGGTTAAAACATTTTCAGACAACAGCAGGTGTGGCGGGTTCAGAACTTCCTGCTTTTGAATTGGAGGGAATGAATCGGTCCTAGAAAAGGACACAGATAGCTACACAGTGAAGATTTTATCATACCACTTATGTACAGTGTTTTCCTCAGACCAGGTTTAATGTAGCTTACACGCACACACCACGTACTATATTTTAAAATACAGCCAGCTAACTAGCTAGCTACAGCGGCATTCAGCTACGTAGCTAGCGCAGTCAAGTTAGGCTAAAATGGCAGAACATTAACGTATATGGCGCACGAAGTCATATTGCTTTTTTTCCAACTACTTACATTTTCCCTCCTGTACAACATTCGGGATCTGCTGTAATTCCACATTTTAAATGTGGTGCAGAAACATGTATTCATTGTCTGAGATGGTGACACTTAGTTTTAACGAGTGTTAGCTGGTGTTGTCTGTGTAGCTAAATGGCGTCATTCCATTGTTGTCAGCCGTTACTGCTAGCTAGCTAGCTACGTGCTTCCAGGGGCTACAATGTCAATATTACAGTCACAACACCACCGACCGACAACCCTGCCTGAACCCTGGTCAAACACCACAGACCGACAACCCTGCCTGAACACTGGTCAAACACCACCAGACGACAACCCTGCCTGAACCCTGGTCAAATACAACAGACCGACAACCCTACCTGAACCTGGTCAAATACAACAGACCGACAACCCTGCCTGAACACTGGTCAAACACCACAGACCGACAACCCTGCCTGAACCCTGGTCAAATACAACAGACCGACAACCCTGCCTGAACACTGGTCAAACACCACAGACCGACAACCCTGCCTGAACCCTGGTCAAATACAACAGACCGACAACCCTGCCTGAACACTGGTCAAATACAACAGACCGACAACCCTGCCTGAAACCCTGGTCAAATACAACAGACCGACAACCCTGCCTGAACCCTGGTCAAATACACCGACAACTGCCTGAAACCTGGACCAAATACAACAACCGACAACGCCTGAAACCCTGGTCAAAACACCACAGACCGACAACCTGCCTGAACACTGGTCAAACACCACAGACCGACAACCCTGCCTGAACACTGGTCAAAAACACCACAGACCGACAACCACCTGACAACCTGAACACTGGTCAAATACAACAGTGAAGCCCCTATCCTCATGTCGTTAGACCAGTGACTCACCCTCCAGAAATGTCTCTGATCTGTAGAAATCCCCTTTCTGCGGTCACTTCCTTTCCCGTAGATCTGACGACGTTTCCGACCGAGAAGAAACCAAGTAGGGTTTTAGAAATTCCACTGTCTATAGTTCTCTATGGGGAAAGAACCATCAGTGTATTAGTAATCATGATAATTCCATCCCATAATGACAGGACATTTCATAGCAAAACGAAATAACGTTACATTTTTACATTTTAGTCATTTAGCAGACGCTCTTATCCAGAGCGACTTACAGTTAGTGAGTGCATACATTTTCATAATAAATGTAATAGTCCCTTATATAACGTGGTCCTCTGTAGCTCAGCTGGTAGATCACCGCGCTTGTAACGCCAGGGTAGTGGGTTCGATCCCCGGGACCACCCATACGTAAAAATGTATGCACACATGACTGTAAGTCGCTTTGGATAAAAGCGTCTGCTAAATGCCATATTATTATTATAATATCACATGTTTTGGACCATAATTAATTACAGGATCAAACAACATTTTAATTTCAACAAGTTATACACACCAAGTTGTTTAAAATGTACAGTAGGCTTGGCTACAACATCCATTACAGGAAATGTATGCTTGTCCATGTACGGTTTTAATTTAGACCACATGATCGATCATATGACGGCGTGAATATGACAGCAGAGTAATAAACTGGTTAACTTACAGTTTTCAGGCAGATCACAGGGAGGAAAGAAGAGCTGAACTAGCGGCAGCCGAACCAGAAAGACTACATGTGGAACCTTACATTATGCTTATGACTCGACTGGCCTTCACACAAGGGGAATACCAGTTTGATTTGCAACGTGTTAAACCTTGTGGGTGGCTTAGTCAGATAATATGGTGCGAATGTGATATAGTGTAACATCTGCAACGTTAATGCAGGAACATTTTGATCGATGTTAACGTCATAGTCAACGGCCAGTTTACCTGTTGATGTTTTCCCAGTGGTGGAAAAAGTACCCAATTCTCATACTTGAGTAAAAGTAAAGATACCTTAATAGAAAATGACTCAAGTAAAAGTTAGTCACCCAGTAAAATACTACAAAAAGTAAATGGAATTAATACTTAAGTATCAAAAGTAAAAGTATACATCGATTTTCTTGTAGTTTTTTAAATTTACAGATAGCCAGGGGCACATGTAGTGTATGGAGATTATGACTTTGCTAATGTTTTCAAGTAGGAACCTGAGAGGATGTTTATTCAGTTTCAGAGGGAGTTGTTTTAGAGTGACGCCCCATAGAACAGAGGGAGTGTGTGTTGTAGACAGGGGATTGGACAGTAGAGGAAGCCACCCATATTTGGGAAAGATTATAAGTACTGGTTTGAACAAAAGAACATTAGAGCGGGCCATTGTAATTTGGAAAACACTGCTCTCCGGGTGATCATGACATCTGTAAACTTATGCTGAAATCTTGTGATATGAATAAAACTTATGATCAAAGTTCAGTATAAGCGGACTCCTTTGTTTAACAGCATAATTAGCAACATTGACTCGACACTACACACACTCCAACACTCAGACATAATTTACAACACATAATTTACAAACAAGCATTTGCGTTTTGGGACAGATCGAAATTTACTGGGGGGAGGGGTGGTCCAAAATAGGGGAGGGTTGTCAAACTATTTTCTTTTGATTTGGGGAGGGTAGTGTGGTTTTTTCGGGGGGCACAGGGGAGTAGGTTTGTTTTTTTTTGGGGGGGGCACAGGGGAGGGTTGTGTGGTTTTTTGGGGGGGCACAGGGGAGGGTTGGGTGTTTTTTTGGGGGGGGCACAGGGGAGGGTTGGGTGGTTTTTGGGGGGGGGCACAGGGGAGGGTTTGCATGGTTTTTGGGGGGGCACAGGGGAGGGTTGGGTGGTTTTTTGGGGGGCACAGGGGAGGGTTGGGTGGTTTTTGGGGGGCACAGGGGGGAGGGGCTTTTGCATGGTTTTGGGGGGGCACAGGGGAGGGTTGGGTGGTTTTGGGGGGGCACAGGGGAGGGTTGGGTGGTTTTTTTTGGGGGGGCACAGGGGAGGGTTGCATGGTTTTTGGGGGGGCACAGGGGAGGGTTGGGTGGTTTTGGGGGGGCACAGGGGAGGGTTGGGTGGTTTTTTGGGGGGGCACAGGGGAGGGTTGGGTGGTTTTTGGGGGGGCACAGGGGAGGGCTGGGTGTTTTTTTTGGGGGGCACAGGGGAGGGTTGGGTGGTTTTTGGGGGGGCACAGGGGAGGGTTGGGTGGTTTTTTGGGGGGGCACAGGGGAGGGTTGGGTGGTTTTTGGGGGGGCACAGGGGGGGAGGGTTGGGTTTTTTTTTGGGGGCACAGGGGAGGGTTGGGTGGTTTTTGGGGGGGCACAGGGGGTGGTTGGGTGTTTTTTGGGGGGGCACAGGGGGTTTTTTGGGGGGGCACAGGGGAGGGTTGGTTTTTTTGGGGGGGCACAGGGGAGGGTTGTGTGGTTTTTGGGGGGCACAGGGGAGGGTGGTGGTGTGGTTTTTGGGGGGGGAAACAGGGGAGGGTTGGTGGTTTTTTGGGGGGGCACAGGGGAGGGTAGGTGGTTTTTTTCGGGGGGCACAGGGGAGGGTAGTGCGTTTTTTCCCTGGTTTACATTAGCTCTTCTGTTCGTATTTTCCCTATATTTTCCCCCCCCCCCGGGGCTCCAACTGTGTGAACTCCCACAGGTGAACTTGAGGTTTAGGAAGACTGTGATTCAGGGCCACCAGAGTTACTCATATAATATAACAACAGTATCGTTACGTCTATAACAGATGCAGTTCCCATTCGACATAAATAAATGCTTGTCGGTGTCGTAGCATGCCACTGGCATATCTCTATCTCTCTGGGTTTAGGCCTAAGGTTCTCTTCCTTTAATACTATATATATATATACTGTATATTTATGAAAATTTATATCATACATGAAACATAGCCATAGACCGTCTTTATCGATGCATGCAAATACCGGATGCATTGTAGTGCTCAACCTCTGCATATCTGAACCGTGAGGTGGACAATAGCCTTGGTTTCTCAAATTTGCCTAAAAACCAATAAAAAATAGGCTATAGAGTAGTGTACGTCATATCTCTGACATCGAAACACTATGAGGTTAGGTTTTGTTAAATTGTTTGGGAAAGCTGTTTATAAGAACCTAAAATGTGGCAATATGGCCAACAGCCCTGCTGTTAATTGCTCAAATGCTGCTACAGGTCAGATCTGAATGCATATGGATGTCCGGTAAATTTAAATTTGGTCATGTTGTTAAAAAAACCGCCAAACGAGCTTCTATTAAACTCCTAAATGGCTCCATATTGTTCTTAAAGATTTTAGTTTGAATAATGATGCTGTCAATCGATGGCTAGCTAAGCACCCGACCCCAGTGTGGACTGAATGCCTATCGAAATCTATTCCTAGATGTGCGTGCTGGACAACTATGTAATGTCCTAGTGTCCTGTGTTAGAAATGTATTCCATGTAATGTTGTCCTGTATCTACATAAAACTCTGTAAATGTAATGTGTTGTATCTATTATGTGTCCGGTCTGTAATATTTTAGAAAGTTTGCATGTATCTATGTCTGTGTCTGTATCCATTGGATGTAAACCTGTGTCTATCTCGTATCCTAGCTATAATGTGTCTGTATCTCTTGATAATGCCTGTATCTCTGTAATGTGTCTGTATCTATGTAATGTGTCTCCCTGTATCTCTGTAATGTGTCTGTATCTCTGTAATGTGTCTGTATCTCTGTAATGTGTCGGTATCTCGGTAATGTGTCTGTATCTCTGATAATGTGTCTGTATGTAATGTGTGTCTGTATCTCTGTAATGTGTCTTTGTAATCTCTGTAATATGTCTGTATATTCTGTCTGTGTCTCTGTAATGTGTGGTCGTATCTCTGTAATGTGTCTCTGTGTATGTGTCTGTATGTAATGTGTCTGTATCTCTGTAATGTGTCTGTATCTATGTAATGTGTCTGTATCTCTGTAATGTGTCTGTATCTGTAATTGTGTAACTGTACCTGTCTGTAATGTGTCTGTATCTCTGTAATGTGTCTATATTATCTATGTAATGTGTCTGTATCTCTGTAATGTGTCTCTATCTCGCATATAATGTGTCTGTATCTCTGTAATGTGTCGGTATCTCTGTAATGTGTCTGTATCTATGTAATGTTATTGTATCTATGTAATGTGTGCTGTAATTTGTACATGTGTCTGTCTATGTATGTTTCTGTATTTCTGACTTGTATGTTCTTTTTAATGTGTCTGTATCTCTGTAATGTTCTGTTGCTCTGTAATGTGTCTGTATCTATGTAATGTGTCTGTATCTATGTAATGTGTCTGTTCTCATGTAATGTGTCCTGTGTCTGTATCTCTGTAAAAAATGTGTCTGTATCTATGTAATGTGTCTGTATCTCTGTAATGTGTCTGTATCTATGTAATGTGTCTGTATCTCTGTAATGTGTCTGTATCTCTGTAATGTGTCTGTATCTCTGTAATGTGTCTGTATCTATGTAATGTGTCTGTATCTCTGTAATGTGTCTGTATCTCTGTAATGTGTATGTATCTCTGTAATGTGTCTGTATCTATGTAATGTGTCTGTATCTATGTAATGTGTCTGTATCTCTGTAATGTGTCTGTATCTCTGTAATGTGTCTGTATCTATGTAATGTGTATGTATCTATGTAATGTGTATGTATCTCTGTAATGTGTCTGTATCTCTGTAATGTGTCTGTATCTACGTAATTGTTTATGTATTTATGTAAAAAATTGGGACCACAATGGAAATAAGTCCCCGACTTTGTTGTGTAATTCTTTAAATCATCTTTGTGTATCTATATGTATTTTTTTTACTGGCAAATAAAATAAATCCAAACTGTGCAGCGACCTATTGATGAATGGAAAGAGACATCTGTTACAAAAAATAAAAAATAAAAAACACATTGTAAAGTGGTGATCCCACTGGCTATAAGGTGAATGCACCAATTTGTAAGTCGCCTCTGGATAAGAGCGTCTGCTAAAATGACGTAAAATGTAAATGTAAATGAGATTGTTCAAGCCAAGCACTGGCAAATAAACCTGTTGGGTGGAAAATGTGTGTTGCATACTGTACCAGTCAAAAAGTTTACACGGAACACACCAACTACATTCAAGAGTTTTTCTTTATTTTACTATTTCTACATTGTAGAATAATAGTGAAGACATCAAAACATATGAAATAAACACATATGGAATCATGTAGTAACCAAAAAAAGTGTTAAACAAATCAAAATATATTTAGATTTTAGATTCTTCAAAGTAGCCATCCTTTGCCTTGATGACAGCTTTGCACACTCTTGGCATTCTCTTAACCAGCTTCACCTGGAATGATTTTCCAACAGTCTTGAAGGAGTTCCCACATATGATGAGCACGTGTTAGCTGGTTTTCCTTCACTCTGCGTCCGACTCATCCCAAACCATCTCAATTGGGTTGAGGTCGGTGGATTGTGGAGGCCAGGTCATCTGATGCAAGCACTCATCACTCTCCTTCTTGGTCAAATAGCCCTTACACAGTCTAGGAGGTGTGTTGTGGTGGGTCATTGTCCTGTGGAAAAACGAATTATAGTCCCACTAAGCCCAAACCAGATGGGATGGCGTATCGCTGCAGAATGCTGTGGTAGCCCAGCTTGTTAAGTGTGCCTTGAATTCTAAATAAATCACAGACAGTGTCACCAGCAAAGCACCCCCACACCCTCACACCTCCTCCATGCTTCTCGGTGGGAACCACACATGCAGAGATCATCTGTTCACCTACTCTGCGTCTCACAAAGACGCGGCAGTTGGAACAAAAATATATAAATTTGGACTCATCAGACCAAAGGACACATTTCCACCAGTCTAATGTCCATTGCTCAGTGTTTCTTGGCCCAAGCAGGTCCCTTCTTATTGGTGTCCTTTAGTAGTGGTTTCTTTGCAGGTAATTCACCATGAAGGCCTGATACACACAGTCCCCTCTGAACAGTTGATGGTTGAGATATGTTGGTGACTTGAACTCATGTGAGGCATTTATTTGTGGCTACAATTTCTGAGGCTGGTAACTCTAATGAAACTTATCCTGTGCAGCAGAGGTAACTCTGGGTCTTCCATTCCTGTGGCGGGTCCTCATGAGAGCCAGTTTCAACATAGCGCTTGATGGTTTTTGCGACTGCACTTGAAGAAACTTTAAAAGATGTTGAGATGTGTCTATTACAGAGATACAGACACATTGCAAATTGGAGTGGGTCTAGGGTTTTCCTAGTCCCCACAGTTGACTGTAAGTAAGCATTTCACTGTAAGGTCTACACCTGTTGTATTCGGCGCAAGTGGCAAATAACATTTTATTTTATTTTATTTTATGAATACCATATTTCAGTCTGTGCTAGCAAAACAGTCCTGTAGCGTAGCATCTGCTTCATCTGACCACTTCTGTATTGAGCGAGTCACTTGTACTTCCTGCTTTAGTTTTTCCTTGTAAGCAGGAATCAGGAGGATAGAATTATGTTCAGATTTGCCAAATGGAGGGCGAGGGAGAGCTTTGTATGTGTCTCTGTGTGTAAAGGTGGTCTAGAGTTTTGTTTTCCTCTGGTTGCACATTTAACATGCTGGTAGAAATTAGGTAAAACTAATTTAAGTTTGCCTGCATTAAAGTCCCCGGCCACTAGGAGCGCTGCCTCTGGATGATCATTTTCTTGTTTGCTTATGGCCTTATCCAGCCCGTTGAGTGCGTCTTAGTGCCAGATCAGTTTTGTGGTGGTAAATAGACAGCTATGAAAAAATATAGATGAAAAACTCTCTGGTAGATAGTGACACTAATTTTGGCCGCTAATGTGGCTATCATACGGACGACTTTGTCGACCACTTTGAAAAAAAGGTTGATAACATCCGCTACTCATTCACTCAGCCTATTGAGTCCACCAGTCTCACTCACCCTATGCCTTGACCTCTTTCTCCCCTCTCTCTCTAGATGACATCTTGCGACTATTGAGGTCTGGCCGCCCGACAACCTGCCCGCTTGACCCCATCACCTCTTCCCTTCTCCAGACCATCTCTGGACACCTTCTCACTTCCCTCATAAAACTCATTCCTGACCACTGGCTGCGTTCCCTCTGACTTCAAAATGGCAGAGTTGCCTCCTTAAGAAACTAACAACTCGACTCATCCTGACATCAAAAAAACTACAGACCTGTATCCCTTCTTTCTTTTCTTTCCAAAACACTTGAGCGTGCTGTCTCTGATTAACTCTCTCGTTATCTCTCTCAGAACGATCTCCTTGACCCTAACCAGTCAGGCTTCAAGACGGGTCACTCAACTGAGACTGCTCTTCTCTGTGTCACAGAGGCTGTCCGCACTGCGAAGGCTGACTCTCTCTCCTCTGTTCTCATCCTCCTAGATCTAGCCGCTGCCTTCGACACCGTGAACCATCAGATCCTCCTCTCCACCCTCTCAGGCCTGGGCGTCTCAGGCTCTGCACACTCTTGGATTGCATCCTACCTGGCAGGCCGCTCCATACCAGGTGACGTGGAGAGGATCTGTGTCTACACCACATACTCTCATGCTGGTGTCCCCAGGGGCTCGGTTCTAGGCCCTCTCCTCTTCTCTCTATACACCAAGTCACTCGGCTAAGACATATCTTCACATGGTCTCCTATCATTGCTATGCGGATGACACCATCTACTTTTCTCCTTCCCCCCTTCTGACACCCAGGTGGCGACATGCATCTCTGCATGCCTGGCAGATATCTCAACTTGGATGTCGGCTCATCACCTCAAGCTCAAACTCGACAAGACGGAAAGCTGCTCTTCCTCCAGGGAAGGCCTGCCCGCTCAAAGACCTCTCCATCACGGTTGACAAACTCCACAGTGTCCCCCTCCTAGAGTGCAAAGAACCTTTGGCGTGACCCTGGATAACACCCTGTTGTTCTCTGCAAACATCAAAGCAGTGACCCGCTCCTGCAGGTTCATGCTTTTACAACATCCCTAGAGTACGACCCTACCTCCCACAGGAAGCGGCAGAGGTCCTAATCCAGGCACTTGTCCTCTCCCATCTGGACTACTGCAACTCGCTGTTGGCTGGGCTCCCCCGCTTGTGCCATCAAACCCCGCAACTTATCCAGAATGCTGCAGCCCGCCTGGTTTTCAACCATCCCAAGTTCTCCCATGTCACCCCGCTCCTCCGCACAATCCCACTGGCTTCCAGTCGAAGCTCGCATCCACTACAAGACTGTGGTGCTAATGTTATTGAAACTGAAGTAGATAGCCTTGAATTGTACACAGCATCCTCCTCTCACTCTATCTTGGTTCGTGCAGGGTAACTGTGACATCCTCCTCAGACCAATTGCCAGTACGCCCAGCTCGGGGATCCAAAAGGAGTATCTCAGTTTCAAGGTCCCAGCTTTGAGAGAAGAAGCATCGTCAGGCACATGCCAACGTTAATAATGAATCATGTAAATCATGCTTATATGACTTGTTTGTATATAAGGACTGGAAGGGAACGCCCTTTTCAGAGTTTTCATCAAGTTTGGATAGATTTTTGTGAACCTCTCCGGCCATGAGTTTGAGTAGTGAACTTCCACGACAACTTTGGCGTCAACAAACAGGATGTTTGTTCCTCTCAACGTGATCCATCAGTGAAGGTCTGAGAGGGAACACCAGTGGCGCATTCTTGGGGTAGACGTAAGGGGACATTCCCGTCTCACTAAATGAAGGACGAGGACCCGCCCATAACAGACCTTCACTGTGGGATGCGTCTGGGAGAAAACAAAACATCTACGAAACCTAGAAGGACAACTCAACTGATTTCAGTAAGTCAATTTAAATGAATTTGTATGAAAATAAAAATTAATAATAAAACCAAGAAAACTAAATATAAAAATGAAGTAAGGTACCATAGTCTTAAGAAGGCTACAGCTAGTCTTAGGAGAAGGCTACAGCTAGTCTCAGGAGAAGGCTACAGCTAGTCTCAGGAGAAGGCTACAGCTAGTCTTAGGAGAAGGCTACAGCTAGTCTTAGGAGAAGGCTACAGCTAGTCTTAGGAGAAGGCTACAGCTAGTCTTAGGAGAAGGATACAGCTAGTCTTAGGAGAAGGCTACAGCTAGTCTCAGGAGAAGGCTACAAGCTAGTCTTAGGAGAAGGCTACAGCTAGTCTCAGGAGAAGGCTACAGCTAGTCTTAGGAGAAGGCTACAGCTAGTCTTAGGAGAAGGCTACAGCTAGTCTCAGGAGAAGGCTACAGCTAGTCTCAGGAGAAGGCTACAGCTAGTCTCAGGAGAAGGCTACAGCTTAGTCTTAGGAGAAGGCTACAGCTAGTCTTAGGAGAAGGCTACAGCTAGTCTCAGGAGAAGGCTACAGCTAGTCTTAGGAGAAGGCTACAGCATACGTCTTAGGAGAAGGCTACAGCTAGTCTTAGGAGAAGGCTAGAGCTAGTCTTAGGAGAAGGCTACAGCTAGTCTTAGGAGAAGGCTACAGCTAGTCTTAGGAGAAGGCTACAGCTAGTCTTAGGAGAAGCCTACAGCTAGTCTTAGGAGAAGGCTACAGCTAGTCTTAAGAAGGCTACAGCTAGTCTCAGGAGAAGGCTACAGCTAGTCTCAGGAGAAGGCTACAGCTAGTCTCAGGAGAAGGCTACAGCTAGTCTTAGGAGAAGGCTACAGCTAGTCTTAGGAGAAGGCTACAGCTAGTCTTAGGAGAAGCCTACAGCTAGTCTTAGGAGAGGCTACAGCTAGTCTCAGGAGAAGGCTACAGCTAGTCTCAGGAGAAGGCTACAGCCAGTCTCAGGAGAAGGCTACAGCTAGTCTCAGGAGAAGGCTACAGCTAGTCTTAGGAGAAGGCTACAGCTAGTCTTAGGAGAAGGCTACAGCTAGTCTTAGGAGAAGGCTACAGCTAGTCTTAGGAGAAGGCTACAGCAGCTAGTCTTTAGGAGAAGGCTAGAGTGAGGCAGGAAAAGCCCCCACTGACAATTGTCTGTAGCATTTATGAGAAGAGTCTACGTGGTCTGAGAACCACTGAAAATAGCACAAGGTATTATTGAGCACGAGTGTTATTTTATACAGTGCCTTGCAAAAAAGTATTCATCCCCCTTGGCGTTTTTCCTATTTTGTTGCATTACAACCTAAGTGTCACATGATCTGTCACATGATCTCAGTAAATATACACCTGTTCTGAAAGGCCCCAGAGTCTGCAACACCACTAAGCAAGGGGCATCACCAAGCAAGCGGGCACCATGAAGACCAAGGAGCTCTCCAAGCAGGTCAGGGACCAAAGTTGTGGATAAGTACAGATCAGGGTGGGTTATAAAAAAATATCTGAAACTTGAACATCCCACAGACCACCATTAAATCCATAATTAAAAAAATGGAAAGAATATGGCACCACTATAAAACTGCCAAGAGAGGACCGCCCACCAAAACTCACGGACCAGGCAAGGAGGGCATTAATCAGAGACGCAACAAAGAGACCAAAGATAACCCTGAAGGAGCTGTAAAGCTCCACAGCGGAGATTGGAGTATCTGTCCATAGGACCACTTTAAGCCGTACGTACAGTGGGGAAAAAAAGTATTTAGTCAGCCACCAATTGTGCAAGTTCTCCCACTTAAAAAAGATGAGAGAGGCCTGTAATTTTCATCATAGGTACACGTCAACTATGACAGACAAAATTGAGGAAAAAAAATCCAGAAAATCACATTGTAGGATTTTTTATGAATTTATTTGCAAATTATGGTGGAAAAATAAGTATTTGGTCACCTACAAACAAGCAAGATTCTGGCTCTCACAGACCTGTAACAACTTCTTAAGAGGCTCCTCTGTCCTCCACTCGTTACCTGTATTAATGGCACCTGTTTGAACTTGTTATCAGTATAAAAGACACCTGTCCACAACCTCAAACAGTCACACTCCAAAACTCCACTATGGCCAAGACCAAGAGCTGTCAAAGGACACCAGAAACAAAATTTGTAGACCTGCACCAGGCTGGGAAGACTGAATCTGCAATAGGTAAGCAGCTTGGTTTGAAGAAATCAACTGTGGGAGCAACTATTAGGAAATGGAAAAAACATACAAGACCACTGATAATCTCCCTCGATCTGGGGCTCCACACAAGATCTCACCCCGTGGGGTCAAAAATGATCACAAGAACGGTGAGCAAAATTCCTAGAACCACACAGGGGGACCTAGTGAATGATCTGCAGAGAGCTGGGACCAAAGTAACAAAGCCTACCATCAGTAACACCACTACGCCGCCAGGGACTCAAATCCTGCAGTGCCAGACGTGTCCCCTGCTTAAGCCAGTACATGTCCAGGACCGTCTGAAGTTTGCTAGAGTACATTTGGATGATCCAGAAGAGGATTGGGAGAATGTCATATGGTCAGATGAAACCAAAATATAACTTTTTTGGTTTAAAAACTCAACTCGTCGTGTTTGGAGGACAAAGAATGCTTGAGTTGCATCCAAAGAACACCATACCTACTGTGAAGCATGGGGTGGAAACATCATGCTTTGGGGCTGGTTTTCTGCAAAGGGACCAGGACGACTGATCCGTTGTAAAGGAAAGAATGAATGGGGCCATGTATCGTGATATTTTGAGTGAAAACCTCCTTCCATCAGCAAGGGCATTGAAGATGAAACGTGGCTGGGTCTTCAGCATGACAATGATCCCAAAACACACCGCCCAGGCAACGAAGGAGTGGCTTCGTAAGAAGCATTTCAAGGTCCTGGAGTGGCCTAGCCAGTCTCCAGATCTCAACCCCATAGAAAATCTTTGGAGGGAGTTGAAAGTCCGTGTTGCCCAGCGACAGCCCCAAAACATCACTGCTCTAGAGGAGATCTGCATGGAGGAATGGGCCAAAATACCAGCAACAGTGTGTGAAAACCTTGTGAAGACTTACAGAAAAAGTTGACCTGTGTCATTGCCAACAAAGGGTATATAACAAAGAATTGAGAAACTTTTGTTATTGACCAAATACTTATTTTCCACCATAATTTGCAAATAAATTCATAAAAAATCCTACAATGTGGATTTCTGGAGAAAAAAAATCTCATTTTGTCTGTCATAGTTGACGTGTACCTATGATGAAAATTACAGGCCTCTCTCATCTTTTAAGTGGAGAACTTGCACAATTGGTGGCTGACTAAATACTTTTTTTCCCCACTGTACACAAAATAGTCAAAATTGATTAAAGTGGGCTTTACGGAAGAGTGGCCAGAAAAAATCCATTGCTTAAAGAAAAAATAAGCCAAAAGGCATGTGGGAGACTCCTCAAACATTTGGAAGAAGGTACTGTAGTGTATTAAGATTATGTCTTTGTTAAATGTTTTTCATGAAGAAATGAATGTTGGTTATGTTAGTATCAAAAGACAATGTTCACATACAATAGACAGGAAGTGTGTGTGTAAAACTGGTGATTGGCCAGAAGAGGGAGCCCATCTTGTTGCATTGTTTATAAAATAGGGGTACACGAAGAAGAGCGGGGCAGAGCAGCCATTAGAATTGGAGGACACTGCTCTCCAGACCTCGCGAGTCTGTCACTCATGCTGACGCTTGTGATCTGAATAAACCTTATGATCAACGTTCAGTATGAGCAGACTCCTTTGTTGACAGCAATAATGGCCACCACTCATCAGATACGACATAATGGCGCCCAACGTGGGGCTGGGTTTGCGTCTCTTCCTTGTTTCAGTCAACCGCCAGGCTAACTCGCTTTGAAGCATGGCCAAAAAAAGGGTGAGTGTTTTCTTACCGCTTCGGAGTTTGTTAGATTGGATACGACTTGTGTACACTGGAGAGATGTACCATAAGACCTTGCCTCGGGTGGCGTTGTTGCTGTCGACTAGAGTCTGCTAAAATGTTATTCCATTGGTAACGGTTGGCAATGGGGAAATTTAGAGCATTAAGATAGATTCCATTGGTAACGGGTGACAATGGGGAAATTTAGAGCATTAAGATAGATTCCATGGTAAAGGGTGACAATGGGGAAATTTAGAGCATTAAGATAGATTCCATTGGTAACGGGTGACAATGGGGAAATTTAGAGCATTAAGATAGATTCCATTGGTAACGGGTGACAATGGGGAAATTTAGAGAAGGCCGATATGCATTCATCTTTAGGGCACTGTACCGCTTTAAGACCCCGGGTGGGCCATTTTAGATAATGGGCCGGCAATCCGTTTACACGATAGAATGGGTGGACGGTGGGTTTTTCTTTTTAAAGAGAGCTCGGATTAATGAGGTTTATCTGATTGTGATTATGATTTGACTTTCGTCCGACGGGATGTTTGATTGGGTTTGATTTCTCGGTGTAATGCTCATTAGTCCCGGTAGCAAAAACGGTAGGATAAATATGTTAAAATTGATAGGACAGTGCAGGGTATGTTTCTGTGTAGTAGGCCGCAGTTAGCTAGAGGCTAAGGCTAATGTCAATGCTAAATGGGAGTGTGTTTCATGCTACATGGTACATCGTGGCTAAGGCTAATGCTAAATGCTAATTGTGTTGTGTGCTACATGCTAATGTATCCTTAGAGACTCCATTGCGATGGATTAAAGTCTCTTAAATTTGTCTCTGTGTGTGTGAGTCAGGTTATATGTTTTGTGAGCGCTGTTAAATGTGTTGACTATAAGGGGGAAACGGGAGTTACAGCTGGACTGTTAACCGTCTATTTGGGATTGGGGAGAGTCCACGGTGAAAAAAGCATGGGGTTTAAATGATGGTGCGCATGCGCTTGATTTTACGGGGCTAAAACTACAACATGCGGTTGTGCTAAGCCTACAAAACAAAATGGTGGGTACAGGTCATAGGTCCCATTTGGCGTTACCCTGCAAGGGAAAATAGACAGACAGAGGAGAAATTTTAACACGAATATTCTAGGTGTTACATCGGCGATGGTTAAAGATGAAACTTGTTTTGTGATCTATTGAATTTATACATTAAATATATGTGGCGAAGTATAATGAATTGAATTAAATGACGGATTAAAATAAAATAAAAATGTTTTTGAGCGATCTATTTAGTTCTGTGAGTTTAGTCTTAGAGTGAATCATGTAGAACGAACGAATATTGAATGGTTGGAAATACTCAGTGATTGCATTAACTACTAAAAGCTGTTTCTGTGTCTTTGTCACCTTGTCATGAGAGACAGGAGAGAGGGGGAGCGAGGAGATACAGGAAGTGATCACGTGACGCGGCAGAGGATCAAGTAAAAAAAAAAGGTTTTACTGTTACAAGATATGTGATGTTATGACGATTTTACATAGGCTTGGCAAATGATTCATTAAAAATTGCATTGAGGCTATGGCATCACTTGGGTTAATTACAGATGTTTTGGGAATCAAGGACTGACATTGTTCTGTAAATTTAAGATAATTTGATGCTGATAGAGCAAGGGGTTATGGGAAATTGGAGTATTGAAGGGTTAGAGGCTTTGTTTTTGGGATTGCTTTGAAGTTGACTAAACTAAATTTACTTGCATTTGATGGGTTGTGGTAAGATAGCCAACACTAATTTGATAAATTGGTGATATAGGAATAAAAAATTGGTTTTAAATTATTCATAATTTTTTAATTGAGTTTTTAATTGGTTTTTTATTTTTTAATTAAATGGTTTTTGAAATAAGGCATTTAATTGAATTTTTTAATATTCATATTTTATTTTATTTTATTTTTGGGGTTGTAGGGTTATATTAATAATTTAAGGGGGAAGCCATAGGCTATACCAGTCTAAAATAAGATAGTTCACAATAAAGGAATATAAAAGGGTTGATATAGGGGAAAAATTGACTAAAAATAGTAATTCTTTTAACTAAAGTAGTGTTAGGAGAAACTAATGGCAGATGTTAGTACACCTTTCTCACATACGGATTCAGCAAAAAGACACCCACCTTATGAGAAGGAAGTGATCACCTTTCAGTGATCATCCAGGAGGGTCATTATGGCATCAGAGATAAAGACGAATAATAGATAGAGGACAAGCAGAAACGACGATGAAGATGAATTCAAAACTCCAGAAGGAAGAAAAACCGAGATGTCTGGGAACTTAAAAGAAGATGAGGATGATGAAGATGAGAGTGATTGAGAGAGAGTCATGGGTGGATATGACTCTGTGATCAGAAGGAAGTTGGCAAGAGAGAAACGAAGAAGGATATACGAGATTTGATCTCTGATGAAAGTTGAACGAAGAAGGAGACAAGAGATTCGAGTCTGATGAAGAAAGCGATGAAGATTTGGAGATTAAAGGTGCTTTATGTTCAAGAGGATTTTATCCTACAATGGACTGGCAAAGAAGAAATAGGAGATATAGACCGAGGCGTATCAGGCCTGGAGGAAGCGACGACTTTGGGAGAGGTAAGAGAGCTAGAGGAACAGCTCGAGACGCTGAAGATACAGAAGAGGAGAAACTGGCTGAGAGGATCCCAAGAATGGAGAAGAACAAAGAAGAAATAGAAAGAAGGAGGAAGATTTCAGCTACATTCCTTTCCAGCAACTTTCAGAAGACTGTTATAATTGTGGACAGATTGGTCACTTACCTGTGATGGAAATGTGTCAGGAGAAAACAACAGAGGAAGAATAAAGGAGCAAGTGAAGATCACCTGTTAGTGCCTAGAAGAGACGAAGGGGGGTATCAGCTGAGAGCATCGATTAGAGAAGAAGAGAAAATAGCTAACAATTGAAGTAAAAAACAACCGACCATTAGAAGTGATAGTGAATAGGGGAAAACTTATCTGTGGTTCAGCTAAAGAGGTTAAACATCTCACTAATTGAAACTATTAATTAGGATAGGGATTTGAGGTAGTAAAAACAGTTAATTACTATTTAAGGTACTAATATTAGAAGATACTGTTATTGCAGTGTTGGGAAGAGATGCATGTTTAAATTGAATTGTACAATAAGATGTACACTAGACGACTGGGTTTTTGGGAATCATGTGCTTAAAAAAGATAATATCATAGGAGGATGATAATCTATTGTTCTGTCTATTAGACAATCTGTCTGGAAAAATAAAGTCTAAAAGGGGTGACTATTATTCAGGGTTACATTCTTACACTAAGAGATTTCAGGCTAGGCTAAAAGGTGTTTAGTCGTTTTGCCCAAGTCTGTGTGTAATGAGTCAGAAGCAGGTGGGGAACTTTCCCAATCACATATTCTAAAAAATTGGTGGTAAGGGATTTTGTGAATAAATCAGGGGAAAAAGTTTTTAAAATGTTATGAGAGAAAACATTAGATTAAAATTAAGTTAGGAGTAGATTAGGGTTGAAGGAACTCTGTGAGACAGTAAGCTAAGTTTCAAAGTTAGTAGTAAGAGAGAGAACAATGGTGAAGGACACTGTAGAGTAGGAAGATCAAGGTAAATTATAGGTGTATTTTGTGTAATCAAAAGTTTGAAAGTCAGGGATTTAGAGAAAGGACTGAGATTTGGGGAAAAAGTGACACTAGTGGTGATAGATGGAAGTACAAGCAAAGACAACTTTTTTCTTTGGGGGAAAACTAGGAGCAACAATAAGGACATTAACACTTCAGTCTTCTATTATAACAACAGTGAGAAGCAATTTAACTCTTTCAACATTGATAGGTATAAAGCCATAAATATATCGCATTTGGTTATAAGGGAACCAATACAGCACCAATTTTAGGGGAAAGAATACTTATTGGGTTTAGGATGGGGACGTTCCTCCCATATGGAGAGATAATTATGGAGAATAAGTATTGTTATCAGGACCAGGAGTAGAAGCTGTTGCACTTAGTCAAAGGAGGGATAGGTTGTACAACGATATGAAGTGGAAGAGGTTAGGAGTGACTGTTCACTTATTTGGCGTAATGTTACAGAGAAAGGTCAGGGAGAATATATGTATACTTATCTAGTGCAAGCATTAGAAGTTGTTCCGGTTAAGAATTATGGGTTAAAGGGCTATGTAATTCGTAAAGTGACGCTTATAATGGAAGATTTGAGGTTCTGTTGACGTTTTCCACAGTCATTGAGGGAATTCAGGAGGAGTAGATTACAGTAGTCACTCAACAGTAGATAATACACGAGGATAATGGGAACTTTTGCACTAGAAGTAATTAGGGTTGATACAGCAGCTAAATCAACTACTTTAATGGTAACTTTGGAAGGGATTAGTGATACGATGGCAATAGCAAATGTAGGGAGTATGACATCGACAACAACTTTTCTGAAATTAAATGGGGAATTTTAGACTCAGGGTTTATGTTACGGATGGAGAGTGCTGTCAAGGATAGTACGAATAGGGTTAAAATAGGAGAGCAGATAGTAGTAGAGAGAATATAGATTCATCATGGAGGACAGGATGAGGTCTTTGATTTTAATGACAGACAGGGAGAGGTATCTGATCAGTACCGCTCGTTCTTCTGTTGTGGAAATTAGAGATTAGATTAACTCATTCTGTAAGATCAGTGAGGAATCTGAGGGTCCATGTCTGTTGAGAATTCCAGCACCAAACATGTTAGACGGGTCGCGCGGCCTCCTATCAGGTATGGGGGTCAGTCTTATGCTTTGGCATGACTGTGTATTGGCAACAGTCATTGACAGATAAAATAATGTCGTTGTCAGAACAGTGGTTTAAGCCTAGGTTTAAGTGTTCTTGGTTAAATGAATTACCTATGGAAATTGTTAAATGGGAAAGGAAAATCAGGTAACAACGGAACCCTGAAGTATTCAGGTGAAACATTGAGGGCTAAAAGTTATTTTTGTTCTAATAAAACATATGAGGTAAAGGGTATGTTTATGGGAATATCAGATTGTGATGATTATATGATGACTTTGGATAAGCATGGCCTTAAGGGTAGTACTGAGAAATATAAGGTTAATTTTTAATATACCAGGTAGTAAGAACAGCAGGACTTTGATGGTTAAACGATTAGCTTTTGACTGACAATGTGACTATTGGGGATTTTTGAGATATTTGGAGGGTTTGTGGTGATAAAGTATATATTCTTACATTATGGATGGATAGGATTTTGTTACATGTCAACGTTGAAGCTTCCATATGAGGTTTTATCATTATAAGAGGGATAGCACCGGACACAGCTAAATCTAGGGTTAAAAGGGTGACATGACTACATGTCATAGTCTTCAAGCCTATCATTGAAGGATAAATCTTAAGGGAGAAGGGGGGACTTTATTCATGGTATGGTGTAACATTTGGGAAGATCATATTGATAAATATTAGGTTATACTTTGAGTCCAGATAGTTCAGATAATATCACTGGGTTTATAGATGCATTGAAGGAAAATAAGGATGCATTTGGAAAGACTTGGTTGCAAGATCAGTTAGGCCAGTAGGGGGCAGTGAGGGTCAGATTTTAGTTTCAGCTTTGATAACACTGTGTGATGTTTGTAATTTGTTACTGACCTTTGAGAAAGCTATGATATTAAGATAGGTTGGAGAGTGCCTGGAGACTACACTCAGATGCCGGTGTTGACTGTTCCTGATCTGGATAAAGATGGACCAGTGGAACTGAATGGATAAATATCATTTTTTGATTATTTGTTCATTTTTCAAACTTTTTTTTTTCAATATTGGGGTGATTTTGGTATGATTTATGAATCAAAGGGGGGAATAGGTTTATGTGATTCAATGCATCATTTATAGATCATTTTTATATTCTTAGTTGATATTGATGGTCAATTTCAAAATGTTGTTTTGCAAAAGATACTGTTGGGTTCTTTTTCTTTTCTTCCAGAAGCATTTGGGGGACATGTGGAGATTGAAATACTCAAACAAGGACAATATGAAGGGACAATATGAACTGGAGGAGATGAAACAAGGAGGGTGTGGCTGATTCCATCATCACAGTTCATTGGAAGTCGAGACTACAGGGAGACCCCCCCCCCCCCCCCCCCCCCCCCCCCCCCCCCCCCCCCCCCCCCCCCCCCCCCCCCCCCCCTCTCTCTTCTCTTCCCCCCCCCCCTGAAGTAGTGGACTACATTCCAGTGTCTGCAATGAAATATAGGACATGTGTTAATACATAATTGTGTAATAGCCTCAGGGATTAATTTTGTAGAATGATGTTTGATGTTATTGAATACATGTGAGGATCTTAGATGTTTTTGTTTATTTCGTGAATGCAAGTTTAGGGACAGAGAGGCTAGGAAGGAGAGTTTCATGTACGGTCCAATGGGTTGACAGCCTTACAATGGATATTTATTGGATAGGATTTTGTTTGCAGGGGCTTACATGTGTATTTAATTGCATCATAGTTTCAAAGGCATTTACATGGTTTTATGAGGTTATCTGGAGTACCGAGGTGGTTGCTGGGGGAAAGAGGGACCGTGAGAGAATTTTACTGTCTTGATTGATGGATGGATATCTGAAAAGATGGCTGCCGGACAGTTTTTCGCTCTTACACTCCATAGAGATTTGTTAATATTTCATAGTAATGTATTCACACTTCATAAACAGTTATTTCATAAGAAAGGTATTTACACTCTAGAGGAGAATGTTTTTGGTTTAAGGTTAAAGATACTCAATAAGATAAATTGTTACTAGTCATAATCCTATTGTTGTCGAGACTTTTTAGTTTTGTCTCGAAGGGGGGAATATGTAGTGTATTAAGATTATGTCTTTGTTAAATGTTTTTCATGAAGAAATGGAATGTTGGTTATGTTAGTATCAAAAGACAATGTTCACATACAATAGACAGGAAGTGTGTTGTAAACTGGTGATTGGCCAGAAGAGGGAGCCCATCTTGTTTGCATTGTTTATAAAATAGGGGTACACGAAGAAGAGCGGGCAGAGCAGCCATTAGAATTGGAGGACACTGCTCTCCAGACCTCGCGAGTCTGTCACTCATGCTGACGCTTGTGATCTGAATAAACCTTATGATCAACGTTCAGTATGAGCAGACTCCTTTTGTTGACAGCACATAATGACCACCACTCATCAGATACGACAGTACTCTGGTCATGAGCTTTTTGGCCATCAAGGAAAATGCTATGAACACCATCCCCACAGTGAAGCATGGTGGTGGCATTATCATGCTGTGGGGATGTTTTTATCGGCAGGGACTGGGAAACTGGTCAGAATTGAAGGAATGATGGATGGTGCTAAAATAAGGGGAAATCTTGAGGGAGACCTGTTTCAGTCTTCCAGAGATTTGAGACTGGGACGGAGGTTCACCTTCCAGCAGGACAATGACCCTAAGCATTCTGCTAAAGCAACACTCGAGTGGTTTAAGGGGAAACATTTAAATGTCTTGGAATGTCCTAGACAAAGCTCAGACCTCAATCCATTTGAGAATCTGTGATATGACTTAGAGATTGCTGTACACCAGCGGAACCCATCTAACTTGAAGGAGCCTGGAGCAGTTTTGCCTGGAAGAATGTGCAAAAAATCCCAGTGGCTAGATGTGCTAAGCTTATAGAGACACACCCAAGAGACTTGCAGCTGTAATTGCTGCAAAAGGTGGCGCTACAAAGTATTGACTTTTGGGGGGGGGTGAATAGTTATGCACGCTCAAGTTTTCTGTTTCAATAATGTCAGCTAACCACATCATATAATACAACAATCTGATACATGGATAAGTCTTTAACATGTCATCTAACCACATCACATCATATGATATATTGATCTGATACCTGGATAGGTGTTTAAAATGTCAGCTAACCACATCATATGGTGTTTAAAATGTCAGCTAACCACATCCTACGGTGTTCAACGTGTCAGCTAACCACATCATATGGTGTTTAATATGTCAACAAACAAAATCATATGGTGTTTAACATGTGAGCTAACCACATCATATGATATAACGATCTGACACCTGGATAAGTGTTTAACATGTCAGCTAACCACATCAAATTATGTTTAACATGTCACTAACCACATCATATGGTTTTTAACATGTCAGCTAACCACATCATATGGTGTTTAACATGTCAGCTGAAAACATCATATGGTGTTTAAAATGTCAGCAAACCACATCATGTGATGTTTAACATGTCAGCTAACCACATTATTGAAATAACAATCTGAAATCTGGATCGGTTTTAAAATGTCAGCTAACCAAATCATATGGTGTCCCGCCATGACATGGTGTCCCGCCATGACATGGTGTTTAAACATGTCATGGCGGGAAGCTGTCTCCGCACCACGTGCTCTCACCACTGGTGTCCCCCAGGGATCGGTTTTGGCCCTCTCCTTTCTCCCTATACACCAAGTCACTTGGCTCTGTCATATCCTCACATGGCCTTTCCTATCATTGCTACGCTGACGATACACAACTCTAACTTCTTCCTTTCCCCCTTCTGATCACCAAGGTGGCGAATCGCATCTCTGCATGTCTGGCAGACATATCAGTATGGATGACGGATCACCACCTCAAGCTGAACCCCTGGCAAGACGGAGCTGCTCTTCCCTCCCCGGGAAGGACTGCCCGTTCCATGATCTCGCCATCACGGTAGACAACTCCGCTGTGTCATCCTCCCAGAGTGCGAAGAGCCTAGGCGTGACCCTGGACAACACCCTGTCGTTCTCCGCCAACATCAAGGCGGTGACCCGCTCCTGCAGGTTCATGCTCTACAACATTCGGAGAGTGCGACCCTGCCTTACACAGGAAGCGGCGCAGGTCCTCGGTCCAGGCACTTGTCATCTCCCGTCTGGACTACTGCAACTCGCTGTTGGCTGGGCTCCCTGCCTGTGCCATTAAACCCCTACAACTCATCCAGAATGCCGCAGCCCGTCTGGTGTTCAACCTTCCCAAGTTCTCTCACGTCACCCCCCTCCTCCGCACACTCCACTGGCTTCCAATTGAAGCTCGCATGCCGCTACAAGACCATGGTGCTTGCCTTTGGGAGCAGTGAGGGGAACGGCACCCCTGTACCTTCAGGCTCTGATCAGTCCCTACCCCCAAACGAGGACATTGCGTTCATCACACCTCTGGCCTGCTGGCTCCCCTCCTCTGCGGAAGCACAGCTCCCCCTCAGCACCAGTCAAAACTGTTCGCTGCTCTGGTCACCCAAATGGTGGAACAAGCTCCCTCACGACGCCAGGACAGCGGAGTCACTCACCACCTTCCGGAGAACATTTGAAACCCCACCTCTTTAAGGAATACCTGGGATAGGCTAAAGTATTCCTCTACCCACCCCCACCCCCCCCCCCCCCACCCCACGCCCACCCCCCCCCCCCCCCCCCCCCCCCCCAAAATGTAAAGTGGTTATCCCACTGGCGATCCTATAGGGTGAACGCACCAATTTGTGAGTCGCTCTGGCTAAGAGTCGTCTGCTAAATGACGTTAATGTCGCCCTTGAGCAAGGCACTTAACCCTAATTGGCTCCTGTAAGTCGCTCTGGTTAGAGCGTCTGCTAAATGACCTAAAAATGTAAAAATGTATAAAATGTCAGCTAACCAAATCATATGGTGTTTAACATGTCAGCTAACCAAATCATATGGTGTTTAACATGTCAGCTAACCACATTATTTGAAAATAACAATCTGAAATCTGGGATCGGTTTTTAAAATGTCAGCTAACCAAATCATATGGTGTTTAACATGTCAGCTAACCACATCAAATTATGTTTAATATGCTACTAACCACATCATATAGTGTTTAACATGTCAATTAACCACATCATGTATTTTTTTACAAGTCAGCTAACCACATCATACCGTGTTTAACATGTCAGCTAACCACATCTTATGCTATAACAATCTACCTGGATAGGTGTTTAACATGTCAGCTAACCATATCATATGTTGTTTAACATGTCAGCTAACCATATCATATGTTATTTAACATGTTAGCTGACAACATCATATGGTGTTTAACATGTCAGCTAACCACATCTATTGATACAACAATCTGATAACTGGATAGGTTTTCAACATGTCAGCTAACCACATCAAATGGTGTTTAACATGTCAGGAACCACATCATACGGTGTTTAACATGTCAGCTAACATTTACATTTACATTTACGTCATTTAGCAGACGCTCTTATCCAGAGCGACTTACAAATTGGTGCATTCACCTTTATAGCCAGTGGGGTAACCACTTTACAATATGTTTTTTTTTTTTTTTTGGGTTGGGGGTAAGGGGGGGTAGAAGGATACTTTATCCTATCCCAGGTATTCCTTAAAGAGGTGGGTTTCAAATGTCTCCGGAAGGTGAGGTGAGGACTCGCTGTCCTGGCGTTCGTGAGGGAGCTTGTTCCACCATTGGGGTTGCCAGAGCAGCGAACAGTTTTGACTGGGGCTGAGCGGGAACTGTGCTTCCGCAGACACAGGTAGGGGAGCTAGCAGGCCAGAGGTGGATGAACGTAGTGCCCTCGTTTGGGTGTAGGGTCTGATCAGAGCTGAAGGTAAGGAGGTGCCGTTCCCCTCACAGGCTCGGTAGACAAGCACCATGGTCTTGTAGCAGATGCGAGCTTAAACTGGAAGCCAGTGGAGTGTGCGGAGGAGCGGGGTGACGTGAGAGAACTTGGGAAGGTTGAACACCAGACGGGCCTGCGGCATTCTGGATGAGTTGTAGGGGTTTAATGGCACAGGCAGGGAGCCCAGCCAAACAGCGAGTTGCAGTAGTCCAGACGGGAGATGACAAGTGCCTGGATTAGGACCTGTGCCGCTTCCTGTGTAAGCAGGGGTCGTACTCTCCGAATGTTGTAGAGCATGAACCTACAGGATCGGGTCACCGCCTTGATGTTTAGCGGAGAACGACAGGGTGTTGTCCAGGGTCACGCCAAGGCTCTTTGCACTCTGGGAGGAGGACACAACGGAGTTGTCAACCGTGATGGCGAGATCATGGAACGGGCAGTCCTTCCCCGGGAGGAAGAGCAGCTCTTGTCTTGCTGAGGTTCAGCATTGAGGTGGTGATCCGTCATCCATACTGATATGTCTGCCAGACATGCAGAGATGCGATTCGCCACCTGGTTATCAGAAGGGGGGAAAGGAGAAGATGAATTGTGTGTCATCTGCGTAGCAATGATAGGAGAGGCCATGTGAGGATATGACAGATCCAAGTGACTTGGTGTATAGCAAGAATAGGAGAGGGCCTAGAACTGAGCCCTGGGGGACACAGTGGTGAGAGCACGTGGTGCGGAGACAGATTCTCGCCACGCCCACTTGGTAGGAGCGACCTGGTCAGGTAGGACGCAATCCAGGAGTGAGCCCGCGCCGGAGATGCCCAACTCGGAGAGGGTGGAGAGGAGAGGATCTGATAGGTTCACAGTATCAAAGGCAGCAGACAGGTCTAGAAGGACAAGAGCAGAGGAGGAGAGAGTTAGCTTTAGCAGTGCGGAGAGCCTCCATGACACAGAGAGAAGAGCAGTCTCAGTTGAATGACCAGTCTTGAAACCTAACTGGTTTGGATCAAGAAGGTCATTCTGAGAGAGATAGCAAGAGGAGTTGGCTAAAGACGGCACGCTCAAGAGTTTTGGAGAGAAAAGAAAGAAAGGGATACTGGTCTGTAGTTGTTGACATCGGAGGGATCGAGTGTAGGTTTTTGAGAAGGGGTGCAAACTCTCGCTCTCTTGAAGACGGAAGGGACATAGCCAGCGGTCAAGGATGAGTGATCAGCGAGGTGAGGTAAGGGAGAAGGTCTCCGGAAATGGGTCTGGAGAAGAGAGGAGGGGATAGGGTCAAGCGGGCAGGTTGTTTGGGCGGCCGGCCATCACAAAGTCGCCAGATTTCATCTGGAGAGAGAGGGGAGAAAGAAGTCAAAGCATAGGGTAGGGCAGTGTGAGCAGGACCAGCAGTGTCATTTGACTTAACAAAAACGAGGATCGGATGTCGTCAACCTTCTTTTCAAAATGGTTGACGAAGTCATCCACAGAGAGGGGGGAGGGGGGGGGGGATTCAGCAGGGAGGAGAAGGTGGCAAAGAGCTTCCTAGGGTTAGAGGCTCAGATTTGGAATTTAGAGTGGTAGAAAGTGGCTTTAAACAGCAGAAACAGAGGAAGAAAATGTAGAGAGGAGGGAGTGAAAATATGCCAGGTCCACAGGGAGTCTAGTTTTCCTCCAATTTCCGCTCGGCTGCCCGGAGCTCTGTTCTGTGAGCTCGCAATGAGTCGTCAAGCCACGGAGCAGGAGGGGAGGACCGAGCCGGCCGGGAGGATAGGGGACATAGAGAGTCAAAGGATGCAGAAAAGGGAGGAGAGGAGGGTTGAGGAGGCAGAATCAGGAGATTGGATGGAAAAGGATTGGGCAGAGGGAAGAGATGATAGGATGGATGGAGGAGGAGAGAGTAGGCGGGGAGAGAGAGAGCGAAGGTTGCGACGGCGCATTACCATCTGAGTAGAGGCAGAGTGTGTAGTGTTGGGGAAGAGCGAGAGAGAAAAGGATACAAAGTAGTGGTCGGAGACATGGAGGGGAGTTGCAGTGAGATTAGTAGAAGAACAGCATCTAGTAAAGATGAGGTCAAGCGTATTGCCTGCCTTGTGAGTAGGGGGGGGACGGTGAGTGGGTGAGGTCAAAAGAGGAGAGGAGTGGAAAGAAGGAGCAGAGAGAAATGAGTCAAAGGTAGACGTAGGGAGGTTGAACTTTAGTTTTGGAAATATTTAGGACTAGCTTATTCCTTGACATCCATTCTGAAACTAACTGCAGCTCTTTGTTAAGTGTTGCAGTCATTTCCAGTCGCTGTAGTAGCTGAAGTGTATAGTGTGAGTCGTCCGCATACATAGACACACTGGCTTTACTCAAAGACAGGGGCATGTCTTTAGTAAAAATTGAAAAAATTTAGGGGCCTAGACAGCTGCCCTGGGGAATTTCTGATTCTACCTGGATTATGTTTTGAAGGATTCCATTAAAGAATACCCTCTGTGTTCCGTTAGACAGGTACAGTTGAAGTCGGAAGTTTACATACACCTTAGCCAAATACATTTAAACTCAGTTATCACAATTCCTGACATTTAATCCTAGTAAAAAAGTCCCTGTCTTAGGTCAGTTAGGATCACCACTTTATTTTAAGAATGTGAAATGTCAGAATAATTGTACAGAGAATGATTTATTTCAGCTTTTATTTCTTTCATCACATTCCCAGTGGGTCAGAAGTTTACATACACTCAATTAGTATTTGGTAGCATTGCCTTTAAATTGTTTAACTTGGGTCAAACGTTTTGGGTAGCCTTCCACAAGCTTCTCACAATAAATTGGGTGAAAATTGTGGCCCATTCCTCTGACAGAGCTGGTGTGTAACTGAGTCAGGTTTGTAGGCCCTCCTTGCTCGCACACACTATTTCAGTTCTGGCCCATACATTTTCTCTAGGATTGAGGTCAGGGCTTTGTGATGGCCACTCCAATTACTTGACTTTGTTGTCCTTAAGCCATTTTGCCACAACTTTGGAAGTATGCTTGGGGTCATTGTCCATTTGGAAGACCCATTTGCAACCAAGCTTTAACTTCCTGACTGATGTCTTGAGGTGTTGTTATGATGAGTTTCTCGGGTATCAAAGAATCAAAGGATGCAAAGGATATACTTAGACATTGTGGAGATTTCATACCAAGTATTTTATTGAATCATGAGCTTGTGGGTTCATCTTTACAAACGGACATGGCTTTGCCCTTCGTCAGTTGAACTAACTTGAACAAAGACACTCTACCCTTTATTACCATCTTCCTGGCATCCATCTGGCAAGTCTCCATGGGCACTCCCTGCCTTTGATATTCATCACTCTTTACCCCAAGTCAGTATCCTAAACATCACTCATGCTATCACTAATCTCCTTTGACATAATGGAATGTAGACTTCATGGCCCCAAACCACTCATCTCTTAACTCTTCCTCTGTCCTCACAACACCAATGGCATGACATCATTACAATCCATTTTTATTTTTTTATTTTGTGGTAAGTGACATGACTTAACCCAAACAATGCACATATAACTTTATATAAAATACAATATTCTCCAATCAGTAGTACATATATCTCTGAATAGATCCTAAACTATGCTAGACACAGTGGGGGAAAAAAAGTATTTAGTCAGCCACCAATTGTGCAAGTTCTCCCACTTAAAAAGATGAGAGAGGCCTGTAATTTTCATCATAGATACACGTCAACTATGACAGACAAATCCAGAAAATCACATTGTAGGATTTTTTATGAATTTATTTGCAAATTATGGTGGAAAATAAGTATTTGGTCACCTACAAACAAGCTAGATTTCTGGCTCTCACAGACCTGTAACTTCTTCTTTAAGAGGCTCCTCTGTCCTCCACTCGTTACCTGTATTAATGGCACCTGTTTGAACTTGTTATCAGTATAAAAGACACCTGTCCACAAACCTCAAACAGTCACACTCCAAACTCCACTATGGCCAAGACCAAAGAGCTGTCAAAGGACACCAGAAACAAAATTGTAGACCTGCACCAAGCTGGGAAGACTGAATCTGCAATAGGTAAGCAGCTTGGTTTAAAGAAATCAACTGTGGGAGCAATTATTAGGAAATGGAAGACATACAAGACCACTGATAATCTCCTCGATCTGGGGCTCCACGCAAGATCTCACCCCGTGGGGTCAAAATTACCACAAGAACGGTGAGCAAAAATCCCAGAACCACACGGGGGGACCTAGTGAATGACCTGCAGAGAGCTGGGACCAAAGTAACAAAGCCTACCATCAGTAACACACTACGCCGCCAGGGACTCAAATCCTGCAGTGCCAGACGTGTCCCCCTGCTTAAGCCAGTACATGTCCAGGCCCGTCTGAAGTTTGCTAGAGTGCATTTGGATGATCCAGAAGAGGATTGGGAGAATGTCATATGGTCAGATGAAACCAAAATATAACTTTTTGGTAAAAACTCAACTCGTCGTGTTTTGGAGGACAAAGAATGCTGAGTTGCATTCAAAGAACACCATACCTACTGTGAAGCATGGGGTGGAAACACCATGCTTTGGGGCTGTTTTTCTGCAAAGGGACCAGGACAACTGATCCGTGTAAAGGAAAGAATGAATGGGGCCATGTATTGTGAGATTTTGAGTGAAAACCTCCTTCCATCAGCAAGGGCATTGAAGATGAAACGTGGCTGGGTCTTTCAGCATGACAATGATCCCAAACACACCGCCCGGGCAACGAAGGAGTGGCTTCGTAAGAAGCATTTCAAGGTCCTGGAGTGGCCTAGCCAGTCTCCAGATCTCAACCCCATAGAAAATCTTTGGAGGGAGTTGAAAGTCCGTGTTGCCCAGCGACAGCCCCAAAACATCACTGCTCTAGAGGAGATCTGCATGGAGGAATGGGCCAAAATACCAGCAACAGTGTGTGAAAACCTTGTGAAGACTTACAGAAAACGTTTGACCTGTGTCATTGCCAACAAAGGGTATATAACAAAGTATTGAGAAACCTTTGTTATTGACCAAATACTTATTTTCCACCATAATTTGCAAATAAATTCATTAAAAATCCCACAATGTGATTTTCTGGTACCTATGATGAAAATTACAGGCCTCTCTCATCTTTTTAAGTGGGAGAACTTGCACAATTGGTGGCTGACTAAATACTTTTTTTCCCCACTGTAATAAACAATATTCAACTCCGACTTTGTCCTCCTAATATACCTCAAATATAACATACACATTATTACTATTGTCACTCCCTGTTTTATTATCAACAAGAAACCCCTTTATTCCACCCAGCACTTAAATCTTCTGGCGTCTCTTCATTATGTTCTTCAGACAGCTTCATATTTCAAAATGACTTTCCCATTACAATGTCACAACTATAATGTCTCATTCGATTCATCACCAACTCCACAACTTCAATGTCTTGTCCATTTGCCAACCATTATACCAACAACATGAGAAATGTTGCATTTGAACAGATCTTTCTCCATTCTCACTCAATGGTGGACTCCTTTCCCACTCCTTCGATATAAACATGAGAAAATCCTTTGATATCTTCGATTGGTTGTTGTAGACCAGTTGCATGTAGAAATGGTATTTTACAAAAACGTCTTCAACGCCTCTGATATTCATCTTCAGCCGGTTGATAGTTTGTTACTTCCTGATTTATAGGTTCACACCATTCTATTCCAAATCATCCCATATTATGCATCAAGATACCATCTGTATTTACCTCACTAGAAGACAAAAAACACAACAATTTAATTGATTTCATTTCTAAACCAATAAATCCCTATAAACATTTACCATATGACAAATTATTATGCTTTAACAATTATTCCTAATACTAATATCCTAATATACTTCCCAATTTCTATTATACAAACCCTTTAAATACATATAACCGAATGGAATGACAGTCAGTTGATTCCTGAAAATCTGGAATTCTTGAAATGATTGGAGGTCTATAGCTCTGTTCCTCCACTGAGGTAATCAGCCATAACCCACATCTCTTCATTATCCTTCATCTGACATCGTCTTCCATCACCTGATAATTGTCATCAACCGTATCCTCATCTCTAATCGTCAGTTTCCTCGTAGCCATCCATTGCATTGGTTGACCTGATACCTGTTCAATCTCCCCTCTATCCATACCTCCGTTGGTGTAGACTGTGCGATGATGCATGAACCTTCTTCCTTCACTAGTTCTATGATCATGCAGAGTCCTTCTCCATTTATCACCGTCTCTCTGTTGTCGTGTCCTTCTATCAGCGTACCAATATTCCCTGTTTCCAAAAACACACAAACAAAACCAAACAATGCTCCGCCGAAGCGGTGCCATCTTCCTCCTCTGCGTTAGAAAAGTCCTACAATGTTACATACAGATCTAGGAATCTCTCTCTCTTACTTGCCCCTCCATCAAGGTATCCATCAACACCTATTCCTAACCTTCCCACTTGGGTGTTGTCCATTAATGACTTCCTTAATCCTTTACCACCACATAGTCTCCAAGTTGCAAAACATGTCCAGATTCTCCTGGTAGGTCTGTCAGAGAAGCCTTCACCTTTTCTAAAGAAATCTTCATAACATTGTTAGTTGAGACACAGCATGCTACTTCATCCTGTCTTCTTATCAGTCCTGATAAGCCTTCTAGATTAGGAAGTGCACATTCTTTCAGCTTGTTATGGTCACTAATGTCATAGAAAGGCCTCCTCTACATTCTGCCTTATACCACAAATACATTTTCCCTTAAAACATTTAATCTAACCCATAACACATTAATTACTACTGCTCAAATTCTTACTATGATATGCAATTGTACCAATAAATCCTCAAACCATCAATACTACCCAAACCATATATATCAAAATCAAATTATAAACCACTTCACTATAGTCAGTTTTAATAAAGTACCCTCAACTCAGTAAAATGAACTATCTTAAATTCCTCACCCATGTTTCTAGGATTACTAGTGTGGATGATCAGATCACACCAGAAAGTCAGAACAGAGTTCAGAGGTCATTGAAATCATTCAACGAATTGTTCCATCAAATAGTATACTAATCATTACCAACATTCAAAACCTTTCATAAATGTTATGGACCCCAAGTGTACATAAAATCCTCATGACATTTATTCTCATAAGAAATCATGTATACCCTAAAACTCAGTCAAAAAAATAAAATTCACTGTGTGTGCTCCTTTAAGACATATCACCTTTGACCTCTTGAAAAACCTAACACTCAAAATAACAACCCTTTATAAACATCATACTAGGTGTGTTGTGTGTTTATTTGGTAGCTCCCTATGACAACCTAAAATAAGACTACTGACTTTTGCTAACTGTTCCACCTAGCCTACAGACTTCTGAAACATCCCAATGAGATATAAAGAAATCCCCATGTTCCTGGAAGAGAAAGTATACATGTCGTTAACATTCATTTACAACCAGTAATCCAAAGATAGTAAGTACCCACAAAACATGATACATACATCCACAGTCCTATCTCACCAATAATCGTTTATATCAATCTCACTCCTCATAACTACTCCATAAAAATATTATATAAAACCTTTCAAAAAATGTAAACCACTCAAAATTCCTCTGAGTTTACAATGATTATGTTGAATTGATTACCCTTCAGATCATATCCTCTTTAAATCTCACCATGATTATTGAACCCTTAACTCTGCTCCTTGTGATCCCATATCAAATAAACCATTATCGTTTACTGTATCAACAACCTAGGAAATATCAGTTTCCCCTTTTATTGTTCCTAACTGCCCTCTAAATGTAAAATGTCATACCTTATCCAATACAATAACGTACTCCTCCTAAGTAAGACTAGATATCTTATCCCCAGCATCGATAAAAAAATTGTTTGATACGTTGTGTCCTACTTTACCCCTAACATAATATTATAGGAGACTTCCATCAATCCTGGAAAAAAACTCCTCCTTAGAAGACACTAGATAATAACACGTTTCATTAAGTTAACTACATCTTCCACTATAAACCTATAATATAATATAATATAATATAACCCCTTTCAAGTAATTTAATCATTGCAAACTGTTGCATTGATGTTATTAAAATATGAACCTATTGTTTCATAATCCAAAACCCACAAAAAGATGTCACCTTAATCCATCAGGCCAACAGCAACAACTACCTCCCATCGTTCAACGTACTATAAACAGATTATCGTTATCAGAAGTAATGAACCGTCGTCATAACTCACCGCTGTTTAAACAAACTATATAATGTCATAATACGAATGATCAATTATCAAATATCGTTCCTTATTCAACTATCTAGACATGTTCTTCATTAGTAAATCGTCTCCACAAAGCAATACTACCTAATAACATATTCTCATTCTCCTAAATATAAATAATTACTTCTATTAAACAATCCCATTCAACATCAAGTCAACCTGTCTCATCACCCAATTAATTTACTTATTTTTTTAAACCCTCTATAATATCTATCATACTCTACCGCTAACTTTCCTTATAACGGTACCTCAACAGATGACAAATTAATTTACATTTATAGTCAAAACAAATAAAACATCAAATTCAAAGCTATGCAACTTTAATTATTATGTTATCCTATCCGATATGGATTGGTAGGACAACATCTTTCCTATAACGTTATCAATGAAACCAGTAATTCACGTCAATAGCATCAATGTAAAAGATTTGCTTCACATATCGACAACATTCACCAGACACACCATACAAAATCCGCGATTCTTCCAGTTCTTAGAGCAAGTGACGTCACCTAATGAAAACCGCACTAGCTCTCACCGCTAACTAGCTAGCCATTTCCTGCCGATAATATTCAACCCCCAATGACTTTCTACAAAATACGCGATCCTTGTACACCTAACGTAACCCATAATGTCCCTTATAGCGCTCTCACGTTTCAGCAAGCCCCAATGGTTAACACCCGCAGACAAAAATGGAAATTCTTCCATTTTTACTAGCAGACCTAATAAAACACACTTTCAAACAGCGTTCTGCTTTTACCTCTATCATAGGGTTTAAAAACGAACTTAACAACATTAACCATCCTAAATTGCCGTGGTAACGTCATGTTTGGTTCAGTTTATCTATTACGATATAAGACATTCACTTCTCCATGCGTCGTAAACTATATCCTATTTCTCTTGTAATCAACTAAAATCATAGCCACCCAATGAAACCATCACTCCGCCATTATCAGAATGAATGAGATCTATTCAACTATCCTTTCTAAGTAGGCTACAAGTAACACCAAACACTTGCTGTAGTTTACCATCATATATTGAAATCATCCATTTATCACGATCCAATTTATTTATAGACATATTCCACCATTGTCACTCGTTTAATCTAGCAAAACCTTATTCAATGACCAACAAAATTACTACCACGCACTCTTCTCTCCATACCCGTTAACATTTTTACATTTTAGTCATTTAGCAGATGCTCCTATCCCGAGCGACCCACAATTAGTGAGCTCATACATTTTTTATACTTATACTGGCCCCCCTTGGGAATCGAACACACAACCCTGGTGTTGCAAGCACCATTCTCCACCAACCGAGCTACAAGAGTCCTGCTATTTAAACCACACAAGTTCAATGTTAGTAATTTTAATACTTGCATCAAATATCCACTTCTGATAATGTTTTTAAAATGTATTTCGCCTTTAAATGTCATTTTGGTGCTATGATTCAATATGTTACATGTCATTGGCTCCATCTCCTGGTCGTTTTGAGTATTACAAACTTCATTTTATGATGATTTATTACGTCAACGGTCCATAACCTATTCCTCTCACACTACGGGACTGAAAACCCACTACCTTTATAATGTACCATACATTAAGGGTGCCTTCCTCCATTCTCTTTATAATGTACCATGCATTAAGGGTGCCTTCCTCCATTCTCTTTATAATGTACCATACATTAAGGGTGTCTTCCTCCATTCTCTTTATAATGTACCATGCATTAAGGGTGCCTTCCTCCATTCTCTTTATAATGTACCATGCATTAAGGGTGCCTTCCTCCATTCTCTTTATAATGTACCATACATTAAGGGTGCCTTCCTCCATTCTCTTTATAATGTACCATACATTAAGGGTGCCTTCCTCCATTCTCTTTATAATGTACCATGCATTAAGGGTGCCTTCCTCCATTCTCTTTATAATGTACCATGCATGTACCAGGGTGCCTTCCTCCATTCTCTTTATAATGTACCATGCATTAAGGGTGCCTTCCTCCATTCTCTTTATAATGTACCATGCATGCCTTCCTCCATTCTCATTACCAGCATTAAGGGTGCCTTCCTCCATTCTCTTTATAATGTACCATGCATTAAAGGGTGCCTTCCTCCATTCTCTTTATAATGTACCATGCATTAAGGGTGCCTTCCTCCATTCTCTTTATAATGTACCATGCATTAAGGGTGCCTTCCTCCATTCTCTTTATAATGTACCATGCATTAAGGGTGCCTTCCTCCATTCTCTTTATAATGTACCATGCATTAAGGGTGCCTTCCTCCATTCTCTTTATAATGTACCATGCATTAAGGGTGCCTTCCTCTTCTCTTTATAATGTACCATGCATTAAGGGTGCCTTCCTCCATTCTCTTTATAATGTACCATGCATTAAGGGTGCCTTCCTCCATTCTCTTTATAACGTACCATGCATTAAGGGTGCCTTCCTCCATTCTCTTTATAATGTACCATGCATTAAGGGTGCCTTCCTCCATTCTCTTTATAATGTACCATGCATTAAGGGTGCCTTCCTCCATTCTCTTTATAATGTACCATGCATTAAGGGTGCCTTCCTCCATTCTCTTTATAATGTACCATGCATTAGGGTGCCTTCCTCCATTCTCTTTATAATGTACCATGCATTAAGGGTGCCTTCCTCCATTCTCTTTATAATGTACCATGCATTAAGGGTGCCTTCCTCCATTCTCTTTATGATGTCTGGAACATCAAGGGTTTACCTGAGTCATTCAATGGAATCATCCACTCTCTTTATAATATAATGTTTTAAATCATATTAAAGGTGCTCTGTGCCTAATCTCTCTTTATAATATAATGTTTTAAATCATATTAAAGGTGCTCTGTGCCTAATCTCTCTTTATAATATAATGTTTTAAATCATATTAAAGGTGCTCTGTGCCTAATCTCTCTTTATAATATAATGTTTTAAATCATATTAAAGGTGCTCTGTGCCTAATCTCTCTTTATAATATAATGTTTTAAATCATATTAAAGGTGCCCTGCGCCTACTCTCTCTTTATAATATAATGTTTTAAATCATATTAAAGGTGCCCTGCGCCTAATCTCTCTTTATAATATAATGTTTTAAATCATATTAAAGGTGCCCTGTGCCTAATCTCTCTTTATAATATAATGTTTTAAATCATATTAAAGGTGCCCTGCGCCTAATCTCTCTTTATAATATAATGTTTTAAATCATATTAAAGGTGCCCTGCGCCTTATCGCTCACTATTCTGTTGCATTTACTCCTTACTTCGACCACACTCTAATTTGAATCGTAGCACCATGTAATAGTCAAATTATATATTCCTCCTTGCATCCCTTTACATAATTCAATACAACTCATCGTCCCCCTTCAAAAATATAGAATTTTAAAAGTTACAGTTCAGCTTTACAACAGATAAGCAGATTTTGACATAATCCCAAAAAATGAAAGTCTGCTTACCTGTTAGTTGAGCTGCGAACTGCATCCTGTTCGTTTAGACGCCAATCTGTTATGATGAGTTTCTCGGCCATCAAAGAAACAAGGATGCAAGGATATACTTAGACATTCTGTGGAGATTTCATGCCAAGTATTTATTGAATCACGAGCTCGTGGGTTCATCTTTACAAACGGACATGGCTTTGCCCATCGTCAGTTGAACTAACTTGAACAAAGACACTCTACCTTATATACCCTTTATTACCATCTTCCTGGCATCCATCTGGCAAGTCTCCATGGGCACTCCCTGCCTTTGATATTCATCACTCTTTACCCCAAGTCAGTATCCTAAACATCACTCATGCTATCCTAAACATCACTCATGCTATCCTAAACATCACTCATGCTATCACTAATCTCCTTTGACATAATGGAATGTAGACTTCATGGCCCCAAACCACTCATCTCTTAACTCTTTCCCTGTCCTCACAATACTATGACATGACATCATTACAGGTGTTGCTTCAATATATCCACATAATTTTCCTTCCTCATGATGCCATCTATTTTGTGAAGTGCACCAGTCCCTCCTGCAGCAAAGCACCCCCACAGCATGATGCTGCCACCCCTGTGCTTCACGGTTGGGATGATGTTCTTCGGCTTGCAAGCTACCCCCTTTTTCCTCCAAACATAACGATGGTCATTATGGCGAAAAAGTTCTATTTTTGTTTAATCAGACCAGAGGACATTTCTCCAAAAAGTACGATCTTTGTCCCCATGTGCAGTTGCAAACCGTAGTCTGGCTTTTTTATGGCAGTTTTGTTGCAATGGCTTCTTCCTTGCTGAGTGGCCTTTCAGGTTATGTTGATATAGGACTCGTTTTAATGTGGATATAGATACTTTTGTACCTGTTTCCTTCAGCATCTTCACAAGGTCCTTTGCTGTTGTTCTGGGATTGATTTGCACTTTTCGCACCAAAGTACGTTTATCTCTAGGAGACAGAACGCATCTCCTTCCTGAGCGGTATGACGGCTGTGTGGTCCCATGGTGTTTATACTTGCGTATCCCGAGGATGAACCAGACTTGTGGAGGTCTACAATTATTTTTCTGAGGTCTAGGCTGATTTATTTTGATTTTCCCATGATGTCAAGCAAAGAGGCACTGAGTTTGAAGGTAGGCCTTGAAATACATCCACAGGTACACCTCCAATTGACTCAAATGATGTCAATTAGCCTATCAGAAGCTTCTAAAGCCATGACATCATATTCTGGAATTTTCTAAGCTGTTTAAAGGCACAGGCAACTTACTGTATGTAAACTTCTAACCCACTGGAATTGTGATACAGTGAATTATAAGTGAAATAATCTGTCTGTAAACAATTGTTGGAAAAATTACTTGTGTCATGCACAAAGTAGATGTCCTAACCGACTTGCCAAAACTATAGTTTATTAACAAGACATTTGTGGAATGGTTGAAAAACAAGTTTTAATGACTCCAACCTAAGTGTATGTAAACTTCCGACTTCAACTGTAACTCTTTATCCACAATATAGCAGGGGGTGTAAAGCCATAACACATACGTTTTTCCAGCAGCAGACTATGATCGATAATGTCAAAAGCCGCACTGAAGTCTAAAAAAACAGCCCCCACAATCTTTTTATCATGAATTTCTCTCAGCCAATCATCAGTCATTTGTGTAAGTGCTGTGCTTGTTGAATGTTCTTCCCTATAAGCGTGCTAAAAGTATGTTATCTATTTGTTTACTGTAAAATAGCATTGTATCTGGTCAAAAAAAACTTTACTAAGGGTTGGTAACAGGCTGATTGGTCGGCTATTTGAACCAGGAAAGGGGGCTTTACTATTCTTAGGTAGCGGAACAACTATCAGTTCTTACAGTAAGAAGTGGTTTTAGTGTTTTAACCATGTTAAGTTGTTACAGTAAGAAGTGGTTTTGTGTTTTAACCATGGTAAGTTGTTACAGTAAGAAGTGGTTTAGTGTTTTAACCATGTTAAGTTGTTCCAGTAAGAAGTGGTTTAGTGTTTTAACCATGTTAAGTTGTTACAGTAAGAAGTGGTTTTGTGTTTTAACCATGTTAAGTTGATTCATTAAGAAGTGGTTTTGTGTTTTAACCATGTTAAGTTGTTCCAGTAAGAAGTGGTTTAGTGTTTTAACCATGTTAAGTTGTTACAGTAAGAAGTGGTTTAGTGTTTTAACCATGTTAAGTTGTTACAGTAAGAAGTGGTTTAGTGTTTTAACCATGTTAAGTTGTTCCAGTAAGAAGTGGTTTAGTGTTTTAACCATGTTAAGTTGTTACAGTAAGAAGTGGTTTAGTGTTTTAACCATGTTAAGTTGTTCCAGTAAGAAGTGGTTTAGTGTTTTAACCATGTTAAGTTGTTCCAGTAAGAAGTGGTTTTGTGTTTTAACCATGTTAAGTTGTTCCAGTAAGAAGTGGTTTTAGTGTTTTAACCATGTTAAGTTGTTACAGTAAGTTGTTTAAGTGGTTTAGTGTTTTAACCATGTTAAGTTGTTACAGTAAGAAGTTGTTTAGTGTGTTTAACCATGTTAAGTTGATTCAGTAAGAAGTGGTTTAGTGTTTTAACCATGTTAAGTTGTTTCCAGTAAGAAGTGGTTTTAGTGTTTTAACCATGTTAAGTTGTTCCAGTAAGAAGTGGTTTAGTGTTTTAACCATGTTAAGTTGTTCCAGTAAGAAGTGGTTTAGTGTTTTAACCATGTTAAGTTGTTACAGTAAGAAGTGGTTTAGTGTTTTAACCATGTTAAGTTGTTACAGTAAGAAGTGGTTTAGTGTTTTAACCATGTTAAGTTGATTCAGTAAGAAGTGGTTTAGTGTTTTAACCATGTTAAGTGTTTTTACAGTAAGAAGTGGTTTAGTGTTTTAACCATGTTAAGTTGTTACAGTAAGAAGTGGTTTAGTGTTTTAACCATGTTAAGTTGTTACAGTAAGAAGTGCTTTTGTGTTTTAACCATGTTAAGTTGATTCATTAAGAAGTGGTTTAGTGTTTTAACCATGTTAAGTTGTTACAGTAAGAAGTGGTTTAGTGTTTTAACCATGTTAGTTGTTACAGTAAGAAGTGGTTTAGTGTTTTAACCATGTTAAGTTGTTCCAGTAAGAAGTGGTTTAGTGTTTTAACCATGTTAAGTTGTTCCAGTAAGAAGTGGTTTTGTGTTTTAACCATGTTAAGTTGTTACAGTAATAAGTGGTTTTGTGTTTTAACCATGTTAAGTTGTTACAGTAAGAAATGGTTTAGTGTTTTAACCATGTTAAGTTGTTACAGTAAGAAGTGTTTTAGTGTTTTAACCATGTTTAAGTTGTTACAGTAAGAAGTGTTTTAGTGTTTTAACCATGTTAAGTTGTTATGTTACAGTAAGAAGTGGTTTAGTGTTTTAACCATGTTAAGTTGTTACAGTAAGAAGTGGTTTTGTGTTTTAACCATGTTAAGTTGATTCAGTAAGAAGTGGTTTTGTGTTTTAACCATGTTAAGTTGTTACAGTAAGAAGTGGTTTTGTGTTTTAACCATGTTAAGTTGTTACAGTAATAAGTGGTTTAGTGTTTTAACCATGTTAAGTTGTTACAGTAAGAAGTGGTTTTGTGTTTTAACCATGTTAAGTTTGTTCAGTAAGAAGTGTGGTTTTGTGTGTTTTAACCATGTTTAAGTTGTTACAGTAAGAAGTGGTTTAGTGTTTTAACCATGTTAAGTTGTTACAGTAAGAAGTGGTTTAGTGTTTTAACCATGTTAAGTTGTTACAGTAAGAAAGTGGTTTAGTGTTTTAACCATGTTAAGTTGTTCCAGTAAGAAGTGGTTTAGTGTTTTAACCATGTTAAGTTGTTACAGTAAGAAGTGGTTTAGTGTTTTAACCATGTTAAGTTGTTACAGTAAGAAGTGGTTTAGTGTTTTAACCATGTTAAGTTGTTCCAGTAAGAAGTGGTTTAGTGTTTTAACCATGTTAAGTTGTTCCAGTAAGAAGTGGTTTAGTGTTTTTTAACCATGTTAAGTTGTTACAGTAAGATTGGTTTAGTGTTTTTAACCATGTTAAGTTGTTTACAGTAAGAAAGTTGTTTTAGTGTTTTTAACCATGTTAAGTTGTTACAGTAAGAAGTGGTTTTAGTGTTTTAACCATGTTAAGTTGTTCCAGTAAGAAGTGTTTTAGTGTTTTAACCATGTTAAGTTGTTACAGTAAGAAGTGGTTTTGTGTTTTAACCATGTTAAGTTGTTCCAGTAAGAAGTGGTTTAGTGTTTTAACCATGTTAAGTTGTTACAGTAAGAAGTGGTTTAGTGTTTTAACCATGTTAAGTTGTTACAGTAAGAAGTGGTTTAGTGTTTTAACCATGTTAAGTTGATTCAGTAAGAAGTGGTTTAGTGTTTTAACCATGTTAAGTTGTTACAGTAAGAAGTGGTTTAGTGTTTTTTAACCATGTTAAGTTGTTACAGTAAGAAGTGGTTTTGTGTTTTAACCATGTTAAGTTGATACAGTAAGAAGTGGTTTAGTGTTTTAACCATGTTAAGTTGTTACAGTAAGAAGTGGTTTTAGTGTTTTAACCATGTTAAGTTGTTACAGTAATAAGTGGTTTAGTGTTTTAACCATGTTAAGTTGTTCCAGTAAGAAGTGGTTTAGTGTTTTAACCATGTTAAGTTGTTCCAGTAAGAAGTGGTTTTAGTGTTTTAACCATGTTAAGTTGTTACAGTAAGAAGTGGTTTTGTGTTTTAACCATGTTAAGTTGTTACAGTAAGAAGTGGTTTAGTGTTTTAACCATGTTAAGTTGTTACAGTAAGAAGTGTTTTAGTGTTTTAACCATGTTTAAGTTGTTACAGTAAGAAGTGTTTTAGTGTTTTAACCATGTTACGTTATTACAGTAAGAAGTGGTTTAGTGTTTTAACCATGTTAAGTTGTTACAGTAAGAAGTGGTTTTTGTGTTTTAACCATGTTAAGTTGATTCAGTAAGAAGTGGTTTTGTGTTTTAACCATGTTAAGTTGTTCCAGTAAGAAGTGGTTTAGTGTTTTAACCATGTTAAGTTGTTACAGTAAGAAGTGGTTTAGTGTTTTAACCATGGTAAGTTGTTACAGTAAGAAGTGGTTTAGTGTTTTAACCATGTTAAGTTGTTTCAGTAAGAAGTGGTTTAGTGTTTTAACCATGTTAAGTTGTTACAGTAAGAAGTGGTTTTGTGTTTTAACCATGTTAAGTTGTTCCAGTAAGAAGTAGTTTAGTGTTTTCACCATGTTAAGTTGTTCCAGTAAGAAGTGGTTTAGTGTTTTAACCATGTTAAGTTGTTACAGTAAGAAGTGTTTTAGTGTTTTAACCATGTTTAAGTTGTTACAGTAAGAAGTGTTTTAGTGTTTTAACCATGTTACGTTATTACAGTAAGAAGTGGTTTAGTGTTTTAACCATGTTAAGTTGTTACAGTAAGAAGTGCTTTTGTGTTTTAACCATGTTAAGTTGATTCATTAAGAAGTGGTTTAGTGTTTTAACCATGTTAAGTTGTTCCAGTAAGAAGTGGTTTAGTGTTTTAACCATGTTAAGTTGTTTTAACCATGTTAAGTTGTTACAGTAAGAAGTGGTTTAGTGTTTTAACCATGTTAAGTTGTTACAGTAAGTAAGAAGTGGTTTAGTGTTTTAACCATGTTAAGTTGTTCCAGTAAGAAGTGGTTTAGTTTTTTTAACCATGTTAAGTTGTTACAGTAAGAAGTGGTTTTGTGTTTTAACCATGTTTAAGTTGTTCAGTAAGAAGTGGTTTTAGTGTTTTAACCATGTTAAGTTGTTCCAGTAAGAAGTGGTTTAGTGTTTTAACCATGTTAAGTTGTTCCAGTAAGAAGTGGTTTAGTGTTTTAACCATGTTAAGTTGTTCCAGTAAGAAGTGGTTTAGTGTTTTAACCATGTTAAGTTGTTACAGTAAGAAGTGTTTTAGTGTTTTAACCATGTTAAGTTGTTACAGTAAGAAGTGGTTTTAGTGTTTTAACCATGTTAAGTTGTTACAGTAAGAAGTGGTTTAGTGTTTTAACCATGTTAAGTTTTTTCCAGTTAAGAAGTAGTTTTAGTGTTTTTTAACCATGTTAAGTTGTTGTTCCAGTAAGAAGTGGTTTAGTGTTTTAACCATGTTAAGTTGTTACAGTAAGAAGTGGTTTTAGTGTTTTAACCATGTTAAGTTGTTACAGTAAGAAGTGGTTTAGTGTTTTAACCATGTTAAGTTGTTACGTTGTTACAGTAAGAAGTGGTTTAGTGTTTTAACCATGTTAAGTTGTTACAGTAAGAAGTGGTTTTGTGTTTTAACCATGTTAAGTTGTTTCAGTAAGAAGTGGTTTTGTGTTTTAACCATGTTAAGTTGTTCCAGTAAGAAGTGGTTTAGTGTTTTAAAACCATGTTAAGTTGTTACAGTAAGAAGTGGTTTAGTGTTTTAACCATGTTAAGTTGTTACAGTAAGAAGTGGTTTAGTGTTTTAACCATGTTAAGTTGTTCCAGTAAGAAGTGGTTTAGTGTTTTAACCATGTTAAGTTGTTACACAGTAAGAAGTGGTTTAGTGTTTTTAACCATGTTAAGTTGTTCAGTAAGAAGTGGTTTAGTGTTTTTAACCATGTTAAGTTGATTCAGTAAGAAGTGGTTTTGTGTTTTAACCATGTTAAGTTGTTCCAGTAAGAAGTGGTTTAGTGTTTTAACCATGTTAAGTTGTTACAGTAAGAAGTGGTTTTAGTGTTTTAAACCATGTTAAGTTGTTACAGTAAGAAGTGGTTTAGTGTGTTTTAACCATGTTAAGTTGTTCCAGTAAGAAGTGGTTTAGTGTTTTAACCATGTTAAGTTGTTACAGTAAGAAGTGGTTTAGTGTTTTAACCATGTTAAGTTGATTCAGTAAGAAGGGGTTTAGTGTTTTAACCATGTTAAGTTGTTCCAGTAAGAAGTGGTTTTGTGTTTTAACCATGTTAAGTTGTTCCAGTAAGAAGTGGTTTTGTGTTTTAACCATGTTAAGTTGTTCCAGTAAGAAGTGGTTTAGTGTTTTAACCATGTTAAGTTGTTACAGTAAGAATTGGTTTTAGTGTTTTAACCATGTTAAAGTTGTTACAGTAAGAAGTTGTTTAGTGTTTTAACCATGTTAAGTTGTTACAGTAAGAAGTGGTTTAGTGTTTTAACCATGTTAAGTTGTTACAGTAAGAAGTGTTTTAGTGTTTTAACCATGTTAAGTTGTTACAGTAAGAAGTGGTTTTAGTGTTTTAACCATGTAAGTTGTTACAGTAAGAAGTGGTTTAGTGTTTTAACCATGTTAAGTTGTTACAGTAAGAAGTGGTTTAGTGTTTTAACCATGTTAAGTTGTTACAGTAAGAAGTGGTTTAGTGTTTTAACCATGTTAAGTTGTTACAGTAAGAAGTGGTTTAGTGTTTTAACCATGTTAAGTTGTTACAGTAAGAAGTGGTTTTAGTGTTTTAACCATGTTAAGTTGTTACAGTAAGAAGTGGTTTAGTGTTTTAACCATGTTAAGTTGTTACAGTAAGAAGTGGTTTAGTGTTTTAACCATGTTAAGTTGTTACAGTAAGAAGTGGTTTAGTGTTTTAACCATGTTAAGTTGTTACAGTAAGAAGTGGTTTAGAAGTTTTTAACCATGTTAAGTTGTTACAGTAAGAAGTGTGGTTTAGTGTTTTAACCATGTTTAAGTTGTTACAGTAAGAAGTGGTTTAGTGTTTTAACCATGTTAAGTTGTTCCAGTAAGAAGTGGTTTTGTGTTTTAACCATGTTAAGTTGTTACAGTAAGAAGTGGTTTTGTGTTTTAACCATGTTAAGTTGTTAAGTTGTTACAGTAAGAAGTGGTTTAGTGTTTTAACCATGTTAAGTTGTTACAGTAAGAAGTGTTTTTAGTGTTTTAACCATGTTAAGTTGTTACAGTAAGAAGTGTTTTAGTGTTTTAACCATGTTAAGTTGTTACAGTAAGAAGTGGTTTAGTGTTTTAACCATGTTAAGTTGTTACAGTAAGAAGTGGTTTTGTGTTTTAACCATGTTAAGTTGATTCATTAAGAAGTGTTTTAGTGTTTTAACCATGTTAAGTTGTTACAGTAAGAAGTGGTTTAGTGTTTTAACCATGTTAAGTTGTTACAGTAAGAAGTGGTTTTGTGTTTTAACCATGTTAAGTTGTTACAGTAAGAAGTGGTTTTAGTGTTTTAACCACCATGTTAAGTTGTTTCAGTAAGAAGTGGTTTTAGTGTTTTAAACCATGTTAAGTTGTTACAGTAAGAAGTGGTTTTAGTGTTTTAACCATGTTAAGTTGTTCCAGTAAGAAGTAGTTTAGTGTTTTCACCATGTTAAGTTGTTCCAGTAAGAAGTGTTTTAGTGTTTTAACCATGTTAAGTTGTTACAGTAAGAAGTGTTTTAGTGTTTTAACCATGTTTAAGTTGTTACAGTAAGAAGTGTGTTTTAGTGTTTTTTAAACCATGTTAAGTTGTTACAGTAAGAAGTGGTTTTAGTGTTTTAACCATGTTAAGTTGTTACAGTAAGAAGTGTTTTTGTGTTTTAACCATGTTAAGTTGTTTCAGTAAGAAGTGGTTTAGTGTTTTAACCATGTTAAGTTGTTCCAGTAAGAAGTGGTTTAGTGTTTTAACCATGTTAAGTTGTTACAGTAAGAAGTGGTTTAGTGTTTTAACCATGTTAAGTTGTTACAGTAAGAAGTGGTTTTAGTGTTTTAACCATGTTAAGTTGTTCCAGTAAGAAGTGGTTTAGTGTTTTAACCATGTTAAGTTGTTACAGTAAGAAGTGGTTTAGTGTTTTAACCATGTTAAGTTGTTACAGTAAGAAGTGGTTTTGTGTTTTAACCATGTTAAGTTGTTACAGTAAGAAGTGGTTTTTGTGTTTTAACCATGTTAAGTTGTTACAGTAAGAAGTGGTTTTAGTGTTTTAACCATGTTAAGTTGTTACAGTAAGAAGTGGTTTAGTGTTTTAACCATGTTAAGTTGTTACAGTAAGAAGTGGTTTAGTGTTTTAACCATGTTAAGTTGTTACAGTAAGAAGTGTTTTAGTGTTTTAACCATGTTAAGTTGTTACAGTAAGAAGTGTTTTAGTGTTTTAACCATGTTACGTTATTACAGTAAGAAGTGGTTTAGTGTTTTAACCATGTTAAGTTGTTACAGTAAGAAGTGCTTTTGTGTTTTAACCATGTTAAGTTGATTCAGTAAGAAGTGGTTTAGTGTTTTAAACCATGTGTAAGTTGTTACAGTAAGAAGTGGTTTAGTGTTTTAACCATGTTAAGTTGTTACACAGTAATAAGTGGTTTGTGTTTTAACCATGTTAAGTTGTTACAGTAAGAAGTGGTTTAGTGTTTTAACCATGTTAAGTTGTTTCAGTAAGAAGTGGTTTAGTGTTTTAACCATGTTAACAGTAAGAAGTGGTTTGTTTAACCATGTAGTTGTTACAGTAAGAAGTGGTTTAGTGTTTTAACCATGTTAAGTTTTTCCAGTAAGAAGTAGTTTAGTGTTTTTAACCATGTTAAGTTGTTCCAGTAAGAAGTGGTTTAGTGTTTTAACCATGTTAAGTTGTTACAGTAAGAAGTGGTTTTAGTGTTTTAACCAACCATGTTAAGTTGTTACAGTAAGAAGTGTTTAGTGTTTTAACCATGTTAAGTTATTACAGTAAGAAGTGTTTTAGTGTTTTAACCATGTTAAGTTGTTACAGTAAGAAGTGGTTTTGTGTTTTAACCATGTTAAGTTGTTACAGTAAGAAGTGGTTTAGTGTTTTAACCATGTTAAGTTGTTTCAGTAAGAAGTGGTTTAGTGTTTTAACCATGTTAAGTTGTTACAGTAAGAAGTGGTTTTAGTGTTTTAACCATGTTAAGTTGTTACAGTAAGAAGTGGTTTAGTGTTTTAACCATGTTAAGTTGTTACAGTAAGAAGTGGTTTAGTGTTTTAACCATGTTAAGTTGTTTCATTAAGAAGTGGTTTAGTGTTTTAACCATGTTAAGTTGATTCATTAAGAAGTGGTTTTGTGTTTTAACCATGTTAAGTTGTTCCAGTAAGAAGTGGTTTTAGTGTTTTAACCATGTTAAGTTTGTTACAGTAAGAAGTGGTTTAGTGTTTTAACCATGTTAAGTTGTTACAGTAAGAAGTGGTTTAGTGTTTTAACCATGTTAAGTTGTTACAGTAAGAAGTGGGTTTAGTGTTTTAACCATGTTAAGTTGTTACAGTAAGAAGTGGTTTAGTGTTTTAACCATGTTAAGTTGTTTCAGTAAGAAGTGGTTTAGTGTTTTAACCATGTTAAGTTGTTACAGTAAGAAGTGGTTTTGTGTTTTAACCATGTTAAGTTGTTCCAGTAAGAAGTAGTTTAGTGTTTTCACCATGTTAAGTTGTTCCAGTAAGAAGTGGTTTAGTGTTTTAACCATGTTAAGTTGTTACAGTAAGAAGTGTTTTAGTGTTTTAACCATGTTTAAGTTGTTACAGTAAGAAGTGTTTTAGTGTTTTAACCATGTTACGTTATTACAGTAAGAAGTGGTTTAGTGTTTTAACCATGTTAAGTTGTTACAGTAAGAAGTGGTTTTGTGTTTTAACCATGTTAAGTTGTTACAGTAAGAAGTGGTTTAGTGTTTTAACCATGTTAAGTTGATTCAGTAAGAAGTGGTTTAGTGTTTTAACCATGTTAAGTTGTTACAGTAAGAAGTGGTTTAGTGTTTTAACCATGTTAAGTTGTTACAGTAAGAAGTAGTTTAGTGTTTTAACCATGTTAAGTTGTTACAGTAAGAAGTGGTTTAGTGTTTTTTAACCATGTTAAGTTGTTACAGTAAGAAGTGGTTTAGTGTTTTAACCATGTAAGTTGATTCAGTAAGAAGTGGTTTTGTGTGTTTTTAACCATGTTAAGTTGTTCCAGTAAGAAGTGGTTTTGTGTTTTAACCATGTTAAGTTGTTACAGTAAGAAGTGGTTTTGTGTTTTAACCATGTTAAGTTGTTACAGTAAGAAGTGGTTTAGTGTTTTAACCATGTTAAGTTGTTACAGTAAGAAGTGGTTTTGTGTTTTAACCATGTTAAGTTGTTACAGTAAGAAGTGGTTTAGTGTTTTAACCATGTTAAGTTGATTACAGTAAGAAGTGGTTTAGTGTTTTAACCATGTTAAGTTGTTACAGTAAGAAGTGGTTTTAGTGTTTTAACCATGTTAAGTTGTTCCAGTAAGAAGTGGTTTAGTGTTTTTAACCATGTTAAGTTGTTACAGTAAGAAGTGGTTTAGTGTTTTAACCATGTTAAGTTGTTACAGTAAGAAGTGCTTTTGTGTTTTAACCATGTTAAGTTGATTCATTAAGAAGTGGTTTAGTGTTTTAACCATGTTAAGTTGTTACAGTAAGAAGTGGTTTAGTGTTTTAACCATGTTAAGTTGTTACAGTAATAAGTGGTTTTGTGTTTTAACCATGTTAAGTTGTTACAGTAAGAAGTGGTTTAGTGTTTTAACCATGTTAAGTTGATTCAGTAAGAAGTGGTTTAGTGTTTTAACCATGTTAAGTTGTTACAGTAAGAAGTGGTTTAGTGTTTTAACCATGTTAAGTTGTTCCAGTAAGAAGTAGTTTAGTGTTTTAACCATGTTAAGTTGTTCCAGTAAGAAGTGGTTTAGTGTTTTAACCATGTTAAGTTGTTACAGTAAGAAGTTTAGTTTTTTAGTGTTTTTAACCATGTTTTAAGTTGTTACAGTAAGAAGTGGTTTTAGTGTTTTAACCATGTTAAGTTATTACAGTAAGAAGTGGTTTAGTGTTTTAACCATGTTAAGTTGTTACAGTAAGAAGTGGTTTAGTGTTTTAACCATGTTAAGTTGATTCATTAAGAAGTGGTTTTGTGTTTTAACCATGTTAAGTTGTTCCAGTAAGAAGTGGTTTTAGTGTTTTAACCATGTTAAGTTGTTACAGTAAGAAGTGGTTTAGTGTTTTACAGTAAGAACCAGTGTTTTAACCATGTTAAGTTGTTACAGTAAGAAGTGGTTTTAGTGTTTTAACCATGTTAAGTTGTTACAGTAAGAAGTGGTTTAGTGTTTTAACCATGTTAAGTTGTTACAGTAAGAAGTGGTTTAGTGTTTTAACCATGTTAAGTTGTTTCAGTAAGAAGTGGTTTAGTGTTTTAACCATGTTAAGTTGTTACAGTAAGAAGTGGTTTTAGTGTTTTAACCATGTTAAAGTTGTTCCAGTAAGAAGTAGGTTTAGTGTTTTAACCATGTTAAGTTGTTACAGTAAGAAGTGGTTTAGTGTTTTAACCATGTTAAGTTGTTACAGTAAGAAGTGTTTTAGTGTTTTAACCATGTTTAAGTTGTTACAGTAAGAAGTGTTTTAGTGTTTTAACCATGTTAAGTTGTTACAGTAAGAAGTGGTTTTAGTGTTTTAACCATGTTAAGTTGTTACAGTAAGAAGTGGTTTAGTGTTTTAACCATGTTAAGTTGTTACAGTAAGAAGTGGTTTAGTGTTTTTTAACCATGTTAAGTTGTTACAGTAAGAAGAAGTGTTTTTTGTGTTTTAACCATGTTAAGTTGTTACAGTAAGAAGTGGTTTAGTGTTTTAACCATGTTAAGTTGTTACAGTAAGAAGTGGTTTAGTGTTTTAACCATGTTAAGTTGTTACAGTAAGAAGTGGTTTTGTGTTTTAACCATGTTAAGTTGTTACAGTAAGAAGTGGTTTAGTGTTTTAACCATGTTAAGTTGATTCAGTAAGAAGTGGTTTAGTGTTTTAACCATGTTAAGTTGTTACAGTAAGAAGTGGTTTTAGTGTTTTAACCATGTTAGTTGTTCCAGTAAGAAGTGGTTTAGTGTTTTAACCATGTTAAGTTGTTCCAGTAAGAAGTGGTTTAGTGTTTTAACCATGTTAAGTTGTTACAGTAAGAAGTGGTTTTAGTGTTTTAACCATGTTTAAGTTGTTACAGTAAGAAGTGGTTTAGTGTTTTAACCATGTTTAAGTTGTTACAGTAAGAAGTGGTTTAGTGTTTTTTAACCATGTTAAGTTGTTACAGTAAGAAGTGGTTTTGTGTTTTTTAACCATGTTAAGTTGATTCATTAAGAAGTGTTTTTAGTGTTTTAACCATGTTAAGTTGTTACAGTAAGAAGTGGTTTAGTGTTTTAACCATGTTAAGTTGTTACAGTAAGAAGTGGTTTAGTGTTTTAAACCATGTTAAGTTGTTACAGTAAGAAGTGGTTTAGTGTTTTAACCATGTTAAGTTGTTCCAGTAAGAAGTGGTTTAGTGTTTTAACCATGTTAAGTTGTTACAGTAAGAAGTGGTTTAGTGTTTTAACCATGTTAAGTTGTTCCAGTAAGAAGTGGTTTAGTGTTTTTAACCATGTTAAGTTGTTACAGTAAGAAGTGGTTTTGTGTGTTTTAACCATGTTAAGTTGTTTCCAGTAAGAAGTGGTTTAGTGTTTTAACCATGTTAAGTTGTTCCAGTAAGAAGTGGTTTAGTGTTTTAACCATGTTAAGTTGTTACAGTAAGAAGTGGTTTTAGTGTTTTAACCATGTTAAGTTGTTACAGTAAGAAGTGTTTTAGTGTTTTAACCATGTTAAGTTTATTACAGTAAGAAGTGGTTTTAGTGTTTTTAACCATGTTAAGTGTTACAGTAAGAAGTGTTTTGTGTTTTAACCATGTTAAGTTGATTCAGTAAGAAGTGGTTTAGTGTTTTTAACCATGTTAAGTTGTTACAGTAAGAAGTGGTTTTGTGTTTTTAACCATGTTAAGTTGTTACAGTAAGAAGTGGTTTTTGTGTTTTTAACCATGTTAAGTTGTTACAGTAAGAAGTGTTTTAGTGTTTTAACCATGTTAAGTTGTTACAGTAAGAAGTGGTTTTGTGTTTTAACCATGTTAAGTTGTTCCAGTAAGAAGTGGTTTAGTGTTTTTAACCATGTTAAGTTGTGTTTACAGTAAGAAGTGGTTTAGTGTTTTAACCATGTTAAGTTGTTACAGTAAGAAGTGGTTAGTGTTTTAACCATGTTAAGTTGTTACAGTAAGAAGTGGTTTAGTGTTTTAACCATGTTAAGTTGTTACAGTAAGAAGTGGTTTTTGTGTTTTAACCATGTTAAGTTGTTACAGTAAGAAGTGGTTTAGTGTTTTAACCATGTTAAGTTGTTACAGTAAGAAGTGGTTTTTGTGTTTTTTAACCATGTTTAAGTTGTTACAGTAAGAAGTGGTTTAGTGTTTTAACCATGTTAAGTTGTTTCAGTAAGAAGTGGTTTAGTGTTTTAAAAAACCATGTTAAGTTGTTACAGTAAGAAGTGGTTTTAGTGTTTTAACCATGTTAAGTTTTTTACAGTAAGAAGTGGTTTTAGTGTTTTTAACCATGTTAAGTTGTTACAGTAAGAAGTGGTTTAGTGTTTTAACCATGTTAAGTTGTTACAGTAAGAAGTGGTTTTTAGTGTTTTAACCATGTTAAGTTGTTTTAACCAGTGTTTAGTTTTTAACCATGTTAAGTTGTTGTTACAGTAAGAAGTGGTTTAGTGTTTTAACCATGTTAAGTTGTTACAGTAAGAAGTGGTTTTAGTGTTTTAACCATGTTAAGTTGTGTTACAGTAAGAAGTGGTTTAGTGTTTTTAACCATGTTAAGTTGATTCAGTAAGAAGTGGTTTTTGTGTTTTAACCATGTTAAGTTGTTCCAGTAAGAAGTGGTTTAGTGTTTTAACCATGTTAAGTTTGTTACAGTAAGAAGTGGTTTAGTGTTTTAACCATGTTAAGTTGTTACCAGTAAGAAGTGGTTTAGTGTTTTAACCATGTTAAGTTGTTACAGTAAGAAGTGGTTTAGTGTTTTAAAACCATGTTAAGTTGTTACAGTAAGAAGTGGTTTAGTGTTTTAACCATGTTAAGTTGTTACAGTAAGAAGTGGTTTAGTGTTTTTAACCATGTTAAGTTGTTCCAGTAAGAAGTGGTTTAGTGTTTTAACCATGTTAAGTTGTTACAGTAAGAAGTGGTTTAGTGTTTTAACCATGTTAAGTTGTTACAGTAAGAAGTGGTTTAGTGTTTTAACCATGTTAAGTTGTTACAGTAAGAAGTGGTTTAGTGTTTTAACCATGTTAAGTTGTTCCAGTAAGAAGTGGTTTAGTGTTTTAACCATGTTAAGTTGTTACAGTAAGAAGTGCTTTTGTGTTTTAACCATGTTAAGTTTAACCATGTTAAGAAGAAGTGTTTTAGTGTTTTAACCATGTTAAGTTGTTACAGTAAGAAGTGGTTTAGTGTTTTTAACCATGTTAAGTTGTTACAGTAAGAAGTGGTTTTTAGTGTTTTAACCATGTTAAGTTGTTACAGTAAGAAGTGTTTAGTGTTTTTAACCATGTTAAGTTGATTCCAGTAAGAAGTGGTTTAGTGTGTTTTAACCATGTTAAGTTGTTACAGTAAAGAAGTGGTTTAGTGTTTTAACCATGTTAAGTTGTTACAGTAAGAAGTGGTTTAGTGTTTTAACCATGTTAAGTTGTTCCAGTAAGAAGTGGTTTAGTGTTTTAACCATGTTAAGTTGTTACAGTAAGAAGTGGTTTTAGTGTTTTAACCATGTTAAGTTGTTACAGTAAGAAGTGGTTTTTGTTTTAAACCATGTTAAGTTGTTACAGTAAGAAGTGTTTTAGTGTTTTAACCATGTTAAGTTGTTACAGTAAGAAGTGTTTTGTGTTTTAACCATGTTAAGTTGTTACAGTAAGAAGTGTTTTAGTGTTTTAAACCATGTTAAGTTGTTACAGTAAGAAGTGGTTTAGTGTTTTAAACCATGTTAAGTTGTTACAGTAAGAAGTGGTTTAGTGTTTTAACCATAAGTTGTTACAGTTAAGTTTTAGTGTTTACACCATGTAAGAAGTGAAGTGGTTTAGTGTTTTAACCATGTTAAGTTGTTACAGTAAGAAGTAGTTTAGTGTTTTAACCATGTTAAGTTGTTCCAGTAAGAAGTGGTTTAGTGTTTTAACCATGTTAAGTTGTGTTACAGTAAGAAGTGGTTTTGTGTTTTAACCATGTTAAGTTGTTTAAGAAGTGGTTTTGTGTTTTCATGTTAAGTTGTTACAGTAAGAAGTGTTTTAGTGTTTTAACCATGTTAAGTTGTTACAGTAAGAAGTGGTTTAGTGTTTTTAACCATGTTAAGTTGTTACAGTAAGAAGTGGTTTGTGTTTTAACCATGTTAAGTTGTTACAGTAAGAAGTGGTTTAGTGTTTTAACCATGTTAAGTTGATTCAGTAAGAAGTGGTTTAGTGTTTTTTAACCATGTTAAGTTTGTTACAGTAAGAAGTGGTTTAGTGTTTTAACCATGTTAAGTTGTTCCAGTAAGAAGTGGTTTAGTGTTTTAACCATGTTAAGTTGTTCCAGTAAGAAGTGGTTTAGTGTTTTTTTAAACCATGTTAAGTTGTTACAGTAAGAAGTGTTTAGTGTTTTAACCATGTTAAGTTGTTACAGTAAGAAGTGGTTTAGTGTTTTAACCATGTTACGTTATTACAGTAAGAAGTGGTTTAGTGTTTTAACCATGTTAAGTTGTTACAGTAAGAAGTGGTTTTTGTGTTTTAACCATGTAAGTTGATTTACAGTAAGAAGTGGTTTTGTGTTTTAACCATGTTAAGTTGTTCCAGTAAGAAGTGGTTTAGTGTTTTAACCATGTTAAGTTGTTACAGTAAGAAGTGGTTTAGTGTTTTAACCATGTTAAGTTGTTACAGTAAGAAGTGGTTTAGTGTTTTAACCATGTTAAGTTGTTACAGTAAGAAGTGGTTTTAGTGTTTTAACCATGTTAAGTTGTTACAGTAAGAAGTATTTTAGTGTTTTAACCATGTTAAGTTGTTTCAGTAAGAAGTGGTTTTAGTGTTTTAACCATGTTAAGTTGTTACAGTAAGAAGTGGTTTTTGTGTTTTAACCATGTTAAGTTGTTCCAGTAAGAAGTGGTTTAGTGTTTTAACCATGTTAAGTTGTTACAGTAAGAAGTGGTTTAGTGTTTTAACCATGTTAAGTTGTTACAGTAAGAAGTGTTTTAGTGTTTTAACCATGTTTAAGTTGTTACAGTAAGAAGTGGTTTAGTGTTTTAACCATGTTAAGTTATTACAGTAAGAAGTGGTTTAGTGTTTTAACCATGTTAAGTTGTTACAGTAAGAAGTGGTTTAGTGTTTTAACCATGTTAAGTTGTTACAGTAAGAAGTGGTTTAGTGTTTTAACCATGTTAAGTTGTTCCAGTAAGAAGTGGTTTTGTGTTTTAACCATGTGTAAAGTTGTTACAGTAAGAAGTGGTGTTTTTGTGTTTTAACCATGTTAAGTTGTTACAGTAAGAAGTGGTTTAGTGTTTTAACCATGTTAAGTTGTTACAGTAAGAAGTGGTTTAGTGTTTTAACCATGTTAAGTTGTTACAGTAAGAAGTGGTTTTAGTGTTTTAACCATGTTAAGTTGTTACAGTAAGAAGTGGTTTAGTGTTTTAACCATGTTAAGTTGTTACAGTAAGAAGTGGTTTAGTGTTTTAACCATGTTAAGTTGTTCCAGTAAGAAGTGGTTTTAGTGTTTTAAACCATGTTAAGTTGTTCCAGTAAGAAGTGGTTTAGTGTTTTAACCATGTTAAGTTGTTACAGTAAGAAGTGGTTTAGTGTTTTTAAACCATGTTAAGTTGTTACAGTAAGAAGTGGTTTAGTGTTTTAACCATGTTAAGTTTATTACAGTAAGAAGTGGTTTTAGTGTTTTAACCATGTTAAGTTGTTACAGTAAGAAGTGTTTTGTGTTTTTTTTAACCATGTTAAGTTGATTCAGTAAGAAGTGGTTTTGTGTTTTAACCATGTTAAGTTGTTCCAGTAAGAAGTGGTTTAGTGTTTTAACCATGTTAAGTTGTTACAGTAAGAAGTGGTTTTAGTGTTTTAACCATGTTAAGTTGTTACAGTAAGAAGTGGTTTAGTGTTTTAACCATGTTAAGTTGTTACAGTAAGAAGTGGTTTAGTGTTTTAACCATGTTAAGTTGTTACAGTAAGAAGTGGTTTAGTGTTTTAACCATGTTAAGTTGTTTACAGTAAGAAGTGGTTTAGTGTTTTAACCATGTTAAGTTGTTACAGTAAGAAGTGGTTTTGTGTTTTAACCATGTTAAGTTGTTCCAGTAAGAAGTGGTTTTAGTGTTTTAACCATGTTAAGTTGTTCCAGTAAGAAGTGGTTTTAGTGTTTTAACCATGTTAAGTTGTTACAGTAAGAAGTGGTTTTAGTGTTTTAACCATGTTAAGTTGTTACAGTAAGAAGTGTTTTAGTGTTTTAACCATGTTACGTTATTACAGTAAGAAGTGGTTTAGTGTTTTAACCATGTTAAGTTGTTACAGTAAGAAGTGGTTTTGTGTTTTAACCATGTTTAAGTTGTTACAGTAAGAAGTGGTTTTAGTGTTTTAACCATGTTAAGTTGTTCCAGTAAGAAGTGGTTTAGTGTTTTAACCATGTTAAGTTGTTACAGTAAGAAGTGGTTTAGTGTTTTAACCATGTTAAGTTGTTACAGTAAGAAGTGGTTTAGTGTTTTAACCATGTTAAGTTGTTTACAGTAAGAAGTGGTTTAGTGTTTTAACCATGTTAAGTTGTTACAGTAAGAAGTGGTTTTGTGTTTTTAACCATGTTAAGTTGTTACAGTAAGAAGTGGTTTAGTGTTTTTAACCATGTTAAGTTGTTCCAGTAAGAAGTGGTTTTGTGTGTTTTAACCATGTTAAGTTGTTACAGTAAGAAGTGGTTTTGTGTTTTAACCATGTTAAGTTGTTACAGTAAGAAGTGGTTTAGTGTTTTAACCATGTTAAGTTGTTACAGTAAGAAGTGGTTTAGTGTTTTTTAACCATGTTAAGTTGTTACAGTAAGAAGTGGTTTAGTGTTTTAACCATGTTAAGTTGTTACAGTAAGAAGTGGTTTAGTGTTTTAACCATGTTTAAGTTGTTACAGTAAGAAGTGTTTTAGTGTTTTAACCATGTTAAGTTGTTACAGTAAGAAGTGGTTTAGTGTTTTAAACCATGTTAAGTTGTTACAGTAAGAAGTGGTTTAGTGTTTTTAACCATGTTAAGTTGTTACAGTAAGAAGTGTTTTAGTGTTTTTAACCATGTTAAGTTGTTACAGTAAGAAGTGGTTTAGTGTTTTAACCATGTTAAGTTGTTTCAGTAAGAAGTGGTTTAGTGTTTTAACCATGTTAAGTTGTTACAGTAAGAAGTGGTTTAGTGTGTTTTTAACCATGTTAAGTTGTTACAGTAATAAGTGGTTTAGTGTTTTAACCATGTTAAGTTGTTACAGTAAGAAGTGGTTTTAGTGTTTTAACCATGTTAAGTTGTTACAGTAAGAAGTGGTTTAGTGTTTTAACCATGTTAAGTTGTTACAGTAAGAAGTGGTTTAGTGTTTTAACCATGTTAAGTTGTTACAGTAAGAAGTGGTTTAGTGTTTTAACCATGTTAAGTTGATTACAGTAAGAAGTGGTTTAGTGTTTTAACCATGTTAAGTTGTTACAGTAAGAAGTGGTTTAGTGTTTTAACCATGTTAAGTTGTTCCAGTAAGAAGTGGTTTAGTGTTTTAACCATGTTAAGTTGTTACAGTAAGAAGTGGTTTAGTGTTTTAACCATGTTAAGTTGTTTACAGTAAGAAGTGGTTTAGTGTTTTAACCATGTTAAGTTGTTACAGTAAGAAGTGGTTTAGTGTTTTAACCATGTTAAGTTGTTACAGTAAGAAGTGGTTTAGTGTTTTAACCATGTTAAGTTGTTACAGTAAGAAGTGGTTTTGTGTTTTTTAACCATGTTAAGTTGTTACAGTAAGAAGTGGTTTTAGTGTTTTTAACCATGTTAAGTTGTTACAGTAAGAAGTGGTTTTAGTGTTTTCCAGTAAACCATGTTAAGTTGTTAACAGTAAGAAGTGGTTTAGTGTTTTAACCATGTTAAGTTGTTACAGTAAGAAGTGGTTTAGTGTTTTAAACCATGTTAAGTTGTTACAGTAAGAAGTGGTTTAGTGTTTTAACCATGTTAAGTTGTTACAGTAAGAAGTGGTTTAGTGTTTTAACCATGTTAAGTTGTTACAGTAAGAAGTGGTTTAGTGTTTTAACCATGTTAAGTTGTTACAGTAAGAAGTGGTTTTGTGTTTTAACCATGTTAAGTTGTTACAGTAAGAAGTAGGTTTTTAAGTTAAGTTTTTCCAACCATGTTTAGTGTTTTAACCATGTTAAGTTGTTACAGTAAGAAGTGGTTTTAGTGTTTTAACCATGTTAAGTTGTTCCAGTAAGAAGTGGTTTAGTGTTTTAACCATGTTAAGTTGTTACAGTAAGAAGTGGTTTAGTGTTTTAACCATGTTAAGTTGTTACAGTAAGAAGTGGTTTAGTGTTTTAACCATGTTAAGTTGTTCCAGTAAGAAGTGGTTTAGTGTTTTAACCATGTTAAGTTGTTACAGTAAGAAGTGTTTTAGTGTTTTAACCATGTTAAGGTTGTTACAGTAAGAAGTGTTTTAGTGTTTTAACCATGTTAGTTGTTACAGTAAGAAGTGGTTTAGTGTTTTAAAAACCATGTTAAGTTGTTACAGTAAGAAGTGGGTTTAGTGTTTTAACCATGTTAAGTTGTTACAGTAAGAAGTGTTTTAGTGTTTTAACCATGTTAAGTTGTTACAGTAAGAAGTGGTTTAGTGTTTTTAACCATGTTAAGTTTGTTACAGTAAGAAGTGTTTTTAGTGTTTTTTAACCATGTTAAGTTGTTACAGTAAGAAGTGGTTTAGTGTTTTAACCATGTTAAGTTGTTACAGTAAGAAGTGGTTTAGTGTTTTAACCATGTTAAGTTGTTACAGTAAGAAGTGTTTAGTGTTTTAACCATGTTAAGTTGTTACAGTAAGAAGTGGTTTTGTGTTTTAACCATGTTAAGTTGTTACAGTAAGAAGTGGTTTAGTGTTTTAACCATGTTAAGTTGTTACAGTAAGAAGTGGTTTAGTGTTTTTAACCATGTTAGTTGTTACAGTAAGAAGTGGTTTAGTGTTTTAACCATGTTAAGTTGTTCCAGTAAGAAGTGGTTTAGTGTTTTTAACCATGTTAAGTTGTTTCAGTAAGAAGTGGTTTAGTGTTTTAACCATGTTAAGTTGTTAACCAGTAAGAAGTGGTTTAGTGTTTTAAACCATGTTAAGTTGTTACAGTAAGAAGTGGTTTTGTGTTTTAACCATGTTAAGTTGTTACAGTAAGAAGTGGTTTAGTGTTTTAACCATGTTAAGTTGTTACAGTAAGAAGTGGTTTTAGTGTTTTAACCATGTTAAGTTGTTACAGTAAGAAGTGGTTTAGTGTTTTAACCATGTTAAGTTGTTCCAGTAAGAAGTGGTTTAGTGTTTTAACCATGTTAGTGTTTTTAACCAGTAAGAAGTGGTTTTGTGTTTTAACCATTTAAGTTGTTTCCAGTAAGAAGTGGTTTTGTGTTTTAACCATGTTAAGTTGTTCCAGTAAGAAGTGGTTTTGTGTGTTTTAACCATGTTAAGTTGTTCCAGTAAGAGTGGTTTTTTGTGTTTAGAACAGTAAGAAGTGTTTTTGTGTTTTAACCATGTTAAGTTGTTACAGTAAGAAGTGGTTTAGTGTTTTTAACCATGTTACGTTATTACAGTAAAGAAGTGTTTTGTGTTTTAACCATGTTAAGTTGTTTAAGAAGTGTTTTAGTGTTTTTAACCATGTTAAGTTGTTCCAGTAAGAAGTGTTTTTTAGTGTTACAGTTTTAACCATGTTAAGTTGTTCCAGTAAGAAGTGGTTTGGTAGTGTTTTAACCATGTTAAGTTGTTCCAGTAAGAAGTGGTTTAGTGTTTTAACCATGTTAAGTTGTTCCAGTAATAAGTGTTTTTGTCTTTCTCTGTTTGTGGTGGTGATCCAGTCAAAACAGTTTGAGGAAATAAATCTACTGACTCATGTGTTTCAGTGGGTGAGAGTGTATGCTGCAGGCGTGTGTGTGTGTGTGTGTGTGTGTGTGTGTGTGTGTGTGTGTGTGTGTGTGTGTGTGTGTGTGATCAATGTAATAACTAGTGGATGGACTTCATTCAACAAAACTAAAAAGAAGGAACAGACACACAAGACATCTCTAATCTGGTCTATGCTGAACACAAACACCGGTGAGTGATACATATCTACACATATTAAATAGACATGTTATATACAGATATATTTATAAGAGAGTTTAGACATTCGACTAATGACTTTTGACTTTTTGGAGAGCAGGGGAGGATTAGAGGTAGAAAGCATTACGAACTCAATGCTCTAACACAGGTTTTCCCAACTTTCTCCTCTGCCCTCGAAATGTTTTGGGGGGGCCCGAGGAGAGGGTTGGGAAACCTGGGAAACGTCTTGGGGGGGCCCAAGGAGAGGGTTGGGAGAGATGTGAAACATCTTGTGTGGGTGAGGAGAGGGTTGGGAAACCCTGTTCTATCCAACTGAACCATCAGAGACTGCTGTTCTATTCTGGATCTGAGCATGTAGACCAGGGTTCGGCCCTCCAGGACCGTTTGATTACACCCTAGACCAGGGTTCGGCCCTCCAGGACCGTTTGATTACACCCTAGACCAGGGTTCGGCCCTCCAGGACCGTTTGATTACACCCTAGACCAGGGTTCGGCCCTCCAGGACCGTTTGATTACACCCTAGACCAGGGTTCGGCCCTCCAGGACCGTTTGATTACACCCTAGACCAGGGTTCGGCCCTCCAGGACCGTTTTTGATTACACCCTAGACCAGGGTTCGGCCCTCCAGGACCGTTTGATTACACCCTAGACCAGGGTTCGGCCCTCCAGGACCGTTTGATTACACCCTAGACCAGGGTTCGGCCCTCCAGGACCGTTTGATTACACCCTAGACCAGGGTTCGGCCCTCCAGGACCGTTTGATTACACCCTAGACCAGGGTTCGGCCCTCCAGGACCGTGATGTAGACACATGAAACTCGATAGCAGTGTTTCCCAACTCTGTCCTCCTGCCTCCCAGCCAGTACACATATTGGTTCCATTCCAGTAGCAGCATATTACCCCATCAAATAACCATCAAGCCTTTGGGTGAACCAATCAGCTAACTATCAAGCATTTGATTCAGCCCATCAAATAACCATCAAGCCTTTGGGTGAACCAATCAACTAACTATCAAGCATTTGATTCAGCCCATCAAATAACCATCAAGCCTTTGAGTGAACCAATCAACTAACTATGAAGCATTTGATTGAGCCCATCAAATAACAATCAAGCCTTTGGGTGAACCAATCAACTAACTACCAAGCATTTGATTCAGCCCATCAAATAACCATCAAGCCTTTGGGTGAACCAATCAACTAACTATCAAGCATTTGATTCAGCCCATCAAATAACCATCAAGCCTTTGGGTTCAGGTGTGTCATCTCTCCTGAGATGTCATATCTCTCCTGTGATGTTGTATTTGACCCTCTATGATGTCATCTCTCTGCGTCCTGTCTTCTCAGGGTTCCTGAGGATGATGTCAGGCTACTCACTGTCTGTGGTGTGTGTGGCGGTGCTCCTTTCCTTGGGGCGATGCCTGGACAGATGCTCGGTCCAGGACGGAACACCAGGAGCGCCAGGAGCTCCAGGCCGGGATGGACGACAAGGAGCAAAGGGAGAAAAAGGAGAGTCAGGTAACAGAGAGATGGACGGATGAGAGAGAAAGGAGAGTCAGGTAACAGAGAGATGGACGGATGAGAGAGAAAGGAGTCAGGTAACAGAGAGATGGAGGGATGAGAGAGAAAGGAGAGTCAGGTAACAGATAGATGGAGGGATGAGAGAGAAAGGAGTCAGGTAACAGAGAGATGGAGGGATGAGAGAGAAAGGAGTCAGGTAACAGAGAGATGGACAGATGAGAGAGAAAGGAGAGTCAGGTAACAGAGAGATGGAGGGATGAGAGAGAAAGGAGAGTCAGGTAACAGAGAGATGGACGGATGAGAGAGAAAGGAGAGTCAGGTAACAGAGAGATGGAGGGATGAGAGAGAAAGGAGAGTCAGGTAACAGAGAGATGGACGGATGAGAGAGAAAGGAGAGTCAGGTAACAGAGAGATGGACGGATGAGAGAGAAAGGAGAGTCAGGTAACAGAGAGATGGAGGGATGAGAGAGAAAGGAGAGTCAGGTAACAGAGAGATGGAGGGATGAGAGAGAAAGGAGAGTCAGGTAACAGAGAGATGGAGGGATGAGAGAGAAAGGAGTCAGGTAACAGAGAGATGGAGGGATGAGAGAGAAAGGAGAGTCAGGTAACAGAGAGATGGACGGATGAGAGAGAAAGGAGAGTCAGGAAAGAAAGGAAAGAAAGAAAGAGCATGTTATATTAACTGTCAGTAAAGAGGACTGTGTGGTTAGTGTGCTCAGGGTCTGTTATAGTGTGTTATAGTGTGTTATAGTGTGTTATAGCGTGTTATAGTGTGTTATAGTGTGTTTTAGTGTGTTATAGTCTGTTATAGTGTGTTATAGTGTGTTATAGTGTGTTATAGTGTGTTATAGTGTGTTATAGTGTGTTATAGTGTGTTATAGTGTGTTATAGTGTGTTATAGTCTGTTATGGTGTGTTATAGTGTGCTCAGGGTCCGTTATAGTTTTCTCGGGGTCTGTGGTATAGAACTGAAAAGTGCTCATCTAAAGGTTGCTTTTTAGTAAACCCCTGTCCCTCGCTCCTCTTTCTCCCAGCACTGCAGCTGGATGCGGTGTCGCCCCGTGTCCTGAAGGGGGCGAAGGGGAGCCGGGGGTTTCCGGGGGACATGGGGCCTAAAGGCTTCAGAGGAGATCTGGGCCCTGAAGGCCCCCCTGGCCCCCCGGGCCCCCCTGGGCCCCCGGGGATGGGCGGGGACCAGGCCCAACAACAACGTGCAGCCTTCTCTGTGTCCCGGACAGACAGCTCCTACCCCCTCTACAATCGACCCCTGACATATAACACCGCCATCACTAGCAGCAGCCTGATCAGTTTGTCCTCTGGAATCTTCACCTGCAGCATATCTGGAGTCTACTACTTTGTCTTCCACTCAGAGGCCAAGGTAGGCAGACAGACAGGTATTACACTCTCTCTCTCTCTCTCTCTCTCTCTCTCTCTCTCTCTCTCTCTCTCTCTCTCTCTCTCTCTCTCTCTCTCTCTCTCTCTCTCTCTCTCTCTCTCTCTCTCTCTGTCTCTCTCTCTGTCTCTCTCTCTCTCTCTCTCTCTCTCTCTCTCTCTCTCTCTCAATTCAATTTCAATTTAAGGGCTTTATTGGCATGGGAAACATGTGTTAACATTGCCAAAGCAAGTGAAGTAGATAGTAAACAAAGTGAAATAAACAATAAATATTAACAGTAAACATTACACTCAGAAGTTTCAAAAGAATAAAGACATTTCAAATGTCATATTATGTCTATATACAGTGTTGTAACAATGTGCAAATAGTTAAAGAACAAATGGGAAAATAAATAAACATAAATATGGGTTGTATTTACAATGGTGTTTGTTCTTCACTGGTTTCCCCTTTTTCTATGGCAACAGGTCACAAATCTTGCAGCTGTGATGGCACACTGTGGTTTTTCACCCAGTAGATAAGGGAGTTTATCAAAATTGGGTTTGTTTTCTAATTCTTTGTGGATCGCTGTAATCTGAGGGAAATATGTGTCTCTAATATGGTCATACATTTGGCAGGAGGTTAGGAAGTGCAGCTCAGTTTCCACCTCATTTTGTGGGCAGTGTGCACATAGCCTGTCTTCTCTTGAGAGCCAGGTCTGCCTACGGCGGCCTTTCTCAATAGCAAGGCTATGCTCACTGAGTCTGTACATAGTCAAAGCTTTCCTTAAGTTTGGGTCAGTCACAGTGGTCAGGTATTCTGCCACTGTGTACTCTCTGTTTAGGGCCAAATAGCATTCTAGTTTGCTCTGTTTATTTGTTTGTTCTTTCCAATGTGTCAAGTAATTCTCTTTTTGTTTTCTCATGATTTGGTTGGGTCTAATTGTGTTGTTGTTGTTGTTGTTGTTGTTGTCCTGGGGCTGTGTGGGGTCTGTTTGTGTTTGTGAACAGAGCCCCAGGACAAGCTTACTTAGGGGACTCTTCTCCAAGTTCATCTCTCTGTAGGTGATGGCTTTGTTATGGAAGGTTTGGGAATCGCTTCCTTTTAAGTGGTTATAGAATTTAACGGCTCTTTTCTGGATTTTGATAATTAGCGGGTATTGGCCTAATTCTGCTCTGCATGCATTATTTGGTGTTTTACGTTGTACACGGAGGATGTATTTGCAGAATTCTGCATGCAGAGTCTCAATTTGGTGTTTGTCCCATTTTGTGAATTCTTGGTTGGTGAGCGGACTCCAGACCTCAGAACCATAAAGGGCAATGGGTTCTATAACTGATTCAAGTATTTTTAGCCAGATCCTAATTGGTATGTCAAATTTTATGTTCCTTTTGATGGCATAGAAGGCCCTTCTTGCCTTGTCTCTCAGATCGTTCACAGTTTTGTGGAAGTGACCTGTGGTGCTGATGTTTAGGCCGAGGTATGTATCGTTTTTTGTGTGCTCTAGGGCAACAGTGTCTAGATGGAATTTGTATTTGTGGTCCTGGCAACTGGACCTTTTTTGGAACACCATTATTTTTGTCTTACTGAGATTTACTGTCAGGGCCCAGGTCTGACAGAATCTGTGCAGAAGATCTAGGTGCTGCTGTAGGCCCTCCTTGGTTGGTGACAGAAGCACCAGATCATCAGCAAACAGAAGACATTTGACTTCAGATTCTAGTAGGGTGAGGCCGGGTGCTGCAGACTGGTCTAGTGCCCTCTCTCTCTGTCTCTCTCTCTGTCTCTCTCTCTCTCTCTCTCTCTCTCTCTCTCTCTCTCTCTCTCTCTCTCTCTCTCTCTCTCTCTCTCTCTCTCTCTCTCTCTGTCTCTCTGTCTCTCTCTCTCTCTCTCTCTCTCTCTCTCTCTCTCTCTCTCTCTCTCTCTCTCTCTCTCTCTCTCTCTCTCTCTCTCTCTCTCTCTCTCTCTCTCTCTCTCTCTCTCTCTCTCTCTCTCTCTCTCTCTCTCTCTCTCTCTCTCTCTCTCTCTCTCTCTCTCTCTCTCTCTCTCTCTCTCTCTCTCTTTCAACATCTTGTAAAACAGTGTGTGTGTGTGTGTGTGTGTGTGTGTGTAGGTGAGCATGTGTCTGTCTCTGAAGAGTGACGTGCTGGGAGAGAGGAAGCTGGGTTTCTGTGACTACAACAACAGAGCCACTACCCAGGTATGGTTACTATGACAACACCACGTAGGGTTACTATGACGACACCAGGTAGGGTTACTATAACAACACCAGGTAGGGTATGATGACACTAGGTTGGGTTACTATGACGACACCAGGTTGAGTCACTATGACGAAACTTGGTAAAGCGTTTAACAATGTTAACTTATCAATTACAGTATCAACCGTATACAGCTTTAACAACATATATTGCTATGGTAACACTATTTTATTGTTAATTCCATGTTGTGTAGGTTCTGTCAGGAGGTGTGGCGTTGGACCTGTCACGAGGCCACAAGGTTGGAACCATCCTCCATACTAACCAATCAGCACATAGTATCATCCATACTAACCAATCACCACACAGCATCCTCCATACTAACCAATCAGCACAGAGCATCATCCATACTAACCAATCAGCACAGAGCATCATCTATACTAACCAATCAGCACAGAGCATCATCCATACTAGCCAATCAGCACAGAGCATCATCCATCCTAACCAATCAGCACAGAGCATCATCCAGTGGGGAACAGTAAGTGCCTTCTAGGCCTACAGAGAACGCCTAAGGAATGATAAAATAATTTGTATTTAATTTCTATCTTTTCAATAATATTGAAATGGTAATCTGATTAATTTATTATTTTCAATGATATTCAAATGTAATGACTTCAGTTTGTGTTGGAAAGGAAAGGGTTGTTTAACGTTGAAGAGAAAAAAATATTCAATCAGGATTTTTCTTTGGTGGTCTCTGGGAAGATAAATCTAGCTATCTAGCTTAGCTATTGGCTTTCAGAAGCTGGACAGAAGGCCTCTGCCATTCAACTGTATTAGAGCAGAATTTTGGAGTGACAATGGAATCAACCAATCACATTTTGACTTGCAATGGGCGGGACAGTTTTACACAAAAAATAAATAAAAGTAGGCCTAGAGACATGTCAGTACTGAGAGTGTGAGCCTTTAGTGTGAGCCTTTAGTTGCTTTAGTGTGAGCCTTTGGTGAGCTTTAGTGTGAGCCTTTAGTGTGAGCCTTTAGTGTGAGCCTTTAGTGCGAGCCTTTAGTGTGAGCCTTTAGTGCGAGCCTTTAGTGTGAGCCTTTAGTGTGAGCCTTTAGTGTGAGCCTTTAGTGTGAGCCTTTAGTGCGAGCCTTTAGTGTGAGCCTTTAGTGTGAGCCTTTAGTGTGAGCCTTTAGTGCGAGCCTTTAGTGTGAGCCTTTAGTGTGAGCCTTTAGTGTGAGCCTTTAGTGTGAGCCTTTAGTGTGAGCCTTTAGTGTGAGCCTTTAGTGTGAGCCTTTAGTGTGAGCCTTTAGTGCGAGCCTTTAGTGCGAGCCTTTAGTGTGAGCCTTTAGTGCGAGCCTTTAGTGCGAGCCTTTAGTGCGAGCCTTTAGTGTGAGCCTTTAGTGTGAGCCTTTAGTGTGAGCCTTTAGTGCGAGCCTTTAGTGCGAGCCTTTAGTGTGAGCCTTTAGTGTGAGCCTTTAGTGTGAGCCTTTAGTGTGAGCCTTTAGTGTGAGCCTTTAGTGTGAGCCTTTAGTGTGAGCCTTTAGTGTGAGCCTTTAGTGTGAGCCTTTAGTGTGAGCCTTTAGTGTGAGCCTTTAGTGTGAGCCTTTAGAGCCTTTAGTGCGAGCCTTTAGTGCGAGCCTTTAGTGCGAGCCTTTAGTGCGAGCCTTTAGTGTGAGCCTTTAGTGTGAGCCTTTAGTGTGAGCCTTTAGTGTGAGCCTTTAGTGCGAGCCTTTAGTGTGAGCCTTTAGTGTGAGCCTTTAGTGTGAGCCTTTAGTGCGAGCCTTTAGTGTGAGCCTTTAGTGTGAGCCTTTAGTGTGAGCCTTTAGTGCGAGCCTTTAGTGTGAGCCTTTAGTGTGAGCCTTTAGTGTGAGCCTTTAGTGTGAGCCTTTAGTGTGAGCCTTTAGTGCGAGCCTTTAGTGTGAGCCTTTAGTGTGAGCCTTTAGTGTGAGCCTTTAGTGTGAGCCTTTAGTGTGAGCCTTTAGTGCGAGCCTTTAGTGTGAGAGCCTTTAGTGCGAGCCTTTAGTGCGAGCCTTTAGTGCGAGCCTTTTAGTGCGAGCCTTTAGTGTGAGCTTTAGTGTGAGCCTTTAGTGTGAGCCTTTAGTGTGAGCCTTTAGTGTGAGCCTTTAGTGTGAGCCTTTAGTGTGAGCCTTTAGTGTGAGCCTTTAGTGTGAGCCTTGCGAGCCTTTAGTGTGAGCCTTTGGAGTGCGAGCCTTTAGTGTGAGCCTTTAGTGTGAGCCTTTAGTGTGAGCCTTTAGTGTGAGCCTTTAGTGCGAGCCTTTAGTGCGAGCCTTTAGTGTGAGCCTTTAGTGCGAGCCTTTAGTGTGAGCCTTTTAGCCTTGAGCGAGCCTTTAGTGTGAGCCTTTAGTGTGAGCCTTTAGTGTGAGCCTTTAGTGCGAGCCTTTAGTGCGAGCCTTTAGTGCGAGCCTTTAGTGCGAGCCTTTAGTGCGAGCCTTTAGTGCGAGCCTTTAGTGCGAGCCTTTAGTGCGAGCCTTTAGTGCGAGCCTTTAGTGCGAGCCTTTAGTGCGAGCCTTTAGTGCGAGCCTTTAGTGTGAGCCTTTAGTGTGAGCCTTTAGTGCGAGCCTTTAGTGTGAGCCTTTAGTGCGAGCCTTTAGTGTGAGCCTTTAGTGCGAGCCTTTAGTGCGAGCCTTTAGTGCGAGCCTTTAGTGCGAGCCTTTAGTGTGAGCCTTTAGTGCGAGCCTTTAGTGTGAGCCTTTAGTGCGAGCCTTTAGTGCGAGCCTTTAGTGCGAGCCTTTAGTGTGAGCCTTTAGTGCGAGCACTAGTTTTCCCATGGTCAAGTTAGTTTGTGTTGTAGGCTAGTAGGTGTTATTGTTGAGGACTGAGGAGGATGTGTTTGCTAATTTGTTAGCATCACCCTTTTCAAGATTAACTTTCAACAAGAAGTTGAGTTTAAAATGATCATCATCACACCACTGTTTTGTTATTGCAGCTCGCTACTTGGGTGACCATGACTGGGTGACCACGACTGGGTGACCACGACTGGGTGACCACGACTGGGTGACCACGACTGGGTGAAACACGGTTGCATTAAAATTTTAGATCACTGGTTACTTTGTGTGCAGAACTTGATAAAATATGTTTGCAATGGGAAGTAGCAAGCTAATAGTAGTATATTTTGATTTCGAAATGCTAAATGGTTGTGTGTTTCTATTGTCTGATGGCCTTCTGGCTTGTTATGTCAGAGTGAATGGGATGCTTTATTATTTCGCTGTGTGTGACTGCAGTCTTTCTATCACCTGAGCTATATATGTTTTATAAAAAATACGCTCTTCTACATGGAGTGCAGCATCATCCATACTAACCAATCACCACACAGTTTCTGAAAAACACACTAAATGATTCTATAACCAGGTGTGTTAATATAACCAGGTGTGTAACCAGGTGTGTTAATGTAACCAGGTGTGTAACCAGGTGTGTTAATATAACCAGGTGTGTTAATATAACCAGGTGTATAACCATGTGTGTTAATATAACCAGGTGTGTAACCAGGTGTGTTAATATAACCAGGTGTGGCTGGAACCGTTTAAAGACGAGCAACCGGATAGTGTGAAGGCCGACACGAAGAACAAGAAGATTGTGTTTAACGGCTTCCTGCTCTTCCCCACCGGGAAGTGACGTCACAACGCCATGCAGTGACCTCATCACATGAGCTGTCCCAGGAACCAACCATGGCATTACTAACACTGATCTATACTGATCTATACTGTTCCATTCTGATCCATTCTGATCTATACTGATCTATACTGATCTATACTGTTCCATTCTGATCCATGCTGATCTATACTGTTCCATTCTGATCCATACTGTTCTATACTGTTCCATTCTGATCTATACTGTTCTATACTGTTCCATTCTGATCTATACTGATCTATACTGTTCCATTCTGATCTATACTGATCTATACTGTTCCATTCTGATCTATACTGATCTATACTGATCTATACTGTTCCATTCTGATCCATACTGATCTATACTGTTCCATTCTGATCCATACTGTTCTATACTGTTCTATACTGTTCCATTCTGATCTATACTGATCTATACTGTTCCATTCTGATCCATACTGATCTATACTGTTCCATTCTGATCTATACTGATCTATACTGTTCCATTCTGATCCATACTGATCTATACTGTTCCATTCTGATCTATACTGATCTATACTGATCTATACTGTTCCATTCTGATCCATACTGATCTATACTGTTCCATTCTGATCTATACTGATCTATACTGATCTATACTGTTCCATTCTGATCTATACTGATCTATACTGTTCCATTCTGATCCATACTGTGTTCTATACTGTTCTATTCTGATCTATACTGATCTATACTGATCTATACTGTTCCATTCTGATCCATACTGATCTATACTGTCCTAAACTGTTCTATACGGATCTATACTTTTCTATACGGTTCTATACTTTTCTATACTGATCATCTATACTGATCTATACTGTTCTATACTATTCTATACTGATCTACACTGTTCTATACTGATCTATACTGTTCTATACTGATCTATACTGATCTATACAGATCTATACTGATCTATACTGTTCTATAATGGTCTATACGGCTCTATACGGTTCTATACTGATCTACACGGTTCTATACTGATCTGTACTGTTCTATTCTGATCTATACTGTTCCATTCTGATCCATACTGATCTATACTGTTCCATTCTGATCCATACTGATCTATATACTGTTCCATTCTGATCCATACTGATCTATACTGTTCCATTCTGATCTATACTGATCTATACTGATCTATACTGTTCCATTCTGATCCATACTGATCTATACTGTTCCATTCTGATCTATACTGATCTATACTGATCTATACTGTTCCATTCTGATCTATACTGATCTATACTGTTCCATTCTGATCTATACTGATCTATACTGTTCTATACTGATCTATACTGATCTATACTGTTCTATACTGTTCCATTCTGATCCATACTGATCTATACTGTCCTAAACTGTTCTATACGGATCTATACTTTTCTATACGGTTCTATACTTTTCTATACTGATCATCTATACTGATCTATACAATTCTATACTGATCTATACTGATCTATACTGTTCTATACTGTTCTATACTGATCTACACGGTTCTATACTGATCTATACTGTTCTATACTGATCTATACTGATCTATACAGTTCTATACTGATCTATACTGTTCTATACTGGTCTATACGGTTCTATACTGATCTACACGGTTCTATACTGATCTGTACTGTTCTATTCTGATCTATACTGTTTTATTCTGATCTATACTGATCTATACTGATCTATTCTGATCTATACTGTTTTATTCTGATCTATACTTTTCTATACCAATCCTGCCGTTACTGATTTAAAATACAGTGCCTAGTGAAAGTCACACACCCCTTGCGCAGTCTTCACATTTTGATAACTTAAATCTAAAAAGGGATTAAATGTGATGTTTTTCTTACCAATCTACACAACCTACTCCACATTTTCAAAGTGAAAGAAAAGTATAGAACATTTTCAAAATGAATAATAAAAATACAATTTAAAACGAAGATGTCTTGATTGTGTATGTCTTCCCATCCCAGAGTTAATACTTCTGGAAGTACCTTTGGAAGCCATTACAGCTGTGAATCATTTTGAATAAGATTCTACCAGCTTTGCCCAACTCCTAGGGCCACATCCAGCGCCTTCAGAAAGTATTCAGACCCCTTGACTTATTCCACATTTTGTTGTGTTACAGCCTGAATTCAAAATTGAATAAATATTATTTTTTTCTCACCCGTCTACACACAATACCCCATAATGACAAAGTGAAAACGTTTTTTTTTTTACAAATATCACAATGACATAAATATTCACATCCCTAAGTCAAAACTTTGTAGAAGAACCTTTGGCAGTGATTACAGCTGTGAGTCTTTCTGGGTAAGTATCTAAGGATTATCAAAACTGTAACTCGGCCACTGGTAAGGAATTCCAGTGTGGATTTGGCCTTGTGTTTTAGGTTATTGTCCTGCTGAAAGGAGAATTCATCTCCCAGTGTCTGTTGGAAAGCAGACTGAACAAGGTTTTCCTCCAGGATTTTGCCTGTGCTTAGCTCCAGTCAATTTCTTTTTTATCCTGAAAAACTCCCCAGTCCTTAATGATAACAAGCATACCCATAACATGATGCAGCCACCACTATGCATGAAAATATGAAGAGTGGTACTCAGTAATGTGTTGTATTGGATTTGCCCCAGACATAACACTTAGTATTCAGGACAAAAAGTGAATTGCTTTGCCACATTTCTTGCGGTATTACTTTAATGCCTTGTTGCAAACAGGATGCATGTTTTGGAATATTTGTATTCTGTACAGGCTTCCTTCTTTTCACTCTGTCAATTAGGTTAGTATTGTGGAGTAACTACAATGTTGTTGATCCATCCTCAGTTTTCTCCTATCACAGCCAATAAACTCTATAACGTTTTTAAAGTCACCTTTGGCCTAATGGTGAAATCCCTGAGCGGTTTCCTTCCTCTCCAGCAACTAAGTTAGGAAGGACGCCTGTATCTTTGTAGTGACTGGGTGTATTGATACACAATCCAAAGTGTAATTAATAACTTCCCCATGCTCAAAGGGATATTCAATGTCTGCTTTTTATTTTTATTTTTACCCATCTACCAATAGGTGCCCTTCTTTGCGAGGAGTTGGAAAACCTCCCTGGTCTTTGTGGTTGAATCTGTGTTTGAAATTCACTGCTCAGCTGAGGGACCTTATATATAATTCTATGTGTGGGGTACAGAGATGAGGTAGTCATGTCAGTACCCTATCAATCATGTTAAACACTATTATTGCACACAGCGTGAGTCCATGCAACTTATTATGTGACTTGTTAAGCAAATATTTACTCCTGAACTTATTTAGGCTTGCCATAAGAAAGGGGCTGAATACTTATTGACTCAAGACATTTCAGCTTTTCATAAAAAAAAAATTAAAAAAAAGAAAAAACATAATTCCACTTTCACGTTATGGGGTATTGTGTGTAGGCCAGTGACACAAAATCTCAGTGTAATCCATTTTAAATTCAGGCTGGAACACAACAACATGTGGGAAAAGTTGAGGGGTGTGAATACTTTCTGAAGGAACTGTACACTGAGTGAACAAAACATTAGGAACACCTGCTCTTCCCATGACATAGTCTGACCAGGTGAATCCAGGTCAGAGCTATGATCCCTTATTGATGTCACTTGTTAAATCCACTTCAACCAGTGTAGATGAAGGGGAGGAGACGGGTTAAAGAAGGATTTTTAAGCCTTGAGTCAATTGAGACATGGATTGTGTATGTGTGCCATTCAGAGGGTGAATGGGCAAGACAAAATATTTATGTGCCTTTAAACGGGGTATGGTAGTAGGTGCCAGGCGCACCGGTTTGAGTGTGTCAAGAACTGCTATGCTGCAGGATTTTTCACACTCAATAGTTTCCCATGTGTATCACGAATGGTCCACCACCCAAAGGACATCCAGCCAACTTGACACAACTGTGGGAAGAATGTGGCCAGCATCCCTGTTGACTCCAATTTACATATTGTAGAGTCCAACCCCGACGAATTGAGGCTGTTCTGAGGGCAAAAGGGGGGATGCAACTCAATATTAGGAAGGTATTCCTAATGTTTTATACACCATTGTTTTTTTATCAAAATTGCTCAAGCTCAGTAAATTTAGTTGGGAATCATTAAACAATATTCTAACCTTGTCTCTGATTTGGAGACAGGAACACTCAACACCTCTTGGAAAGGTCTTTGGTTTTCCTGTAACTTTTTACCTGGGATTTGCATTTTACATTTACATTTAAGTCATTTAGCAGACGCTCTTATCCAGAATGACTTACAGTTAGGGCCTTAAGACAGCTAGCAGTGCTGGCAACACTAGCTGCAGTAACCCATGGAGAGGGGTCACTCTGACAATCAGAGAGGGGGAAAGGTATTGTGGCCCTGGTGGCACCAAATAATCAAAGGTCTGACTGCACAGAGATGCTTGGGAAAATGGTCACAACGCTGGACCAGTGTGTGTGTGTTTCAGGGGAAGGGGGGTGTATCTGAGCTCCGTCAGATAGGACTTAACATTGGTTACTCAAATCTCCCCATTCTTGCTCAATTTGGCATGCCTTCTCAAACAGCTACAACTGTATAGGCATTCACACATCAAGTATTTTCTTGAGTTGGGCTCGGGATTGGAACAACTGTTGAATGTCTGCGCTTGTGGTTGTTTGTGGGGGAAGGGTGGAGAGTGTGTATGAGTGTGTGTGTGTTTGTGTCCCACATCTGTTGCTATGGAGTTAAGGACAACATAGGATGAATAATCGCTCGCCAAAAATGTAATGTTTGTAATGCCAGTCCTGGTTAGAGGTAACAGTCCTGGTTAGAGGTAACAGTCCTGGTTAGAGGTAACAGTCCTGGTTAGAGGTAACAGTCCTGGTTAGAGGTAACAGTCCTGGTTAGAGGTAACAGTCCTGGTTAGAGGTAACAGTCCTGGTTAGAGGTAACAGTCCTGGTTAGAGGTAACAGTCCTGGTTAGAGGTAACAGTCCTGGTTAGAGGTAACAGTCCTGGTTAGAGGTAACAGTCCTGGGTTAGAGGTAACAGTCCTGGTTAGAGGTAACAGTCCTGGTTAGAGGTAACAGTCCTGGTTAGAGTAACAGGTAACAGTCCTGGTTAGAGGTAACAGTCCTGGTTAGAGGTAACAGTCCTGGTTAGAGGTAACAGTCCTGGTTAGAGGTAACAGTCCTGGTTAGAGGTAACAGTCCTGGTTAGAGGTAACAGTCCTGGGAGGTAGAGGTAACAGTCCTGGTTAGAGGTAACAGTCCTGGTTAGAGGTAACAGTCCTGGTTAGAGGTAACAGTCCTGGTTAGAGGTAACAGTCCTGGTTAGAGGTAACAGTCCTGGTTAGAGGTAACAGTCCTGGTTAGAGGTAACAGTCCTGGTTAGAGGTAACAGTCCTGGTTAGAGGTAACGGTCCTGGTTAGAGGTAACAGTCCTGGTTAGAGGTAACAGTCCTGGTTAGAGGTAACAGTCCTGGTTAGAGGTAACAGTCCTGGTTAGAGGTAACAGTCCTGGTTAGAGGTAACAGTCCTGGTTAGAGGTAACAGTCCTGGTTAGAGGTAACAGTCCTGGTTAGAGGTAACAGTCCTGGTTAGAGGTAACAGTCCTGGTTAGAGGTAACAGTCCTGGTTAGAGGTAACAGTCCTGGTTAGAGGTAACAGTCCTGGTTAGAGGTAACAGTCCTGGTTAGAGGTAACAGTCCTGGTTAGAGGTAACAGTCCTGGTTAGAGGTAACAGTCCTGGTTAGAGGTAACAGTCCTGGTTAGAGGTAACAGTCCTGGTTAGAGGTAACAGTCCTGGTTAGAGGTAACAGTCCTGGTTAGAGGTAACAGTCCTGGTTAGAGGTAACAGTCCTGGTTAGAGGTAACAGTCCTGGTTAGAGGTAACGGTCCTGGTTAGAGGTAACAGTCCTGGTTAGAGGTAACAGTCCTGGTTAGAGGTAACAGTCCTGGTTAGAGGTAACAGTCCTGGTTAGAGGTAACAGTCCTGGTTAGAGGTAACAGTCCTGGTTAGAGGTAACAGTCCTGGTTAGAGGTAACAGTCCTGGTTAGAGGTAACAGTCCTGGTTAGAGGTAACAGTCCTGGTTAGAGGTAACAGTCCTGGTTAGAGGTAACAGTCCTGGTTAGAGGTAACGGTCCTGGTTAGAGGTAACAGTCCTGGTTAGAGGTAACAGTCCTGGTTAGAGGTAACAGTCCTGGTTAGAGGTAACAGTCCTGGTTAGAGGTAACAGTCCTGGTTAGAGGTAACAGTCCTGGTTAGAGGTAACAGTCCTGGTTAGAGGTAACAGTCCTGGTTAGAGGTAACAGTCCTGGTTAGAGGTAACAGTCCTGGTTAGAGGTAACGGTCCTGGTTAGAGGTAACGGTCCTGGTTAGAGGTAACGGTCCTGGTTAGAGGTAACAGTCCTGGTTAGAGGTAACAGTCCTGGTTAGAGGTAACAGTCCTGGTTAGAGGTAACAGTCCTGGTTAGAGGTAACAGTCCTGGTTAGAGGTAACAGTCCTGGTTAGAGGTAACAGTCCTGGTTAGAGGTAACAGTCCTGGTTAGAGGTAACAGTCCTGGTTAGAGGTAACAGTCCTGGTTAGAGGTAACAGTCCTGGTTAGAGGTAACAGTCCTGGTTAGAGGTAACAGTCCTGGTTAGAGGTAACAGTCCTGGTTAGAGGTAACAGTCCTGGTTAGAGGTAACAGTCCTGGTTAGAGGTAACAGTCCTGGTTAGAGGTAACAGTCCTGGTTATCCTGAAATAACGTAAGATATGCAAGATTGTTTTCTACATACACTCACTACCAGTCAAAAGTTTTAGAACACCTACTAATTCAAGGGTTTTTCTTTATTTTTTACTATTTTCTACATTGTAGAATAATAGTGAAGCCATCAAAACGATGAAATAACACATATGGAATCATGTAGTAACCAAAAAAGTGTTAAACAAATCAAAATATATGTTATATTTGAGACTCTTCAAATAGCCACCCTTTGCCTTGATGACAGCTTTGCACACTCTTGGCATTCTCTCAACCAGCTTCACCTGGAATGCTTTTCCAACAGTCTTGAAGGAGTTCCCACATATGCTGAGCACTTGTTGGCTGCTTTTCCTTCACTCTGCGGTCCGACTCAACCCAAACCATCTCAATTTGGTTGAGGTCGGGGGATTATGGCAAGAACAGCTCAAATAAGCAAAGAGAAACGACAGTCCATCATTACTTTAAGACATGAAGGTCAGTCAATACGGAACATTTCAAGAACTTTGAAAGTTTCTTCAAGTGCAGTCGCAAAAACCATCTAGCGCTATGATGAAACTGGCTCTCATGAGGACCGCCACAGGAAAGGAAGACCCATAGTTACCTCTGCTGCAGAGGATAAGTTCATTAGAGTTAACTGCACCTCAGATTGCAGCCCAAATAAATGCTTCACAGAGTTCAAGTCACAGACACATCTCAACATCAACTGTTCAGAGGAGACTGTGTGAATCAGGCCTTCATGGTCGAATTGCTGCAAAGAAACCACTTCTAAAGGACACCAATAAGAAGAAGAGACTTGCTTGGGCCAAGAAACACGAGCAATGGACATTAGACTGGTGGAAATGTGTCCTTTGGTCTGGAGTCCAAATTGGAGATTTTTGGTTCCAACCGCCGTGTCTTTATGAGACGCGGTGTGGGTGAACGGATGATCTCCGCATGTGTATTTCCCACCGTAAAGCATGGAGGAGGAGGTGTTATGGTGTGGGGGTGCTTTGCTGGTGACACTGTCTGTGATTTATTTAGAATTCAAGGTACACTTAACCAGCATGGCTACCACAGCATTCTGCAGCGATACGCCATCCAATCTGGTTTGGGCTTAGTGGGACTATCATTTGTTTTTCAACAGGACAATGACCCAACACACCTCCAGACTGTGTAAGGGCTATTTGACCAAGAAGGAGAGTGATGGAGTGCTGCATCAGATGACCTGGCCTCCACAATCCCCCGACCTCAACCCATTTGAGATGGTTTAGGATGAGTTGGCCGCAGAGTGAAGGAAAAGCAGCCAACAAGTGCTCAGCATATGTGGGAACTCCTTCAAGACTGTTGGAAAAGCATTCCAGGTGAAGCTGGTTGAGAGAATGCCAAGAGTGTGCAAAGCTGTCATCAAGGCAAAGGGTGGCTACTTTGAAGAATCTAAAATCTAAAACATATTTTGATTTGTTTAACACTTTTTTGGTTACTACATGATTCCATATGTGTTATTTCATAGTTTTGATGTCTTCACTATTATTCTACAATGTAGAAAATAGTAAAAATAAAGAAAAACCCTTGAATGAGTAGGGTGTGTCCAAACTTTTGACTGGTACTGTATATACATATATATTTTTTATATATATACATATATATATTTTATATATATACATATATATATTTTATATATATACATACATATATTTTATATATATATATATATCTACAAAAAATATATATGGGGGATTGGAAATGGTGCAGACAATTACATTGGAATCTACCATCTATCTGCAATATTAAAACTCATCTACAAAAAAGATAGCTAGGTGAGACAACCACATATCACAGTCACACGTTGCTCCTTTCATATTTCTATTGATTCTGTATTGATCCTGTCATCAGCATCATGGTATGGTTATGGCTGTCACTGCCAGGGACTGGGGGGTTTGTCAGGATCTAGAAATATGAAAGGAGGAAGACCTGCCTCAGTTTTTATTTATTTATTTTATTTCACCTTTATTTAACCAGGTAAGCCAGTTGAGAACAAGTTCTCATTTACAACTGCGACCTGGCCAAGATAAAGCAAAGCAGTGCGATAAAAACAACAACACAGAGTTACATATGGGGTAAACAAAACATAAAGTCAAAAATACAACAGAAAATATATATACAGTGTGTGCAAATGTAGTAAGTTATGGAGGTAAGGCAATAAATAGGCTATAGTGCAAAATAATTACAATTTAGTATTAACACTGGAGTGATAGATGTGCAAGAGATGATGTGCAAATAGAGATACTGGGGTGCAAATGAGCAAAATAAGGGGATGAGGTAGTTGGGTGGGCTAATTTCAGATGGGCTGTGTACAGGTGCAGTGATCGGTAAGGTGCTCTGACAACTGATGCTTAAAGTTAGTGAGGGAGATAAGAGTCTCCAGCTTCAGAGATTTTTGCAATTCGATCCAGTCATTTTCAGCAGAGAACTGGAAGGAATGGCGGCCAAAGGAGGTGTTGGCTTTGGGGATGACCAGTGAGATATACCTGCTGGAGCGCATACTACGGGTGGGTGTTGCTATGGTGACCAGTGAGCTAAGATAAGACAGGGATTTGCCTAGCAGTGATTTATAGATGACCTGGAGCCAGTGGGTTTGGCGACAAATACGTAGTGAGGGCCAGCCAACAAGAGCGTACAGGTCACAGTGGTGGGTAGTGTATGGGGCTTTGGAGACAAAACGGATGGCACTGTGATAGACTACATCCAATTTGCTGAGTAGAAGGTTGGAGGCTATTTTGTAAATGACATCGCCGAAGTCAAGGATCGGTAGGATAGTCAGTTTTACGAGGGCATGTTTGGCAGCATGAGTGAAGGAGGCTTTGTTGCAAAATAGGAAGCCGATTCTAGATCAAACTTTTGATTGGAGATGCTTAATGTGAGTCTGGAAGGAGTGTTTACGGTCTAACCAGACACCTAGGTATTTGTAGTTGTCCACATACTCTAGGTCAGACCCGCCGAGAGTAGTGATTCTAGTCGAGTGGGCGGGTGCAAGCAGCGTTCAGTTGAAGAGTCTACCCTGATGTAGAGTTTATTTTTCACACACACACACGCACACGTGACCGTGGCCCTGGAGATGTGAAACCTGCTGAGGATGCAGATGTGACTAGAGGTTCCACTTTTGTTCCAGTTCCTCTTTTTTTTCTCCTCATTTTACGTAACATCTCTCTCTCTCTCTCTCTCTCTCTCTCTCTCTCTCTCTCTCTCTCTCTCTCTCTCTCTCTCTCTCTCTCTCTCTCTCTCTACAATCACACAGCATACAGTATTGTACAGTATTGTGAATCTTCTCTACTGCAGGTAAGTCTGTTTTAACTAATCTGCGATATAACCGGACATAACCAGTGGTAATAAATTAACTTCTGTCCTCTGCTGCTGTAGTTTGTGTCACAGGGTTCATAACAGTTGAACTGAATTTGTTGATAGAGTTGTTAAATCAGTATGACTTTCTCTCTTTGGATATACTTTACACAGGGTTTTGTGTTATAGACATAATTAACACAAACAGATTTCAGCAACTCAGTTTGTTCATTCTGCTGGTGTTGATAGTTTTACCTCTCCTCTCCTCTCCTCTCCTCTCCTCTCCTCTCCTCCTCCTCTCCTCTCCTCTCCTCTCCTCTCCTCTCTCCTCTCCTCTCCTCTCCTCTCCTCTCCTCTCCTCTCCTCTCCTCTCTCTCCTCCTCTCCTCTCCTCTCCTCTCCTCTCCTCTCCTCTCCTCTCCTCTCCTCTCCTCTCCTCTCCTCTCCTCTCCTCTCCTCTCCTCTCCTCTCCTCTCCTCTCCTCTCCTCTCCTCTCCTCTCCTCTCCTCTCCTCTCCTCTCCCCTCCCCTCCCCTCTCCTATCTTCTCTTCTCCTCCCTCTCAACTCTCCACAATTCCCTTCTCCTCTTCAGTGGTTGCTATGGTCTGTCTTTGCATTGCTATAGGAGCTATGCTCTCATTGGCGCTGCCTGACCTGGTTACCATGGAGACGTGTCCGTCGGCGGGGACGCCTGGACTGCCCGGTATCCCAGGGTTACCAGGAAGGGACGGACGAGATGGAGAGACGGGGGAAAAGGGAGTGCCAGGTACACCCCCCCTCCTCCCCCCTCCTCCCCCCTCCCAAATACATTCCAGGGTAAATACTCACATCTCAAAACGTTCCCTCTTCTATCCAGGTGTTCTATCTGGACCAGGCCAGAGACCAGATGAGGGCCAGAAGGGGGAGCCGGGTGTGAAGGGAGCGGTTGGGAAGCCAGGTCGTAGTGGTGTGAGAGGAGAAGAGGGATCCCCAGGGCCAGAGGGACCCCGGGGAGAGCCAGGGGAGTCGGGCTCAGCAGGGTCTCAGCTACATTCTGCCTTCAGTGTGGCCAGAGGCACCGCCATCCCTCCAGAGAAGGCCAGTGTCATCAGATTCACCTCCGTCATCACTGATGTTAACAAGGACTACAACACAGAGACTGGACGCTTCAGGTAATGCCGGGCTACAAGACTTTCTAAATCCTAACATTGCTGAGCCTCACAACGACCGCCTTTCCTGTAGTTTTGTCTTTCCAACATACGTATTGGTGCGCACAAGAGCCTTGGTTGTAAGGATTCTCGATACCACGCTCTTAACGTAGCTAGAACGAGATGTGGCTCAAAGCAGAGTCAAACGGTTTCAGTCAGACATTCACGCTTGCCATACAAAGTTGAAATATCTAATAGCCAATACATTTTGAATTGAATAACATTGCTTGTGAATATCAGAGCTGTAACCGTTTGACACGTTGGCTAAAGCAAATACCAGGTAGTCATGGCTCCTGCTCCAGAGGGAATACCAGGTAGTCATGGCTCCTGCTCCAGAGGGAATACCAGGTAGTCATGGCTCCTGCTCCAGAGGGAATACCAGGTAGTCATGGCTCCTGCTCCAGAGCAAATACCAGGTAGTCATGGCTCCTGCTCCAGAGGGAATACCAGGTAGTCATGGCTCCTGCTCCAGAGGGAATACCAGGTAGTCATGGCTCCTGCTCCAGAGGGAATACCAAGGTAGTCATGGCTCCTGCTCCAGAGGGAATACCAAGGTAGTCATGGCTCCTGCTCCAGAGGGAATACCAAGGTAGTCATGGCTCCTGCTCCAGAGGGAATACCAAGGTAGTCATGGCTCCTGCTCCAGAGGGAATACCAAGGTAGTCATGGCTCCTGCTCCAGAGGGAATACCAAGGTAGTCATGGCTCCTGCTCCAGAGTCTCCACGCTCTGGGTGATGGGAAACAACGGCATCATCTCACTGGCTTCTTCTCTGAGCTCTCGTTGGCTATTGCTGGTCGCTGTTCTCAAAACTTGTCATTGCATATTTCACACTACAAAAGCATTGCAGATTTTATGCCGATAAAATCAAACGTTTGAAAAAAATCGGGACGTCTGGGACTGCTCAAAGAGAGGATCGGGAGCCTCAGATTGCGTGTCTGACCCGCTCGGTGATGTCCGCATGCCCGAGTAGGCAACAACATTGGGATTTTGTCTCTGATCTTAAAAACGTGTCTAGGAAAGCTAAATCGGGGCCAAAATCATGTGGTGTACGCCCGGCTTACCTTGTCTGTCTGTCTGAGATATCCTTACAATGCTGCGAGCCCATACTGCAGCATTTAATGTCAGCAGAATGAACCCCGATGACTCGGTGGCACGTGACGTGAACAAGGCTAGCAGGTACGAGCAAAAAGACAATAGACTCAAACTTGAATGGATGTTCGACAACTCAGACTCGCGACGCATGTAGACTACAGACTATCACAGACTACAAAGGCAAATCCAGCTGTGCGGAGCCCACTGAAGCCTCCCTCCCAGACGAGCTTAACACATTCTGTGCTCGCTTCCAGGCAGACAATACTGAGCCATCCAGGAAGACTCTTGCTGCTCCGGACGACCAGGTGCTTTCGCTCTCCGTGGCTGACGTGAGGAAAACTCTCAAAAGAGTGAATACCGACAAAGCCGCCGGCTCAGATGGCATCCCTGGCCAAGTCCTCAGATTGCTGACTAGCTGGCTGGCGTCTTCTTGGACATCTTCAACCTGTCCCTGTCCCAGGCTGTAGTCCCCATCTGCTTCAGGGAGACCACCATCATCCCAGTGCCCAAGA
>CM072239.1:48587500-48680000 GCA_036851935.1 Coregonus suidteri | reverse complement strand
ATGTAGTGCACTAATTTCCTCCCTATGTAGTGCACTAATTTCCTCCCTATGTAGTGCACTAATTTCCTCCCTATGTAGTGCACTAATTTCCTCCCTATGTAGTGCACTAATTTCCTCCCTATGTAGTGCACTAATTTCCTCCCTATGTAGTGCACTAATTTCGAAGTCAGCAAAACGAGAGATGCTGCTGATGGTGTGTTTAGGAGATGCCGAATAAAAATAAAATAAAATACGACTCTCAGAGAATGAGTGCACGACTGGTAAATAGTCGCTTATAGATATGTCAGTCAGTCAGGTGGCTAGCTGCCGGCAGAGACTTCTATTGCAATAACGTTGAAGGGTACATGCTATTTGGAATCCTTGGGAAGTCCCATTGAAGTAGAAATGTAAAATTGTAAGGGTTAGGTAAGGTTTATGGTTAGGGTGAAGGTGAAGGTAGGGGTTAGGTTTAGGGTAGGGACATCCCAAGGATCCCAGACAGCACTAACCAACGTTGAAGGCCTCTGGCTAGTATCACTTAACCAGCTAGAAGGATGAAGTTAGAAGCTAACGTTAAACAGAGTCTATTTTAGCAGGAGCAAAATATACGCTGCTAATTTCTCTTAATAACTTTGTTTTACAGACAGTAGACTACAGAGACAGACAGTAGACTACAGAGACGGACAGTAGACTACAGAGACAGACAGTAGGCTACAGAGACAGACAGTAGACTACAGAGACGGACAGTAGACTACAGAGACAGACAGTAGGCTACAGAGACAGACAGACAGTAGGCTACTGAGACAGACAGTAGACTACAGAGACAGACAGTAGGCTACAGAGACAGACAGTAGGCTTACAGACAGTAGACTACAGAGACAGACAAAAGACTACAGAGACAGACAGTAGGCTACAGAGACAGACAGTAGGCTACAGAGACAGACAGTAGACTACAGAGACAGACAGTAGGCTACAGAGACAGACAGTAGGCTACAGAGACAGACAGTAGGCTACAGAGACAGACAGTAGGCTACAGAGACAGACAGTAGGCTACAGAGACAGACAGTAGGCTACAGAGACAGACAGTAGGCTACAGAGACAGACAGTAGGCTACAGAGACAGACAGTAGGCTACAGAGACAGACAGTAGGCTACAGAGACAGACAGTAGGCTACAGAGACAGACAGTAGACTACAGAGACAGACAGTAGGCTACAGAGACAGACAGTAGGCTACAGAGACAGACAGTAGGCTACAGAGACAGACAGTAGGCTACAGAGACAGTCAGTAGGCTACGGAGACAGACAGTAGGCTACAGAGACAGACAGTAGGCTACGGAGACAGACAGTAGGCTACAGAGACAGACAGTAGACTACAGAGACAGACAGTAGGCTACAGAGACAGACAGTAGGCTACAGAGACAGACAGTAGGCTACAGAGACAGACAGTAGGCTACAGAGACAGACAGTAGGCTACAGAGACAGACAGTAGACTACAGAGACAGACAGTAGGCTAGACAGACAGTAGACTACAGAGACAGACAGTAGGCTACAGAGACAGACAGTAGGCTACAGAGACAGACAGTAGGCTACAGAGACAGACAGTAGGCTACAGAGACAGACAGTAGGCTACAGAGACAGACAGTAGGCTACAGAGACAGACAGTAGACTACAGAGACAGACAGTAGGCTACAGAGACAGACAGTAGGCTACAGAGACAGACAGTAGGCTACTGAGACAGACAGTAGGCTACAGAGACAGACAGACAGTAGGCTACAGAGACAGACAGTAGACTACAGAGACAGACAGACAGTAGACTACAGAGACAGACAGTAGACTACAGAGACAGACAGTAGGCTACTGAGACAGACAGACAGTAGACTACAGAGACAGACAGTAGACTACAGAGACAGACAGACAGTAGACTACAGAGACAGACAGTAGACTACAGAGACAGACAGTAGGCTACTGAGACAGACAGACAGTAGGCTACAGAGACAGACAGTAGACTACAGAGACAGACAGACAGTAGGCTACAGAGACAGACAGTAGACTACAGAGACAGACAGACAGTAGGCTACAGAGACAGACAGTAGACTACAGAGACAGACAGACAGTAGACTACAGAGACAGACAGTAGACTACAGAGACAGACAGTAGACTACAGAGACAGACAGACAGTAGGCTACAGAGACAGACAGTAGACTACAGAGACAGACAGTAGACTACAGAGACAGACAGACAGTAGACTACAGAGACAGACAGTAGGCTACTGAGACAGACAGACAGTAGACTACAGAGACAGACAGTAGACTACAGAGACAGACAGACAGTAGACTACAGAGACAGACAGTAGACTACAGAGACAGACAGTAGGCTACTGAGACAGACAGACAGTAGGCTACAGAGACAGACAGTAGACTACAGAGACAGACAGACAGTAGGCTACAGAGACAGACAGTAGACTACTGAGACAGACAGTAGGCTACTGAGACAGACAGACAGTAGGCTACTGAGACAGACAGTAGACTACAGAGACAGACAGTAGACTACAGAGACAGACAGTAGGCTACAGAGACAGACAGACAGTAGGCTACAGAGACAGACAGTAGACTACAGAGACAGACAGTAGACTACAGAGACAGACAGTAGGCTACGGAGACAGACAGTAGGCTACTGAGACAGACAGTAGACTACAGAGACAGACAGTAGGCTACGGAGACAGACAGTAGACTACAGAGACAGACAGTAGGCTACGGAGACAGACAGTAGGCTACAGAGACAGACAGTAGACTACAGAGACAGACAGTAGACTACAGAGACAGACAGTAGGCTACAGAGACAGACAGTAGGCTACAGAGACAGACAGTAGGCTACAGAGACAGACAGTAGACTACAGAGACAGACAGACAGTAGGCTACAGAGACAGACAGTAGGCTACAGAGACAGACAGTAGGCTTACAGACAGTAGACTACAGAGACAGACAGTAGACTACAGAGACAGACAGTAGGCTACAGAGACAGACAGTAGGCTACTGAGACAGACAGTAGGCTACAGAGACAGACAGTAGACTACAGAGACAGACAGTAGGCTACAGAGACAGACAGTAGGCTACGGAGACAGACAGTAGGCTACGGAGACAGACAGTAGGCTTACAGACAGTAGACTACAGAGACAGACAGTAGACTACAGAGACAGACAGTAGGCGACAGAGACAGACAGTAGGCTACTGAGACAGACAGTAGGCTACAGAGACAGACAGTAGGCTACGGAGACAGACAGTAGGCTACAGAGACAGACAGTAGACTACAGAGACAGACAGTAGACTACAGAGACAGACAGTAGACTACAGAGACAGACAGTAGACTACAGAGACAGACAGTAGACTACAGAGACAGACAGTAGGCGACAGAGACAGACAGTAGGCTACAGAGACAGACAGTAGACTACAGAGACAGACAGTAGACTACAGAGACAGACAGTAGACTACAGAGACAGACAGTAGACTACAGAGACAGACAGTAGGCGACAGAGACAGACAGTAGGCTACAGAGACAGACAGTAGACTACAGAGACAGACAGTAGGCGACAGAGACAGACAGTAGACTACAGAGACAGACAGTAGGCGACAGAGACAGACAGTAGGCTACAGAGACAGACAGTAGGCTACAGAGACAGACAGTAGACTACAGAGACAGACAGTAGACTACAGAGACAGACAGTAGACTACAGAGACAGACAGTAGACTACAGAGACAGACAGTAGGCGACAGAGACAGACAGTAGGCGACAGAGACAGACAGTAGGCTACTGAGACAGACAGTAGGCTACAGAGACAGACAGTAGACTACAGAGACAGACAGTAGGCTACAGAGACAGACAGTAGGCTACAGAGACAGACAGTAGACTACAGAGACAGACAGTAGGCTTACAGACAGTAGACTACAGAGACAGACAGACAGTAGGCTACGGAGACAGACAGTAGGCTACAGAGACAGACAGTAGGCTACAGAGACAGACAGTAGGCTACAGAGACAGACAGTAGGCTACAGAGACAGACAGTAGGCTTACAGACAGTAGACTACAGAGACGGACAGTAGGCTAGACAGACAGTAGACTACAGAGACAGACAGTAGGCTTACAGACAGTAGACTACAGAGACAGACAGACAGTAGGCTACGGAGACAGACAGTAGGCTACAGAGACAGACAGTAGGCTACAGAGACAGACAGTAGGCTACAGAGACAGACAGTAGACTACAGAGACAGACAGTAGGCTTACAGACAGTAGGCTACAGAGACAGACAGTAGGCTTACAGACAGAGCTACAGAGACAGACAGTAGACTACAGAGACAGACAGTAGACTACAGAGACAGACAGTAGACTACAGAGACAGACAGTAGGCTACAGAGACAGACAGTAGGCTACGGAGACAGACAGTAGGCTACAGAGACAGACAGTAGGCTACAGAGACAGACAGTAGGCTACTGAGACAGACAGTAGGCTACAGAGACAGACAGTAGACTACAGAGACAGACAGTAGGCTACAGAGACAGACAGACAGTAGGCTACAGAGACAGACAGTAGACTACAGAGACAGACAGTAGGCTACAGAGACAGACAGTAGACTACAGAGACAGACAGTAGACTACAGAGACAGACAGACAGTAGGCTACAGAGACAGACAGTAGACTACAGAGACAGACAGTAGGCTACAGAGACAGACAGTAGACTACAGAGACAGACAGACAGTAGGCTACAGAGACAGACAGTAGACTACAGAGACAGACAGTAGGCTACAGAGACAGACAGTAGACTACAGAGACAGACAGACAGTAGGCTACAGAGACAGACAGTAGACTACAGAGAGACAGACAGTAGGCTACAGAGACAGACAGTAGACTACAGAGACAGACAGTAGACTACTGAGACAGACAGAGACAGACAGTAGGCTACAGAGACAGACAGTAGGCTACGGAGACAGACAGTAGGCTACGGAGACAGACAGTAGACTACAGAGACAGACAGTAGGCTACAGAGACAGACAGTAGACTACAGAGACAGACAGTAGACTACAGAGACAGACAGTAGGCTACAGAGACAGACAGTAGGCTACAGAGACAGACAGTAGGCTACAGAGACAGACAGTAGGCTACAGAGACAGACAGTAGGCTACAGAGACAGACAGTAGGCTACAGAGACAGACAGACAGTAGACTACAGAGACAGACAGTAGGCTACAGAGACAGACAGACAGTAGGCTACAGAGACAGACAGTAGGCTACGGAGACAGACAGTAGGCTACGGAGACAGACAGTAGGCTACAGAGACAGACAGTAGACTACAGAGACAGACAGTAGGCGACAGAGACAGACAGTAGGCTACTGAGACAGACAGTAGACTACAGAGACAGACAGTAGACTACAGAGACAGACAGTAGGCTACAGAGACAGACAGTAGGCTACAGAGACAGACAGTAGGCTACAGAGACAGACAGTAGACTACAGAGACAGACAGACAGTAGACTACAGAGACAGACAGTAGGCTACAGAGACAGACAGTAGGCTACAGAGACAGACAGTAGGCTACAGAGACAGACAGACAGTAGGCTACAGAGACAGACAGTAGGCGACAGAGACAGACAGTAGACTACAGAGACAGACAGACAGTAGACTACTGAGACAGACAGTAGGCTACTGAGACAGACAGTAGGCTACAGAGACAGACAGTAGACTACAGAGACAGACAGTAGACTACAGAGACAGACAGACAGTAGACTACAGAGACAGACAGTAGGCTACAGAGACAGACAGACAGTAGGCTACTGAGACAGACAGTAGACTACAGAGACAGACAGTAGACTACAGAGACAGACAGTAGACTACAGAGACAGACAGACAGTAGGCTACAGAGACAGACAGACAGTAGACTACAGAGACAGACAGTAGACTACAGAGACAGACAGTAGACTACAGAGACAGACAGTAGGCTACAGAGACAGACAGTAGACTACAGAGACAGACAGACAGACAGACAGTAGGCTACAGAGACAGACAGTAGGCTACAGAGACAGACAGTAGGCTACAGAGACAGACAGTAGGCTACTGAGACAGACAGTGATGTGGTGCTCAGTGGTGAGGCTGAGGCAGGAGGAATCAGAGGAGACACAGAGAGAGAGATGTTAGTACAGTGGTTCCCTAACTTGGTGTCGGGGCTCCAAATGGGGTCGCCTGAGAAAATCTTGAATAATCTTATCAAACAAGTTAGGAACTTAAACAAAATAAGATATGTCCGACATTAAAATGCAATCAACATGCAAAAAAAATACAATTCTAAAAATGTCCTACGTTTTCATTTATATCAGTGGTTGTTCGTCTTATCCATGACCAACCTTCTCACCACTACATCACTGATATTAATACAGAATCATAAGTAATATTCAAATAATTCATGTGAATGTGATAATACGATCATCTGTGTTCTTCATTGATGTCTGTTTGTGGTTCGGAGCTTGATTAGTAATGCCTAGGAATGCAAACGCTATGTAATTTGAGAAAATATATACACTACCAGTCAAAAGTTTGGACACCTACTCATTCAAGGGTTTTTCTTTATTTTGACTATTTTCTACATTGTAGAATAATAGTGAAGACATCAACACTATGAAATAACACATATGGAATCATGTAGTAACCCAAAAAGTGTTAAACAAATCAAAATATATTTTATATTTTAGATTCTTCAAATATACACCCTTTGCCTTGATGACAGCTTTGCACACTCTTGGCATTCTCTCAACCAGATTCACCTGGAATGATTTTCCAACAGTCTTGAAGGAGTTCCCACATATGCTGAGCACTTGTTGGCTGCTTTTCCTTCACTCTGCGGTCCAACTCATCTCAAACCATCTCAATTGGGTCGAGGTCGGGGGATTGTGGAGGCCAGGTCATCTGATGCAGCACTCCATCACTCTCCTTATTGGTCAAATAGCCCTTACACAGCCTGGAGGTGTGTTGGGTCATTGTCCTGTTGAAAAACAAATGATAGTCCCACTAAGCCCAAACCAGATGGGATGGCGTATCGCTGCAGAATGCTGTGGTAGCCATGCTGGTTAAGTATTCTCCAAATAGCATTTGAAAGTTTTTTAATTGTATAGAAATTCAGTAAATGTGCTTCAACTAAATAAATAAAAATCTGAAATCTGACCTCACTAAAACTCAAACCCTAAATCTACTTTGGTTTAGATACAATCATCATGAAACCTCTAACACAATAAATTCATTTGACTTGGTGAAAATCTGTTTTTTGGACTCCATGTGGTTTCTTCCTTCACAGACTCCATGAAATGATGACCTCTTCCTAAATATCAACACTATTATCCCAGAAACCCTAGACTTCTTCCTTCCATGAAATGATGACCTCTTCCTTAATATTTGGTCAAATTAATAATTTTGTTTATGTCCTAGAAAATAGGGGTGGCTCAACTAACCCTTAGACTCAACTAACCCTTAGGCTCAACTAACCCTTAGACTCAACTAACCCTTAGACTCAACTAACCCTTAGACTCAACTAACCCTTAGACTCAACTAACCCTTAGACTCAACTAACCCTTAGGCTCAACTAACCCTTAGGCTCAACTAACCCTTAGACTCAACTAACCCTTAGACTCAACTAACCCCACTCTCCCCTAAACTCTGCTTTTCACTTGGACTGGAACAGGAAGCCGGTTAAACTCATTTTGGGTGCCGGTATTGTTTATATTTAGGTGTTGGAACTTTTGAAAGTAATATTCTATTAAAGGTGCAGGAAGTCAAGCAGTAGAGAATTGAAGGTGTTCTCTTTCACGGTTCTCCACTGGGTTCAGAGGATCTGGAAATGTCTTGGACTCCTGGCTGAACAATAGACTTCCCTGAAGGACTATAACGTTTGAATTGAGGAGGAGGAAGAGGGTGAGGAGGAGCAGGAGGAAGAGGAGGAAGAGGAGGAGGAGGGACCAGGAGGAGGAGGAGGGTGAGGAGGAAGAGGAGGAGGATCAGGAGGAAGAGGAGGATGATCAGGAGGAAGACGAGGAAGAGGAGGATGATCAGGAGAAGAGGAGGAAGAGGAGGAGGGACCAGGAGGAAGAGGAGGGTGAGCAGGAGGAAGAGGAGGAAGAGGAGGAGGAGGGACCAGGAGGAAGAGGAGGGTGAGCAGGAGGAAGAGGAGGAAGAGGAGGACTAGGGTTAGGGTTAGGAGGACTAGGGGGGTAACTTTGAGTCTTGACGAAGGTGACTCTGATCCAAAGGGTCAGTCTGAGACAGCAGGTCAGAGTTCCTGTCTTCAGAGGGTCAGTCGGAGACGGCAGGTCAGAGTTTCTGTCTTCAGAGGGTCAGTCGGAGACGGCAGGTCAGAGTTCCTGTCTTCAGAGGGTCAGTCGGAGACGGCAGGTCAGAGTTCCTGTCTTCAGAGGGTCAGTCAGAGACGGCAGTTTCCTGTCTTCAGAGGGTCAGTCGGAGACGGCAGGTCAGAGTTCCTGTCTTCAGAGGGTCAGTCGGAGACGGCAGGTCAGAGTTCCTGTCTTCAGAGGGTCAGTCAGAGACGGCAGGTCAGAGTTCCTGTCTTCAGAGGGTCAGTCGGAGACGGCAGGTCAGAGTTCTTGTCTTCAGAGGGTCAGTCAGAGACGGCAGGTCAGAGTTCCTGTCTTCAGAGGGTCAATCAGAGACGGCAGGTCAGAGTTTCTGTCTTCAGAGGGTCAGTCTGAGACGGCAGGTCAGAGTTCCTGTCTTCAGAGGGTCAGTCGGAGACGGCAGGTCAGAGTTCCTGTCTTCAGAGGGTCAGTCGGAGACGGCAGGTCAGAGTTTCCTGTCTTCAGAGGGTCAGTCTGAGACGGCAGGTCAGAGTTTTCTGTCTTCAGAGGGTCAGTCAGAGACGGCAGGTCAGAGTTTCTGTCTTCAGAGGGTCAGTCGGAGACGGCAGGTCAGAGTTTCTGTCTTCAGAGGGTCAGTCGGAGACGGCAGGTCAGAGTTTCTGTCTTCAGAGGGTCAGTCGGAGACGGCAGGTCAGAGTTCCTGTCTTCAGAGGGTCAGTCGGAGACGACAGGTCAGAGTTTCTGTCTTCAGAGGGTCAGTCGGAGACGGCAGGTCAGAGTTCCTGTCTTCAGAGGGTCAGTCGGAGACGGCAGGTCAGAGTTCCTGTCTTCAGAGGGTCAGTCGGAGACGACAGGTCAGAGTTCCTGTCTTCAGAGGGTCAGTCGGAGACGGCAGGTCAGAGTTCCTGTCTTCAGAGGGTCAGTCGGAGACGACAGGTCAGAGGGTTCTTTGTCACAACAGCAGCAGCATTACAAGAGGAAGCAGGTAATAGTGAAACTATAAACAACATCTCCATAACAGCACAGTAGTCAGAACACAAAGTGTGTGTTCCCAATGGCACCCTATTCCCTAGAGCTCTATGGGCCCTGGTCTAAAGTAGTGCACTCAATACGGAATGGGGTGCCATTTTGGACCTATAAACACTCTGACCTCAGGAGCTCTTCCCTGTTCTCAGTCCAGTAAGAGGGAAGAGGAACCAGGAAGTCAGAGAGTGCTGAGAGAGACAGAACGACTGGGGGGAGGGGTGTTAATTATGGGAAAGCTTTGTTGTGATCATTTAGTGTTCTATGTGACTCTCCTCTTCCTCTTTCAGCTGAGCTTCTCTCAGTGTCTCTCTCTCTCTCTCCCTCCATCAGTCTATCTGTTTATCAGTCTCACCGGTCATCTCTCTCTCTCTCCGTTCATCAGTCTGTCTGTCTGTCTGTCGTTGTCTTGAGAAAGACTGACACTCTTGGAGCCTCTAAGAAGCCCACAGACATCTGAAAACTACAGACCCTCCCAGAGGCTGCCAGACGACGGCACATATCAGATGGTATGTTAATGAGAAGGATAACTATCAAGCTAACAGTAATGACTTGTATTCATGAAGCACACTGTATGTAATCTGATAGCCCAGCAATTCTAACAGTAGTAGTGTTGTTCTGATCTGTTCTGGTTCCAACTGGGGCTGAGTCTGACACAACATAATGCAGTGTGTGTGTGTGTGTGTGTGTGTGTGCCCCTGGTGTGTTGTGTGTGTGTGTGTGTACTGCTGCCACCTGGTGGTTGAGGTGGGGTACTGCTGCTGTGATGGTGTGCAGCATCCTGACCTCCCTTGCAACCTTTGTTGCCATGGAGCCCAGCTGTAACGCACACCTTGGTTACCCCGGATTACCTGGGATACCAGGGGCTCACGGAGCCAACGGTAAAGACGGACTCAAGGGAGGGAAGGGAGACCCAGGTAACACACACTAAGCTATGCTGTTATGGCCTGTGTAACATAGTCACTAAGCTATCCTGTTATGGCCTGTAATAATTCTCTCTGAGTGATCTGTGTAACATAGACACTAAGCTATGCTGTTATGGCCTGTGTAACATAGACACTAAGCTATCCTGTTATGGCCTGTAATGAGCAGTCTGTGTTGCCTGTGCAGGTGAGTCTGTTTGGGGAGGGAAGGGCCTGAAGGGGGAGCCAGGTGAATCAGGTCCTCCAGGACGGTCAGGTCTTCAGGGGGACCCCGGTCAGCTTGGACCCAAAGGACCCGCTGGCCTCCCCGGGGAGAAAGGCAGTCCCTCTGGGGTCAACAGCGCTGTCACCTCCTTCTTCTCCTACAAGGTAAACAACACCTCTTCCTCCTATAATACTAGGTAAACAACAACACCTCTTCATCCTATAATACAAGGTAAACAACAACACCTCTTCATCCTATAATACAAGGTAAACAACAACACCTCTTCCTCCTATAATACTAGGTAAACAACACCTCTTCCTCCTATAATACTAGGTAAACAACAACACCTCTTCCTCCTATAATACTAGGTAAACAACACCTCTTCATCCTATAATACTAGGTAAACAACAACACCTCTTCCTCCTATAATACTAGGTAAACAACACCTCTTCCTCCTATAATACTAGGTAAACAACAACACCTCTTCATCCTATAATACAAGGTAAACAACAACACCTCTTCATCCTATAATACAAGGTAAACAACAACACCTCTTCCTCCTATAATACTAGGTAAACAACACCTCTTCCTCCTATAATACAAGGTAAACAACAACACCTCTTCCTCCTATAATACTAGGTAAACAACAACACCTCTTCATCCTATAATACAAGGTAAACAACAACACCTCTTCATCCTATAATACAAGGTAAAACAACACCTCTTCATCCTATAATACTAGGTAAACAACAACACTCTTCATCCTATAATACAAGGTAAACAACAACACCTCTTCCTCCTATAATACAAGGTAAACAACACCTCTTCCTCCTATAATACAAGGTAAACAACACCACCTCTTCCTCCTATAATACTAGGTAAACAACAACACCTCTTCCTCCTATAATACTAGGTAAACAACAACACCTCTTCATCCTATAATACAAGGTAAACAACAACACCTCTTCATCCCATAATACAAGGTAAACAACAACACCTCTTCCTCCTATAATAAAAGGTAAACAACAACACCTCTTCCTCCTATAATACTAGGTAAACAACACCTCTTCCTCCTATAATACAAGGTAAACAACAACACCTCTTCCTCCTATAATACAAGGTAAACAACAACACCTCTTCATCCCATAATACAAGGTAAACAACAACACCTCTTCATCCTATAATACAAGGTAAACAACAACACCTCTTCCTCCTATAATACAAGGTAAACAACAACACCTCTTCCTCCTATAATACTAGGTAAACAACAACACCTCTTCCTCCTATAATACTAGGTAAACAACAACACCTCTTCATCCTATAATACAAGGTAAACAACAACACCTCTTCATCCCATAATACAAGGTAAACAACAACACCTCTTCATCCTATAATACAAGGTAAACAACAACACCTCTTCATCCTATAATACAAGGTAAACAACAACACCTCTTCCTCCTATAATACTAGGTAAACAACACCTCTTCCTCCTATAATACAAGGTAAACAACAACACCTCTTCCTCCTATAATACTAGGTAAACAACAACACCTCTTCATCCTATAATACAAGGTAAACAACAACACCTCTTCATCCTATAATACTAGGTAAACAACAACACCTCTTCCTCCTATAATACTAGGTAAACAACAACACCTCTTCCTCCTATAATACTAGGTAAACAACACCTCTTCCTCCTATAATACTAGGTAAACAACAACACCTCTTCCTCCTATAATACAAGGTAAACAACAACACCTCTTCATCCTATAATACTAGGTAAACAACAACACCTCTTCATCCTATAATACAAGGTAAACAACAACACCTCTTCATCCTATAATACAAGGTAAACAACAACACCTCTTCATCCTATAATACAAGGTAAACAACACCTCTTCCTCCTATAATACTAGGTAAACAACACCTCTTCCTCCTATAATACAAGGTAAACAACAACACCTCTTCCTCCTATAATACTAGGTAAACAACAACACCTCTTCATCCTATAATACAAGGTAAACAACAACACCTCTTCATCCTATAATACAAGGTAAACAACAACACCTCTTCATCCTATAATACTAGGTAAACAACAACACCTCTTCCTCCTATAATACTAGGTAAACAACAACACCTCTTCCTCCTATAATACTAGGTAAACAACAACACCTCTTCATCATATAATACAAGGTAAACAACAACACCTCTTCCTCCTATAATAATAGGTAAACAACACCACTTCCTCCTATAATACTAGGTAAACAACAACACCTCTTCCTCCTATAATACTAGGTAAACAACAACACCTCTTCCTCCTATAATAAAAGGTAAACAACAACACCTCTTCCTCCTATAATACTAGGTAAACAACACCTCTTCCTCCTATAATACAAGGTAAACAACAACACCTCTTCCTCCTATAATACAAGGTAAACAACAACACCTCTTCATCCCATAATACAAGGTAAACAACAACACCTCTTCATCCTATAATACAAGGTAAACAACAACACCTCTTCCTCCTATAATACAAGGTAAACAACAACACCTCTTCCTCCTATAATACTAGGTAAACAACAACACCTCTTCCTCCTATAATACTAGGTAAACAACAACACCTCTTCATCCTATAATACAAGGTAAACAACAACACCTCTTCATCCTATAATACAAGGTAAACAACAACACCTCTTCATCCTATAATACAAGGTAAACAACAACACCTCTTCATCCTATAATACAAGGTAAACAACACCTCTTCCTCCTATAATACTAGGTAAACAACACCTCTTCCTCCTATAATACAAGGTAAACAACAACACCTCTTCCTCCTATAATACTAGGTAAACAACAACACCTCTTCATCCTATAATACAAGGTAAACAACAACACCTCTTCATCCTATAATACAAGGTAAACAACAACACCTCTTCATCCTATAATACTAGGTAAACAACAACACCTCTTCCTCCTATAATACTAGGTAAACAACAACACCTCTTCCTCCTATAATACTAGGTAAACAACAACACCTCTTCATCATATAATACAAGGTAAACAACAACACCTCTTCCTCCTATAATAATAGGTAAACAACACCACTTCCTCCTATAATACTAGGTAAACAACAACACCTCTTCCTCCTATAATACTAGGTAAACAACAACACCTCTTCCTCCTATAATACAACGTAAACAACAACACCTCTTCCTCCTATAATACTAGGTAAACAACAACACCTCTTCCTCCTATAATACTAGGTAAACAACACCACCTCTTCCTCCTATAATACTAGGTAAACAACAACACCTCTTCCTCCTATAATACAAGGTAAACAACAACACCTCTTCCTCCTATAATACAAGGTAAACAACAACACCTCTTCCTCCTATAATACAAGGTAAAACAACAACACCTCTTCCTCCTATAATACAAGGTAAACAACAACACCTCTTCCTCCTATAATACAAGGTAAACAACAACACCTCTTCCTCCTATAATACAAGGTAAACAACAACACCTCTTCATCCTATAATACAAGGTAAACAACAACACCTCTTCCTCCTATAATACAAGGTAAACAACAACACCTCTTCATCCTATAATACAAGGTAAACAACAACACCTCTTCCTCCTATAATACAAGGTAAACAACAACACCTCTTCATCCAGCGGACAAACAGGGAAATGGTTACAATCGTTTTTCCACCATTCATTTTTCCCATAAGGGATTTTAGAAACACTTCAAATAAGGGCTGTGTTTCATGTAGGTTTACCCTGGCGTGACGTTTTGATAACCGTGTAAATCTCTTTAGGACAAGGTGACTTTTATCAATATATTCGACTCTATTTACTCTCAGATTCAAAAATGCTAATTAGCATCAAAGTAGACATCATGCAAAACTACAAATCCCTGCAAGCTCCTGCACGTCATCTCTAGCTAACACCTTTGCTAACAGGGATTGTGTCAATAAAAAATTTGCCCAAGATAGGTCACAGAATTGTCCATTTAAAGAAATATAGCCTATTTATTCATTACTACATTTAGTTAACATTAGATAGTTAATCCAGAGATTCTTGCCTCGATTCGGCAGTCTCGTCTTCTCGTCCAGATCATCATGGCATGTAGTTCTTTATTAGCAGCTAATTAGCATTTCATTTCTGGGGGGTAAATACAGGCGAATATATTGATACAAGTCACCTTGTCCGAGAGAGATTTACATGGTTATCAAAAATCCCCTATGGGAAAAAACGATTGGAACCATCTCCCTGTTTGACCGCTAGGTTTTATGGGTATTATGACTCATACTGTGGTGCTCTATGAATGTTTCTCCTCTCTCTCGCTGTCCCTCCCTCTCTCCATCAGAGGAACACCATTCAGCCGCCTCCCAAGAACACGCCCATGCGTTTCGACGGACCAATCGTGTCGGGCCTTAACCCTAGCCTGCAAGGCGTTTCGCTGAGTGAAGGGGTGTTCAAGTGTTCCATTCCTGGCATGTACTTCTTTACCTACCATGTGTCGGCTAAGAGCCTGGTCTGTCTCAGCCTGAAGAAGGGGACAGAGACTAAGGTTCGTTTGATTATTTCATCTAACAGGAGACATAAGCTGTGTTCAAATACCATACTAACATACTGTAGACTACATACTTAATGAGTCTATACTACATACTATATACTATTAGTTCATTTTAGTATACTGTAAACGAACGGTATCCTTTCAGTTGAGCGTACTAGCGCTTCGCCTGTCTACCGGAAGTTGATGCTGTTGCTATGCAACCTCTTTCTATATTGTTAGCGTAACAAATGACTAGCTAGACGTTTTACGATTTTCGGGTGTGTTCGTAAAGTCAATCTGGAGTGCCAGAGTGCGCAAATTCAGAGCGTTGTCAGATTGTCTGTTCGTAAATTCAGAGCGTTGTCAGATTGTCTGTTCGTAAATTCAGAGCGTTGTCAGATTGTCTGTTCGTAAATTCAGAGCGTTGTCAGATTGTCTGTTCGGAAATTCAGAGCGTTGTCAGATTATCTGTTCGTAAATTCAGAGCGTTGTCAGATTATCTGTTTGTAAATTCAGAGCGTTGTCAAATTCATTCAGAGCGTTGTCAGATTGTCTGTTCAGATTGTCAGATTGTCTGTTTCGGAAATTCAGAGCGTTGTCAGATTATCTGTTCGTAAATTCAGAGCGTTGTCAGATTATCTGTTTGTAAATTCAGAGCGTTGTCAGATTATCTGTTCGTAAATTCAGAGCGTTGTCAGATTATCTGTTCGTAAATTCAGAGCGTTGTCAGATTATCTGTTCGTAAATTCAGAGCGTTGTCAGATTATCTGTTCGTAAATTCAGAGCGTTTCACTCTCAGAGCGTCCACTGTGAGGTCAGAAGGCTGGTTTGATCCGGCCTTCTGACCTCACAACGGCCGTCAAGCACCCAAGCTAACTGGCTAGCTTGCTAGCTAGATACTTCCAGACACAAATGAGAGAACAGCTCACTCTGACCATTTTACTCGCCCTAGCAGAGCTGGTTAGGCTGTTTTCATGTTATCCAGAGCGTTGGTGACTGTAACTGTGCTGCTGGAAACAATTGAATTACGCTTGTTTTTGCTGACGTTTACTGACACCGGCCACATATTCAACGGGTGTTGAGCGTTAGTAAATCCATCAGTTATACTGCGCTCTGGAACACTCAGAAGTCGGAGTAGATAGACAGAATGAACAATGTCCATTGAGAACTCACAACGATTATACCACTTAGCTAAGAATGACGTGAATAATCAAATCAATAAACGTTGGGTAGTTAGATAGATAGCATATAGTTAATATACTGCCTGGTAAATTCGATGTATTAGTAGCCAACTAACGTTAGGACGGTAACTAGCTAACATACCGGTACATACTGCTGTAATGCTATGCGGTTCGTAAGGATAGCGTAGCTAACAAATTGTCAGCCAACATAACGTGTGACCTAATTTATTTGAAAAGTCATTACTTTATTACATTGCTGCCTATATAGCTGATGTTGTCACGCCCTGGCTCTGGGGACTCTTATACGTTGAGCCAGGGTGTTAGTTTCTATGTGTAGTGTCTATGTTTTGTGTTCTATGTTCAGTCTCTAGTTCATGTGTTTTCTATGTTGGCCGGGGTGGTTCTCAATCAGAGGCAACGTGAATCAGCTGTTGCTTGTTGTCTCTGATTGGGAACCATACTTAGGCAGCCTATTGTGCACTTGTCTTTTGTGGGATCTTGTTCCGTGTTGGTTTGTGTTATTGACCGAGGACTTCACGTATCGTTTTGTTCGTTTTGTTGTATTGTGCAAAGTACACATTAAAAGAGATGTACGCATATCACTCTGCGCCTTGGTCCACTCCTTTCGACGATCGTGACAGATGTCCACTCTAGTGTTGTCCACTCTGATGTCTATGTAGCTGCTGTCCACTCTGATGTCTATGTAGCTGCTGTCCACTCTGATGTCTATGTAGCTGCTGTCCACTCTGATGTCTATGTAGCTGCTGTCCACTCTGATGTCTATGTAGCTGCTGTCCACTCTGATGTCTATGTAGCTGCTGTCCACTCTGATGTCTATGTAGCTGCTGTCCACTCTGATGTCTATGTAGCTGCTGTCCACTCTGATGTCTATGTAGCTGCTGTCCACTCTGATGATGTCTATGTAGCTGCTGTCCACTCTGATGTCTATGTAGCTGCTGTCCACTCTGATGATGTCTATGTAGCTGCTGTCCACTCTGATGTCTATGTAGCTGCTGTCCACTCTGATGTCTATGTAGCTGCTGTCCACTCTGATGTCTATGTAGCTGCTGTCCACTCTGATGTCTATGTAGCTGCTGTCCACTCTGATGTCTATGTAGCTGCTGTCCACTCTGATGTCTATGTAGCTGCTGTCCACTCTGATGTCTATGTAGCTGCTGTCCACTCTGATGTATATGTAGCTGCTGTCCACTCTGATGATGTCTATGTAGCTGCTGTCCACTCTGATGTCTATGTAGCTGCTGTCCACTCTGATGTCTATGTAGCTGCTGTCCACTCTGATGTCTATGTAGCTGCTGTCCACTCTGATGTCTATGTAGCTGCTGTCCACTCTGATGATGTCTATGTAGCTGCTGTCCACTCTGATGTCTATGTAGCTGCTGTCCACTCTGATGTCTATGTAGCTGCTGTCCACTCTGATGTCTATGTAGCTGCTGTCTACTCTGATGTGTATCCCTGGAAATAATCATAATTCATGTAAACATTACAGTTTTGAAAACATAGTTAGTTCCCCCCAAAAAAGTGGTCTCTTGGCACAACTTACCCCAGGTATGAGCTGTGGGACAGGGTAAGTTGAGCTGAGGGACAGGGTAAGTTGAGCTGAGGGACAGGGTAAGTTGAGCTGTGGGACAGGGTAAGTTGAGCTGTGAGGGACAGGGTAAGTTGAGCTGAGGGACAGGGTAAGTTGAGCTGAGGGACAGGGTAAGTTGAGCTGTGGGACAGGGTAAGTTGAGCTGAGGGACAGGGTAAGTTGAGCTGTGGGACAGGGTAAGTTGAGCTGAGGGACAGGGTAAGTTGAGCTGTGGGACAGGGTAAGTTAAGCTGTGGGACAGGGTAAGTTGAGCTGTGGGACAGGGTAAGTTGAGCTGTGGGACAGGGTAAGTTGAGCTGAGGGACAGGGTAAGTTGAGCTGTGGGACAGGGTAAGTTGAGCTGTGGGACAGGGTAAGTTAAGCTGTGGGACAGGATAAGTTGAGCTGTGGGACAGGGTAAATTGAGCTGAGGGACAGGGTAAGTTGAGCTGTGGGACAGGGTAAGTTGAGCTGTGGGACAGGGTAAGTTGAGTTGAGGGACAGGGTAAGTTGAGCTGTGGGACAGGGTAAGTTGAGCTGAGGGACAGGGTAAGTTGAGCTGAGGGACAGGGTAAGTTGAGCTGAGGGACAGGGTAAGTTGAGCTGTGGGACAGGGTAAGTTGAGCTGAGGGACAGGGTAAGTTGAGCTGTGGGACAGGGTAAGTTGAGCTGTGGGACAGGGTAAGTTGAGCTGAGGGACAGGGTAAGTTGAGCTGAGGGACAGGGTAAGTTGAGCTGAGGGACAGGGTAAGTTGAGCTGTGGGACAGGGTAAGTTGAGCTGTGGGACAGGGTAAATTGAGTTGAGGGGACAGGGTAAGTTGAGCTGTGGGACAGGGTAAGTTGAGCTGAGGGACAGGGTAAGTTGAGCTGTGGGACAGGGTAAGTTGAGCTGTGGGACAGGGTAAGTTGAGCTGTGGGACAGGGTAAGTTGAGCTGAGGGACAGGGTAAATTGAGTTGAGGGACAGGGTAAGTTGAGCTGTGGGACAGGGTAAGTTGAGTTGAGGGACAGGGTAAGTTGAGCTGAGGGACAGGGTAAGTTGAGCTGAGGGACAGGGTAAGTTGAGCTGAGGGACAGGGTAAGTTGAGCTGAGGGACAGGGTAAGTTGAGCTGAGGGACAGGGTAAGTTGAGTTGAGGGACAGGGTAAGTTGAGCTGTGGGACAGGGTAAGTTGAGCTGTGGGACAGGTAAGTAAGTTGAGCTGTGGGACAGGGTAGTTGAGCTGTTGGCTGGGACAGGGTAAGTTGAGCTGTGGGGACAGGGTAAGTTGAGCTGTGGGACAGGGTAAGTTGAGCTGTGGGACAGGGTAAGTTGAGCTGTGTGGACAGGGTAAGTTGAGCTGTGGGACAGGGTAAGTTGAGCTGAGGGACAGGGTAAGTTGAGCTGAGGGACAGGGTAAGTTGAGCTGTGGGAAAAGGGTAAGTTGGGTGAGCTGATAGGACAGGGTAAGTTGAGCTGTGGGACAGGGTATTAGTAGTTGACTTGAGGGACAGGGTAAGTTGAGCTGTGGGACAGGGTAAGTTGAGCTGAGGGACAGGGTAAGTTGAGCTGTGGACAGGGTAAGTTGAGCTGAGGGACAGGGTAAGTTGAGCTGTGGGACAGGGGTAAGTTTGAGCTGTTCAGGGACAGTGTTCTATTGAGTTCTGGGACAGGGTAAGCTGTTGAGTCTCTGTGGACAGGGTAAGTGAGCTGAGGGACAGGGTAAGTTGAGCTGTGGGACGAGGGGTAAGTTGAGCTGAGGGACAGGGTAAGTTGAGCTGAGGGGACAGGGCCTTGTAACTTTGAGTTGACAGGGACAGGTTGTAAGTTGAGCTGTGGGACAGGGTAAGTTGAGCTGATGGGGGACAGGGTAAGTTGAGCTGGGACAGGGACAGGGTAAGTTGATGTCTGAGGGACAGGGTAAGTTGAGCTGAGGACAGGGTAAGTTGAGCTGAGGGACAGGGTAAGTTGAGCTGAGGGACTCTGATGTCTATGTAGCTGCTGTCTTGAGCTGAGGGACAGGGTAAGTTGAGCTGAGGGACAGGGTAAGTTGAGCTGTTAGGGACAGGGGTTCTCTTAACAACTTTACCCAGGTATGAGCTGTGGGACAGGGTAAGTTGAGCTGTGGGACAGGGTAAGTTGAGCTGTGGGACAGGGTAAGTTGAGCTGAGGGACAGGGTAAGTTGAGCTGAGGGACAGGGTAAGTTGAGCTGAGGGACAGGGTAAGTTGAGCTGAGGGACAGGGTAAGTTGAGCTGAGGGACAGGGTAAGTTGAGCTGAGGGACAGGGTAAGTTGAGCTGTGGGACAGGGTAAGTTGAGCTGAGGGACAGGGTAAGTTGAGCTGAGGGACAGGGTAAGTTGAGCTGTGGGACAGGGTAAGTTGAGCTGAGGGACAGGGTAAGTTGAGCTGTGGGACAGGGTAAGTTGAGCTGAGGGACAGGGTAAGTTGAGCTGAGGGACAGGGTAAGTTGAGCTGAGGGACAGGGTAAGTTGAGCTGTGGGACAGGGTAAGTTGAGCTGAGGGACAGGGTAAGTTGAGCTGAGGGACAGGGTAAGTTGAGCTGAGGGACAGGGTAAGTTGAGCTGAGGGACAGGGTAAGTTGAGCTGAGGGACAGGGTAAGTTGAGCTGTGGGACAGGGTAAGTTGAGCTGAGGGACAGGGTAAGTTGAGCTGAGGGACAGGGTAAGTTGAGTTGTGGGACAGGGTAAGTTGAGCTGAGGGACAGGGTAAGTTGAGCTGTGGGACAGGGTAAGTTGAGCTGTGGGACAGGGTAAGTTGAGCTGTGGGACAGGGTAAGTTGAGCTGTGGGACAGGGTAAGTTGAGCTGAGGGACAGGATAAGTTGAGCTGAGGGACAGGGTAAGTTGAGCTGTGGGACAGGGTAAGTTGAGCTGTGGGACAGGGTAAGTTGAGCTGAGGGACAGGGTAAGTTGAGCTGTGGGACAGGGTAAGTTGAGTTGAGGGACAGGGTAAGTTAAGCCGCCTACAAAATTCTGTACTGAATGAAATATTACCACTACCTTTTAAAACCATGTCTATCTTTATTTCCCAAACACAATCACAATCACTTTTTGTCTTTTCATCATTTTTAACACAGGCTTAACACCTAACAAACACTTTTAACATAGTCCCTGGTGTTACCTCATAGCAACGCTTTGCATTACACCTGGTAAGAAAACACTTCAATTTGCTCAACTTGCCATTGGCTCAACCATTGGCTCAACCATTGGCTCAATTTACCCCAAGGGAAACATTTGGACTATATTAGCCCACACAGCTAAAAGGATGCACTTTCGTGCTAGGTTTACAACATCATATTGACGCTTATAGAGACCCCAACTGATGTATAGAACAAGCATCATGAAATCTCCAACATAATAAAGTCATTTGACTTTGGTGAAAATCTTTTTTTTGGACCTAACGTGCTTACCACTTTTTCCATGTGGTTTCTTCCTTCACAGACTCCATGAAGTCTCCTAAATATTTGGTCAAATTATTATTTTTGTGTTTTGCTTCCTAGAAACAAGGTTGGCTCAACTTACCCCACGCTCCTCTAAGCGCCATTTCCTACAAATGTCATGTTTTATACAAAACTGCTCAAACTTTTGCATTTCATGCCTCAGCATTTCGCTACACCCGCAATAACATCTGCTAAACATGTTCTTCTTAGCTGCCGAGTTACATGCAGCTATTTCCTCTCTCCACGATATAGCAGCATAACTATGGCGTCACTATGGCACTCTTTTTACCGGTCCAGATACAAGCTCGGCTGCATATGCGAAATGTTACGTGAAGTGTTCCAAAAACACATTTTCACATGATTTCACATGTGAAATTTCACATTACACATGTGAAATCATGTGGTTCAACATGTGATAACATGAAAACTACACTGTTAGCCATTGCTGTTCATTTTGTGGTTAATTTTAGTCATTATACGGTACATTTCTAATAATAGGATACTGTATTAGTGTTTCGCTATATATCTAATGTTGAACTCTGAAGTTTACATACACTTAGGTTGGAGTCATTAAAACTCGTTTTTCAACCACTCCACAAATTTCTTGTTAACAAACTATCGTTTTGGCAAGTCGGTTAGGACATCTACTTTGTGCATGACACAAGTAATTTTTCCAACAATTGTTTACAGACAGATTATTTCACTTATAATTCACTGTATCACAATTCCAGTGGGTCAGAAGTTTACATACACTAAGTTGACTGTGCCTTTGACGCTTGGAAAATTCCAGAAAACAGCTTGGAAAATTCCAGAAAACAGCTTGGAAAATTCCAGAAAATGATGTCATGGCTTTAGAAGCTTCTGATAGGCTAATTGACATCATTTGAGTCAATTTGAGGTGTACCTGTGGATGTATTTCAAGGCCTCCCTTCAAACTCAGTGCCTCTTTGCTTGACATCATGGGAAAATCAAAAGAAATCAGAAAAGAAATTGTAGACCTCCACAAGTCTGGTTCATCCTTGGGAGCAATTTCCAAACGCCTGAGTTTCACATTCATCTGTACAAACAATAGTACGCAAGTATAAACACCATTGGACCACGCAGCCATCATACCGCTCAGGAAGGAGACGCGTTCTGTCTCCTAGAAATGAACATACTTTGGTGCGAAAAGTGCAAATCAATCCCAGATAAACAGCAAAGGACCTTGTGAAGATGCTGGAGGAAAAGGGTACAAAAGTATCTATATCCACAGTAAAACAAGTCCTATATCGACATAACCTGAAAGGCCGCTCAGCAAGGAAGAAGCCACTGCTCCAAAACCGCCATAAAACCGCCAGACTACGGTTTGCAACTGGTACAATCATTACTGCACTTTGAAATGTAGGTGGGGGCAATGTGCTGGTGGAGTATTTGTGCCAACCGTCAGTGGAAATGTTGTACCAGTTTAAGTGGTTTTTATTGTTATGTGGATGAAGGTTGAGCACCCATTTTGACATTTGTCAGTTCTGCAATCTTTGTCAGAACATGTGACAATCAAGAGCTGCACTGTTAAGAGGTTACTGTGCATCTTCCATTAGCTTAATGGCAGCTGGTTCACAGGAAGTTGGTTTAATTTTCAATAATTTACTGTCAACTAGTTACAAATGGGTTATTGTAAAATTTTGCAACTAATCCATCACAGGTACTGACATGATGGACTGGTAGGAAAGTTAGTATTACAAATACATGGTGACTAGATATAAATGAAAGACTTTATGGTTCTTTGGTATCACATGTATACATGTCAGCCTTCAACAAGGCTGCCAAACTGACCCTGTGAATAGTTGATGTTCATGAACAGACCAGATTAACTGGGATGACATTCCCTCTTATGGGACACCAAAAAGAGCTAGCTGAAAGCCACACCTCCAATAAGCCACACCTCCAATAAGCCACACCTCCAATAAGCCACACCTCCAATAAGCCACACCTGCAATCTTCTGATATGCCGCTGCTTTTACAGTATGCTGCCAATCAGCAAGTGACGTGCATGTCAACAGAAGAATCATTGAAGGCACAGTAGGTTACTGGTAGTGACGGGGAAACAGAGGTTACTGGTAGTGACGGGGAAACAGAGGTTACTGGTAGATGACGGGGAAACAGAGGTTAGTGACGGGGTAGTGACGGGGAAACAGAGGTTACTGGGTAGTGACTGGGGGAAACAGGTTAGGTTACTGGTAGTGACGGGGAAACAGAGGTTACTGGTAGTGACGGGGAAACAGAGGTTACTGGTAGTGACGGGGAAACAGAGGTTACTGGTAGTGACGGGGAAACAGAGGTTACTGGTAGTGACGGGGAAACAGAGGTTACTGGTAGTGACCTGTAGGTTACTTACTGACAAGTAGTTTCCAGTTAACAAATTACAAATTCACAGCAACAAGTTGCCATTCAGTTTCTGTAAAACGCACAACAATCTCTTCACAGTGCAGCTCATTACTGACTCATTATCTTACAAAGTTCGCAGAACAGACCGTGTCGAAAGAGGTTGTCTATTTTTCCATTGGCATAACCATCAAACACTTAAACTGGTACAACACTTACACTGACTGACCACACCTCAGAATGTGCTAATGAGTCCCCCCAGTACATTGCCCCCAGTACATCAGTGATGATCATACCTTATATTCAAAACATTGGACAAATGTCCCATTATACCTACAAGGCACCGAACTGTACCACGTGAGTTCATATGTGTAACTGTGAATTGTACCCTTTGACCTTTTTGAACTGTACCCTAACCATACCCTTACTGTTAGAGTGTGTTAATACACGTTCCAAGCAATAAGTCTGAACCTGGTGGCACTGCAGGAACATTGATGCACACAACCAATAGGTTGCAAGTTCAAATCTCAGAAGAACGCATGTATACTCTGCATCAAGTGTCTTTGAGCACTGCTAGTTTGAAGTTGTTGGTGATAATTGGACAATTGTTTACTTGATTCTGGGCAGCTTTTATCGAAATGCATTCTTGCCAATAGGTCTGTGGCCATATCTGTTTCACGTTCACAGACCTGGGGATTTAGCTGTACTGTAGCAGGACATTTCAGGTTGCTGGTGCCCAAGAGGTTCTGAGTTCAAATCCCATTCAAAGTCCCAAGGTTGGTCATAGTACAAAGTTATGATTAAGATTTTTTTTTTTTTTTATATACAGTGAGGGAAAAAAGTATTTGATCCCCTGCTGATTTTGTACGTTTGCCCACTGACAAAGAAATGATCAGTCTATAATTTTAATGCTAGGTTTATTTGAATAGTGAGAGACAGAATAACAACAACAAAAATCCAGATAAACGCATGTCAAAAATGTTATAAATTGATTTGCATTTTAATGAGGGAAATAAGTATTTGACCCCTCTGCAAAACATGACTAAGTACTTGGTGGCAAAACCCTTGTTGGCAATCACAGAGGTCAGACGTTTCTTGTAGTTGGCCACCAGGTTTGCACACATCTCAGGAGGGATTTTGTCCCACTCCTCTTTGCAGATCTTCTCCAAGTCATTAAGGTTTCGAGGCTGACATTTGGCAACTCAAACCTTCAGCTCCCTCCACAGATTTTCTATGGGATTAAGGTCTGGAGACTGGCTAGGCCACTCCAGGACCTTAATGTGCTTCTTCTTGAGCCACTCCTTTGTTGCCTTGGCCGTGTGTTTTGGGTCATTGTCATGCTGGAATAACCATCCACGACCCATTTTCAATGCCCTGGCTGAGGGAAGTAGGTTCTCACCCAAGATCTGACGGTACATGGCCCCTGTCCATCGTCCCTTTGATGCGGTGAAGTTGTCCTGTCCCCTTAGCAGAAAAACACCCCCAAAGCATAATGTTTCCACCTCCATGTTTGACGGTGGGGGTGGTGTTCTTGGGGTCATAGGCAGCATTCCTCCTCCTCCAAACACGGCGAGTTGAGTTGATGCCAAAGAGCTCCATTTTGGTCTCATCCTACCGATGATATCGTTTACCAAGATTATACATTTTTTAAACATTTTTTGTTATTTTGTATGTTTTTTAAATAATAATAATATGCCATTTAGCAGACGCTTTTATCCAAAGCGACTTACATTCATGTGTGCATACATTTTTGTGTATAGGTGGTCCCGGGGATCGAACCCACTACCCTAGCGTTACAAGCGCCATGCTCTACCAGCTGAGCTACAGAGGACCACAAATCAATTTTTGATTCATTTATCAATGAGTATATTTGAGTTTAACCCCAATATTTTTTGCATTATTTGTTCTGTCATTTCTGGAGGATTAAATTGAAATTGCAACCAACTTTCTATGGCTTGTTTTAGAAAAAGTGATATTTGGGAGATTATTTCCTTTTCAAATAACTGAAAGTGAGAGGTTGTGATCTGAATAAAGGGAAAAAGGCCATTCTTGTGATAAAGATTGTTGTTCTTGTTGTTGTGAAGGTGGAGTTCTGTGATTCGTCGAGTGGTTTCCTGGTGACGTCTGGGTCAGTGGTGCTGGAGCTGAAGGAGGGGGAGGAGGTGTCTCTACAGCCCACTGAAAACAATGCTGTCATCACTAAAGACGATCGAGCTGACAACACCTTCACCGGCCTTCTGCTCTTCCCAACTCATTGAACCACATGAAACCACACAGAACCACATTGAATCTGCTCAAAACAGATTTAACCAGATCTAATCTCGGTTACCCAGAAGTAACATTTTCGCCAAAGTTTGTCACTTCCTGTTTTACTTCAATTTTAACTTTGTAGGTGTGGTATCTAGCGGAAACCATTTATCATCCGCACACAGGTTTGAAATCTCAGCCCCAGTTTAAACACCGCTTTCGAACAATCCTGATTATTTCAAATAATGAATGATGAAAACCTCAAACCAGAAACTACTGCTGCTCCTAATCACATAATTCTACGTGAGCCTGGACAGATTGTCGCCATTTACACGCAGAATCTGTCCACGAGAGATTAAACCAGATCACACCTGCTGAAACCAGCTTCCTGCTCTTCCACACCACATAAATTACATATCATAGCCACATCATTCTGTTCTAGAAGCATCTGCAGAACAACCAACCATCTCTTTATCTGTTTCTGCCTCCCTATCTATACTGCTGCTGCTTGCTGAGACAGTTAATCAATCAATCAATCAATTCATTTTCCCAGGTCGTTGTTGTAAATGAGAATGTATTCTCAGTCAACTCACCAGGTAAAATAAGCAATAAATATCAAATAATCAATCATGTATTGTATCTGCTGAGCTGCTTACCAAAACTAAAATATACCATTTTGGAAATGAGTTTTCAATCAATAAAGTGATTTGTTAACAGTTTTTTTTAATCAACAGTATACATTGTTTGTGGAAGACGTTGAGGCTGTCTACACTGTAAACTTACATGTGACTTCTGCTATCAGAATACGAGGATCGCTTTGAAAAGACGGGTCTAGACACACAGAGGGGTCATTGTGGTCAGATTGTGTTCAGATCTGTCTGACCACCACAGATGGCCGGGGGGGGGATGGGCTCATAGTAACAGAAAGAATGGTTTCCATGTGTTTGATACCATTCCATTCAGTCCGTTCCAGCCATTATTATGAGCCGTCCTCCCCTCAGCAGCCTCCTGTGCTGGCCACATCAGGAGGTGGTCAGGGATGCATTGTGTGCGGATTTCTCCTCAGTCTGGATGCAATCAGGCTACCGAAAGCACATACAGCGGGCGACGCCATCAGCACTCCTCCCACAAGTCTTCAGAAAACGTGTGTTTTGGGAGCGAGAGGCACCTTTTCATTATAACGTTGTAGGAAATGCGTTCCTAGCGTGTGAGGAACGTGTTTGCTGGCTTCATAAATGCTAGCTAGCTAGCTAGCTTATTTAGAAAACTATTTTTTGTTTGGCTAGAGTTATGCTAACCCGTTTGTAATCCCTTTAGCGTTGCTAGCTACACTACATGACCAAAAGTATGTGGACATCTGCTTGTCGAACATCTCATTCCAGAATCATGGGCATTAATATGGAGTTGGTCCCCCCTTTGCTGCTATAACAGCCTCCACTCTTCTGGGAAGGCTTTCCACTAGATGTTGGAACATTGCTGCGGGGACTTGCTTCCAATCAGCAACAGAGCATTAGTGAGGTCGGGCACTGATGTTGGGCAATTAGGCCTGGCTGTATGAACTGTCAAGTCTAGACAGGGCCTTAGATGAAAAGCTGTCATACTGAACACCAGACCACAAACAGAACCCAACAGAACCCTGTGGTGACAACTGACACAAACAGAACCCAACAGAACCATCTGGTGACAACTGACACACATTGGTAATGCTACAGAGCATCAATACCGTGATGTATCGTGGCTAAATTCTGACCGATCTTCAAATAATATTGAGTAGTTAATAGGGCTGTCAATCAATTACAATATTTAAAGAGTTAATGGCATTAGTTAATCATGATTAATCACAATCTTTGAATTAGCTCAGATTTGGCCCTAAATAAAGAATTGATCTGTTTTGGTCCCGTATGTACCATGCTGTAGCAGCCGGTTCAGTTGAAGTCGGAAGTTTACATACACTTAGGTTGGAGTCATTAAAACTCGTTTTTCAACCACTCCAAAAACTATAGTTTGGGCAAGTCGGTTAGGACATCTACTTTGTGCATGACACAAATAATTTTTCCAACAATTGTTTACAGATTCTTTCACTTATAATTCACTGTATCACAATTCCAGTGGGTCAGAAGTTTACATACACTAAGTTGACTGTGCCTTTAAACAGCTTGCAAAATTCCAGAAAATGATGTCATGGCTTTGAAAGCTTCTGATAGGCTAATTGACATAATTTGAGTCAATTGGAGGAGTACCTGTGGATGTATTTCAAGGCCTACCTTCAAACTCAGTGCCTCTTTGCTTGACATCATGGGAAAATCAAAAGAAATCAGCCAAGACTTCAGGAAAAAAATTGTAGACCTCCACAAGTCTGGTTCATCCTTCTGAGCAATTTCCAAACGCCTGAAGGTACCACGTTCATCTGTACAAACAATAGTACGCAAGTATAAACACCATGGGACCACGCAGCCGTCATACCGCTCAGGAAGGAGACGCGTTGTCTCCTAGAGATGAACATACTCTGGTGCGAAAAGTGCAAATCAATCCCAGAACAACAGCAAAGGACCTTGTGAAGATGCTGGAGGAAACAGGTACAAAAGTATCTATATCCACAGTAAAACGAGTCCTATATCGACATAACCTGAAAGGCCACTCAGCAAGCAAGAAGCCACTGCTCCAAAACCGCCATAAAAAAGCCAGACTATGGTTTGCAGTAATTTTTGGAGAAATGTCTTCTGGTCTGATGAAACAAAAATAGAACTGTTTAGCCATAATGACCATCGTTATGTTTGGAGGAAAAAGGGGGTTACTTGCAAGCCGAAGAACACCATCCCAACCGTGAAGCACGGGGGTGGCAGCATCATGCCCCCCTGTAGCGCACTTGCAACGCCAGGGTTGTGGGTTCGTTTCTCACAGGGGGCCAGTATGAAAAATGTATGCACTCACTAACTGTAAGTCGCTCTGTATAAGTTAAGATAAATGTAAATCATGCTGTGGGGGTGCTTTGCTGCAGGATGGACTGGTGCACTTCTCAAAATAGATGGCATCATGAGGAAGGAAAATTATGTGGATATATTGAAGCAAGATCTCAAGACATCAGTCAGGAAGTTAAAGCTTGGTCGCAAATGGGTCTTTCATTTGCATACTTCCAAAGTTGTAGCAAAATGGCTTAAGGACAACAAAGTCAAGGTTTTGGAGTGGCCATCGCAAAGCCCTGACCTCAATCCTATAGAAAATGTGTGGGCAGAACTGAAAAAGCATGTGCGAGCAAGGAGGCCTACAAACCTGACTCAGTTACACCAGCTCTGTCAGGAGGAATGGGCCAAAATTCACCCAACTTATTGTGGAAGGCTACCCAAAACGTTTGACCCAAGTTAAACAATTTAAAGGCAATGCTACCAAATACTAATTGAGTGTATGTAAACTTCTGACCCACTGGGAATGTGATGAAAGAAATAAAAGCTGAAATAAATCATTCTCTCTACTATTATTCTGACATTTCACATTCTTAAAATAAAGTGGTGATCCTAACTGACCTAAGACAGGGAATTTTTACTAGGATGAAATGTCAGGAATTGTGAAAAACGGAGTTTAAATGTATTTGGCTAAGGTGTATGTAAACTTCCGACTTCAACTGTACTCTGTGTGACTGTGTAAGGGCCTTTATCTGCGGTGCCGCTGGCTGTCATCTCACAGTCTGCTTTTAACATTCAGTTATATAATGAGGAACCAGAGTTACAAAACACAGTGTTTAATAAAGCAGAGAAAACAGGACACATCGTTGACTTCCTTTATACAGGACAGGACAGTCCCCTGTAGCTCAGTGGGTAGAGCATGGCGCTTGCAACGCCAGGGTTGTGGGTTTGTTTCCCACGGCGGGGCAGTATGAAAACATGTATGCACTCACTAACTGTAAGTCGCTCTGGATAAGAGCTTCTGCTAAATGACTAAAATGTAAAAATGTACAGTGTGTGTAGAGTACAGTAGAGCCTGTTGGTTGAAGCAGTCTTATGTTGTAGATGTTCTCTTAACAGCCACCCAGTCACCCAGCCACCCAGCCACCCAGTCACCCAGCCACCCAGCCACCCAGTCACCCAGTCACCCACCCAGTCAGTTAGCCACCCAGTCAGTCAGTCAGTCAGTCAGCCACCCAGCCAGCCAGCCAGTCAGCCAGTCATCTCTCTCCTCATCTCTACATATCTTCCACGCTCCACTTGTAGGCCATCTCCTGCACAGCCTTCTTATCAGACATCCTGGTGTAGCGTTTCTGTTCAAAACCATTAGACCTGAAACACGATACAAGCAAAACAACTACAAATTATAGTCATTATATATTATAATGTGCATTCTAATTCTATATTATAATGATAAAGCTAATTATATATTATGCTAATTCTAATTATATATTATAATGATCAAGCTAATTATATATTATAATGATGATAATGATAATGATATATCAATGTGGTGCTCACACACAGGGAGATGTACCTGTCCACTCCGTCCCAACGGTAGCCTGGTGGAATGTTGAAGCGGTTTGGGGGCGGAGCCGGGCCTTTGTAGCGAGGCTTCTCTGTAAACAACAACAGGAAGTGTTAAGAGAGATTCATTGTGATTGGAGGGTTGGAACCTGTGGTACATCACAAGTACAACCTTAGCATTTGTTTAGAAAACATAACGGATCTACTGTTTACATTTTCAAATAACTGCAGTTCTTCTGGTCTACAAATTGCTTTTGTCTGACACAAAATCTGTCCCCAAAATAAATAAATCTGTGAACTTTGCTGAACGTTGAAATCCCGCTGTGACCCTAGACCAACAATATCCCCCCCCCCCCCCCCCCAAAAGACAGAGACAGACCTTTGACTCCTCGTAGTTTGTTGTCTCGGTCCTTTTTGCGTCTCATCATGGCCAACATGGGGTCTCCCTCTCTCTCCTTCTCTCTCAACATCCTGTCTAGGTCCTGGTCATCACAGGAACGCGCTAGGGGCTTCTGGGATTCCCTCAACGCATCCTCAACGTTCTGCTGCTGCATCTGGCCCTGGGCCACACTACACACACAAACACGAACACGAACACGACACAGACTGACTGACCATCTGGAAGGCTATGATCCCTTATTGATGTCACTTGGTTAAATCCACTTCAAATCAGTGTAGATGGAAGGTGAGGAGACCGGTTAAAGAAGGACTTTTAAGCCTTGAGACAACTGAGACATGGATTGTGTATGTGTGCCATTCAGAGGGTGAATGGGCAAGACAAAAGATTTAAAGTGCCTTTGAACGGGGTATGGTAGTAGGTGCCAAAGCGCACCGATTTGTGTCAAGAACTGCAACGCTGCTGGGTTTTTCCCACGCTCAACAGTTTACCGTGTGCATCAAGAATGGTCAAGAATGGTCCCCATCCAACCTGACAGAGCTTGAGAGGATCTGCAGAGAAGAATGGGAGAAACTCCCCAAATGCAGGTGTGCCAAGCTTGTAGCGTCATACCCAAGAAGACTCGAGGCTGTAATCGCTGCCAAAGGTGGTTCAACAAAGTACTGAGTAAAGGGTCTGAATACTTATGTAAATGTGATATTTCCTTATTTTTTTATTTATATAAATTAGCTAACATTTCTAAAAACCAGTTTTTGCTTTGTTATTATGGGCTATAAAAAAAAAAAAACGACTTAATTATTTTTAGAATAAGGCTGTAACCTAACAAAATGTGGAAAAGGTCAAGGGGTCTGAATACTTTCCAAAAGCATTGTATGTATACACACACAAACATCCATGTATATACTGTGGGGAGAACAAGTAAATTGATAAATTGCAATGTCCATACTGTGAGACGCCCAAGACAGCGCTACAGGGAGACAGGACGGACAGCTGATCGTCCTCGCAGTGGCAGACCACGTGTAACTACACCTGCACAGGATCGGTACATCCGAACATCACACCTGCGGGACAGGTACAGGATGGCAACAACAACTGCATCTGGAGCGGGATCGATTTGGAGGTGGAGGGTCCATCATGGTCTGTGGTGGTGTGTCACAGCATCATCGGACTGAGCTTGTTGTCATTGCAGGCAATCTCAACGCTGTGCGTTACAGGGAAGACATCCTCCTCCCTCATGTGGTACCCTCCTGCAGGCTCATCCTGACATGACCCTCCAGCATGACAATGCCACCAGCCATACTGCTCGTTCTGTGCGTGATTTCCTGCAAGACAGGAATGTCAGTGTTCTGCCATGGCCAGCGAAGAGCCCGGATCTCAATCCCATTGAGCACGTCTGGGACCCGTTGGATCGGAGGGTGAGGGCTAGGGCCATTCCCCACAGAAATGTCCGGGAACTTGCAGGTGCTTTGGTGGAAGAGTGGGGTAACATCTCACAGCAGGAACTGGCAAATCTGGTGCAGTCCATGAGGAGAAGATGCACTGCAGTACTTAATGCAGCTGGTGGCCACACCAGATACTGACTGTTACTTTTGATTTTGACCCCCCCTTTGTTCAGGGACACATTATTCAATTTCTGTTAGTCACATGTCTGTGGAACTTGTTCAGTTTATGTCTCAGTTGTTGAATCTTATGTTCATACAAATATTTACACATGTTCAGTTTGCTGAAAATAAATGCAGTTGACAGTGAGAGGATGTTTCTTTTTTTGCTGAGTTTACATATCTATCTACAGTGGGGGAAAAGTATTTAGTCAGCCACCAATTGTGCAAGTTCTCCCACTTAAAAAGATAAGAGAGGCCTGTAATTTTCATCATAGGTACACGTCAACTATGACAGACAAATTGAGATTTTTCCCCCCAGAAAATCACATTGTAGGATTTTTTATGAATTTATTTGCAAATTATGGTGGAAAATAAGTATTTGGTCACCTACAAACAAGCAAGATTTCTGGCTCTCACAGACCTGTAACTTATTCTTTAAGAGGCTCCTCTGTCCTCCACTCGTTACCTGTATTAATGGCACCTGTTTGAACTTGTTATCAGTATAAAAGACACCTGTCCACAACCTCAAACAGTCACACTCCAAACTCCACTATGGCCAAGACCAAAGAGCTGTCAAAGGACACCAGAAACAAAATTGTGTACCTTTACATCTTTAGTAGATTAGCAGACGCTCTGAAGAAATCCTGTGAGCGACTTACAGTTAGTGAATCAAACCCACAACCCTGGCGTTGCAAACGCCATGCTCTATCAACTGAGCTACGTCCTGCCGGCCGGGGGCCGGATTCCCCTACCCTACCCTGGACGACCACACTGGGCCAATTGTGCGCCTACCATGAGCTGGGACTCAAAGTAACGGTCGCGGCCGGCCGCCAGGGACAGAGCCTGGAGTTCGAACCAGTCCCCCTCTTAAGCCAGTACATGTTAGCCCACTGAAGTTTGCAGTGCATTTAGATCCAGAAGAGGATTGGGCGCCACTCATAGGAGGATGAAACCAAAATATACTTTTTGGTAGACCTGCACGTCGTGGCTGGGAAGACTGAGTTGCATTCAATAGATACCTACTGTGAAGCATTGGGGTTGAAAGAAATCAACTGTTGGAGCAATTATTCTGGAAATGGACCAGACACTACAAGACCACTGATAATCTCCCTCGATCTGAGGGCTTCCACGCAAGATGAAGATCACCCCGTGGGGTCAAAATGATCACAAGAACGGTGAGCAAAAATCCCAAACACACGGGGGGACCTAGTGAATGACCTGCAGAGAGCTGGGACCAAAGTAACAAAGCCTACCATCAGTAACACACTACGCCGCCAGGGACTCAAATCCTGCAGTGCAAGACGTGTCCCCCTGCTTAAGCCAGTACATTCCAGTGTCCAGGCCCGTCTGAAGTTTGCTAGAGTGCATTTGGATGATCCAGCAAGAGGATTGGGACTTACAGAATGTCATATGGTCATTGATGAAACAAAAATATAACTTTTTTATTGACCAAAACTTATTTTCGTCGTGTTTGGAGGACAAAGAATGCTGAGTTGATTTTCAAAGAACACCATACCTACTGTGAAGTTGCATGGGGGTATGAAAAAATCATGCCTTTGGGGCTGTTTTTCTGGCAAAGGGACAAGTGACGACTAATCCTTGTAAAGGAAATAATCCACAATGGGGCCATGTATCGTGATCTATTTATCTATGAAAACTCCTTCCATCAGCAAGGGCATTGAAGATGAAAGTGTCTCTGGGTCTTTCCCCACTGACAATCTATCCCAAACACTCATACTATACACATACACACAGAGAGAAATGCCATCCACAGTGTCTGTCACCCTTTCCCCCAGAAGCATATTTCAAGGTCTTTCTGGAGTGGCCTAGCCAGTCTCCAGATCTCAACCCAATAGATAAATCTTTGGAGGGAGTCTGAAAGTCCGTGTTGCCCAGCGACAGCCCCAAAACATCACTGCTCTAGGAGATCTGCATGGAGGAATGGGCCAAAATACCAGCAACAGTGTGTGAAAACCTTGTGTACAAGACTTACAGAAAAAGTTTGACCTGTGTCATTGCGCTAACATTAAGTGGTATATACATCAAAGTATTGAGCTAACATTTTTGTTGAGTTGACAGGTACATCAATACGCTATTTTCCACCATAATTTGCAGGTAATAAATTCGCTTAACAGTACCTACAATGGTGATTTTCTGGATTTAGCGCCCCTCATTACCTTGTCTGTCAGGTATAGACTAGACTAGTGTACCTATGATGAGCAGGTAATTACAGGCCTCTCTCATTAACTTTTGAGTGGAGAGATCACTTACACAATTGGTGGCTGTACAAATACTTTTTAGCTAACCCCACCTGTGATATATATCCACAGTGTCTCTAACCCTACCCCCCACTGAGCATACATTTCAGCGTCTAACTCTGCTAGTGAGTGGAGCTCTCAGACCTGCCTTCCTCCTCTGCTCCTCTCGCTCGGTCTCGATATCTCTCCGTTTCCCACTCTTATCTCTGAACACCGTCTCCGCATTACGAGACGCATCTGGAGGAGAGAGACAGAACAGATATACCATTTAGTATTACATCTAGTGAGTGGAGCAGGTACATCAGACTAGCGCTAGCTAACAATACCTAGTGAGTGGAGCAGGTACATCAGACTAGCGCTAGCTAACAATACCTAGTGAGTGGAGCAGGTACATCAGACTAGCGCTAGCTAACACTACCTAGTGAGTGGTGCAGGTACATCAGACTAGCGCTAGCTAACACTACCTAGTGAGTGGAGCAGGTACATCAGACTAGCGCTAGCTAACACTACCTAGTGAGTGAGTGTGTATACATATCGATACTTGGGAGTCAAACATTGCTAACATACCTATTGTCGTACCAAACATTGATAATGTCGTCACGAAATGTAAACTATGTAACTGTATGGATTTTTCCCCCATCACTACTATATACAGTATTATAAACTGGATAGTTAGAACCCTGAATGCTGATTGGCTGAAGTCTGTGGTATATCAGACAATATACCACAATATGAAGCAAAATGACTTGTTTACTGTCCTAATTACGTTGGTAACTAGTTTATAACAGCAATAATGCACCTCAAGGGGTTTGTGGTACATGGTGTTGGGTTGTGCCTAACAGCCCTTCATTCTAGTAGCATAGAGGGAGCATTCCTAAAGGACAAGGGGGCATGGGGTGTGTTGCACCTTCTAGCGGCTCGTTGATCTTGTCTCTGCGTCGGTTCTCCTGCTGTTCTCTTCTTAGAACCTCCACTGATACCAGCCCTGCTGCGGCCCCGGTCAGCATGCTCCGAGACTAACACACACAGAGAGGTTAGAGGTCAAGCTTCCACTAACCTTCTCTACCTAGCTACAGGGGCGTGTTCAGCAGGATTCAATGTTTCGGAACGTTCAGAAATAAATATGCTATGTAGAACAAACATGCCTCTCTGACATGTAGAATAAGGCTTTCACGTTGGCTCTATTCATGACATTTCTATCTGCAACATTCCACAACGTTTGTCAACTGAACGCAGCCCAATTCTTGAATCTCTGTGCCCCGCCCCTTCAGCTCCCCATGCTCACCTGTGATTGGTCAGGCCTGCGGGGGGGGGAGAGGTCAGCGTCTGAGCCCCTCCCACCTTGGGGTTGCCTCCTGGGCGGCGATTGGTCAGAATCAGAGTTCTGCCCTCCCCGTCGCCTTCTCCTGGGTGGTGATTGGTCAGAATCAGAGGCCCCTCCCATTTGTGGCCTTTTTCTTGGAGGTGATTGATCTGAGTCTGAGCCGGGCCCGTTCTGAGCCCGCCTCCTGGGTGGGGATTGGTCAGACCCTGGAGAGCGCTGGCCAATACGAGCAGACGACGAAGACTTGGCTTTTTTCCTGGACGGAGACGAATCTGAAAAAAAAATTGAAAAAAATTACTTCAGAACTTAACAACACCAGGAGCTTCATCAAATAACTACAGCCCACCCTGTATAGTAGGGATGTATTGATTAGGAACCAAAAGAACCAAACAGAATGAAACGGGGAGGGACCCACCAGAATTTGTCCAATAGGAACTTGTTTCATCAGAAAACAATTTCCATTTGGAGTAAACGGTTTCCGTTGCAAAACTGTTTGCTACTAAATGAATACACCCCAGGGTTATAGAGTTTTTTTGGGGAATGGATGGAAACCTGGACTGTATTCAATAGTCGCACACTGTAGCAAAACTTTTTGCAACAGAAACCGTTTACTCCAAACGGAGAAAAAAAAATTCAGCTAAAATGTGTTTCTATTGGACAAATTCAGGTAGGTCCCTCCCAGTTTCGTTTCGCTTCAGTTTGGTTCCAAGTGAACGAACTGCAAAAATCTCTGAAGCTGGAGACTCTTATCTCTCTCACTAACTTTAAGCATCAGTTGTCAGAGCACCTTACCGATCACTGCACCTGTACACAGCCCATCTGTAATTAGCCGACCCAACTACCTCATCCCCATATTGTTATTTATTTTGCTCTTTTGCACCCCAGTAGCTCTATTTGCACATCATCTTCTGCACATCTATCACTCCAGTGTTAATACTAAATTGTAATTATTTTGCACTATAGCCTATTTATTGCCTTACCTCCATAACTTACTACATTTGCACACACTGTATATATATATTTTCTGTTGTATTTTTGACTTTATGTTTTGTTTACCCCATATGTAACTCTGTGTTGTTGTTTTTATCGCACTGCTTTGCTTTATCTTGGCCAGGTCGCAGTTGTAAATGAGAACTTGTTCTCAACTGGCTTACCTGGTTAAATAAAGGTCAAATAAAATAAAATACACCTCTGAACTTGTCCAATAAGAACACCGATTTCAGGGTCAGAGGTTAGGGGTCAGGTCTCACCACTGCTGTGTGTCCTGTGGGGGGGTTGGGATGAGGAGGAGGGAGGAACGCTAGGCTTCAGTCTACGAAGAGACGCATCGGGGGATTCCTGACCAATCCTCCTTGGCGGAGAGACGTCCGGCGAATCATGACGCTGCTTTCTGAGTGACAGGGGCTCTGGCGAATCACGTTGCGTCTTTTTGAACGACAGGGGCTCTGGTGAATCGTGTCGAACTCTCTGTTCCTCCTCCTCTGGGACTTCTTCATCAGCTGAGCAGAGAATCAATATTAGCACACACACCATGCAGCTGACAACACCTGAACGCACACACCCTTCCGCTGCTGTCTGTCTCACCTCCCATCACTCTCCATTTGTTGCTGGTCCTGAAGGCTTCCAGGCGTTTGATCTCATCTGGACGCTCGTCTATCACCTCAGCAACCTGACACACACAGCCACACAATACAGAGCGAGAGAGACAGGTGAGTAGATCAGAGCACTAGCTAGCCACTCTAAAGTGATGTTTTTGGTAAAGGTCACCCCAACTGAAAGTGACGGTAAAGTCAGCTAGTTATGTAGCTACTTAGCCAGTTAGCGTGTTGTAGCATTATTTACCACTGGCGCCTCCTCCTCTTCCTCCTCTTCGTTCTCCTTCTCCTCGCCGGTCAGCTGTTTCCAATCCACGTCGTCATCTACTATCTTCATCCTGCTCAGAGCGAGTAACAGAGGGGTTAGAAACTACTGCCAAATAACAAGTTAACACGTATATGCTAGCCAGCTAGTTAACTAGCTACTGGAGTTCGCCAACAGAGAGGTCAGAAACTACAGCGAAACAACGACCAGTTAACAGTTTGTTATGCTAACTAGCTAGCCAGCTAACGTTATCACAGTGTGGTAGGGCTAGCAGGCTAACGTTAGCTCTCTGCCTGACTGTTTAACTCCATATTCCCCCGGTGTTTTCACCCCTACTCACCCCTTTCCTGTAGCTTTAATGCATCTCTTTTTAGCCTTCTTCTCCCTTGACTTCTTGGCGTCTCCATCTGCAGATAAATAACGTTTCAGATACTCGGCTTTGGAGAGAGACGCTGCTTTACTGTCGTTCGTGGACGCGGCCATTTTGAAAACAGTCCACCTACGGTTCGGAACGGAGAGCACCGAGGGACAAACAGTGCAATGAACGTTACGAAATGCCGCGTTTTCTATTTTGTTTTGTCAATGAAGAGTAGACTTCATAAATGTATACTATTTATCTCTTTCTCTCACATCAAAGGTCGGTCCCAGAAATACTATCAGATATGATTTAACTTTATGAAAGTCGATCTGTAATAAATAGCCTATTTTATCTCTACAGTCAAGTGTTCATCATAAAGACATCAGATAAGCCTAATTTACAAAGATAAAACAAAGGAAAAGCAAGTAAGAACCTAGGAAAGTAAATGAAGGAATAGGCCTGCCTAACAAATATTATTGTCATCAGTGTTATAAGTATTGAATTATTTAAATTGGTTTCCTCCCATCAGATGCCTGTGCTGTGAGCTCACACTGCCCAAACAAACACAGCACACAGACTCCTCTCTCTGTCTGACGATAACAGAAAGGTGGCACAGGTGAGAGAGAAGCAGTGTGTGTCCAGTCTGTTGTTATCATTATAAATAAACTAAGTCATGTGAGGATGCCAGGGTGGTATCAACCATGCTATCTGGACAAACCTGGTTCAACCAGAGAACAACAATGTCATGAAAATATGTTTCATCATGAAACAATGCTATCTGGGTTCAAATTGTATTTTTTTCTTTGTTTTTTTTCCTTTAAAATACTTTGAATACTGAGCAATTATTGAGTTAGCCTGGATGCATGAAATCCAGTACTATTTTATGCTCTAACATTCCACTATTTGTACTCTGTGTCATATGCCAATCATAACACATTACAAGGAATGGCAAGGAGTGGAATGATAACACAAACAGACTGATACCCAGGCTAGGGGAGGGGAGGAAGGAAAACAGACTGGTACCCAGGCTAGGGGAGGGGAGGAAGGAAAACAGACTGGTACCCAGGCTAGGGGAGGGGAGGAAGGAGTGCACAAACAGACTGGTACCCAGGCTAGGGGAGGGGAGGAAGGAGAACAGACTGGTACCCAGGCTAGGGGAGGGGAGGAAGGAGAACAGACTGGTACCCAGGCTAGGGGAGGGGAGGAAGGAGAACAGACTGGTACCCAGGCTAGGGGAGGGGAGGAAGGAGTGCACCAACAGACTGGTACCCAGGCTAGGGGAGGGGAGGAAGGAAAACAGACTGGTACCCAGGCTAGGGGAGGGGAGGAAGGAGAACAGACTGGTACCCAGGCTAGGGGAGGGGGAGGAAGGAGAACAGACTGGTACCCAGGCTAGGGGAGGGGAGGAAGGAGTGCACAACAGACTGGTACCCAGGCTAGGGGAGGGGAGGAAGGAGAACAGACTGGTACCCAGGCTAGGGGAGGGGAGGAAGGAAAACAGACTGGTACCCAGGCTAGGGGAGGGGAGGAAGGAGAACAGACTGGTACCCAGGCTAGGGGAGGGGAGGAAGGAGAACAGACTGGTACCCAGGCTAGGGGAGGGGAGGAAGGAGAACAGACTGGTACCCAGGCTAGGGGAGGGGAGGAAGGAAAACAGACTGGTACCCAGGCTAGGGGAGGGGAGGAAGGAAAACAGACTGGTACCCAGGCTAGGGGAGGGGAGGAAGGAGTGCACCAACAGACTGGTACCCAGGCTAGGGGAGGGGAGGAAGGAAAACAGACTGGTACCCAGGCTAGGGGAGGGGAGGAAGGATTTTAGAGATTACATTTGGCTGAATTTTAATCTCAGCAACTCAGAACCAAATCTTGTGAGCACACTGGCAGCCCAGCCCCCTCAGTCACTTTAAGTTTTTGGAAAAAAATCTGAAAAACACTGAATTTTCACTTATTTGAATCATTATGCATGTTTTCTCTGTGCAGGCTACTAACATGAGAGATCGAAGGGGACCACTGCCTTTAAAATGAGTCTCTCTGGAGAGAGAGAGGACCGGACCACTGCCTTTAAAATGAGTCTCTCTGGGGAGAGAGGAGGGGACCACTGCCTCTAAAATGAGTCTCTCTGGGGAGAGAGCGGAGGGGGGGTGAGGGGTGTAGTAAAGGCCCGGTGCAATATTTTTCTTCCATTAATTAATATATTTATTTTATTGTGATTTTTCAGCTGCAGCACACTTAGCCCCTTTACTTCCCATGGTGATGCCTCCAGCAGTGTGACATGTTTAAAGAAAATAGGTTTTACATTAGTACTGTGTTTGCCAATGATTGTTTACCATTGTACATTGAATCAAGTTATTCAGCTCTTCATTGCTATTGATACTACGTAATGCCACAAATTGTAAATAAACGAATTAGACAGAAGTTACACTTCCTGTGTTTGTCAGGCTCCATCAGGAGAGACCAGCCTCCCCTGTACCCAGCTGCCTGTCCATGTGTTTATCTAACAGGTCCCATCAGGAGAGACCAGCCTCCCCTGTACCCAGCTGCCTGTCCATGTGTTTATCTAACAGGTCCCATCAGGAGAGACCAGCCTCCCCTGTACCCAGCTGTCTGTCCATGTGTTTATCTAACAGGTCCCATCAGGAGAGACCAGCCTCTCCTGTACCCAGCTGTCTGTCCATGTGTTTATCTAACAGGTCCCATCAGGAGAGACCAGCCTCCCCTGTACCCAGCTGCCTGTCCATGTGTTTATCTAACAGGTCCCATCAGGAGAGACCAGCCTCCCCTGTACCCAGCTGTCTGTCCATGTGTTTATCTAACAGGTCCCATAAGGAGAGACCAGCCTCCCCTGTACCCAGCTGCCTGTCCATGTGTTTATCTAACAGGTCCCATCAGGAGAGACCAGCCTCCCCTGTACCCAGCTGCCTGTCCATGTGTTTATCTAACAGGTCCCATCAGGAGAGACCAGCCTCCCCTGTACCCAGCTGTCTGTCCATGTGTTTATCTAACAGGTCCCATCAGGAGAGACCAGCCTCCCCTGTACCCAGCTGTCTGTCCATGTGTTTATCTAACAGGTCCCATCAGGAGAGACCAGCCTCCCCTGTACCCAGCTGCCTGTCCATGTGTTTATCTAACAGGTCCCATCAGGAGAGACCAGCCTCCCCTGTACCCAGCTGTCTGTCCATGTGTTTATCTAACAGGTCCCATCAGGAGAGACCAGCCTCCCTGTACCCAGCTGTCTGTCCATGTGTTTATCTAACAGGTCCCATCAGGAGAGACCAGCCTCCCCTGTACCCAGCTGTCTGTCCATGTGTTTATCTAACAGGTCCCATCAGGAGAGACCAGCCTCCCCTGTACCCAGCTGCCTGTCCATGTGTTTATCTAACAGGTCCCATCAGGAGAGACCAGCCTCCCCTGTACCCAGCTGTCTGTCCATGTGTTTATCTAACAGGTCCCATCAGGAGAGACCAGCCTCCCCTGTACCCAGCTGTCTGTCCATGTGTTTATCTAACAGGTCCCATCAGGAAAGACCAGCCTCCCCTGTACCCAGCTGTCTGTCCATGTGTTTATCTAACAGGTCCCATCAGGAGAGACCAGCCTCCCCTGTACCCAGCTGTCTGTCCATGTGTTTATCTAACAGGTCCCATCAGGAAAGACCAGCCTCCCCTGTACCCAGCTGCCTGTCCATGTGTTTATCTAAGGATAACTTGCTCATTCTGTTAACATCTGACTACAGAGTGATATGTTATTGCAATTTGTATTCTATGATATTTCAGATTTTAGATATGATAGTTGTTTGGATGTAGTGGACTACTTTAGTGTAGCTTAACTTCTTCCAGAGTGAAGTAATTGGTAGCTTGGTAAACTCTTTTCAGAGTAGCTTCCCCAACACTGGGGAATACATAAGTATTCAGACCCTTTACTCAGTACTTTGTTGAAGCACCTTTGGCAGCAATTACAGCCTCGGGTCTTCTTGGGTATGACGCTACAAGCTTGGCACACCTGTATTTGGGGAGTTTCTCCCATTCTTCTCTGCAGATCCTCTCAAGCTCTGTCAGGTTGGATGGGGAACGTCACTGCACAGCTATTTTCAGGTCTCTCCAGAGATGTTCGATCGGGCTGGCTCTGGCTGGGCCACTCAAGGACATTCAAAGACTTGTCCCGAAGCCACACCTGCGTTGTCTTGGCTGTGTGCTTAGGGTCGTTGTCCTGTTGGAAGGTGAACCTTCACCCCAGTCTGAGGTCTTGAGCGCTCTGGAGCAGGTTTTCATCAAGGATCTCTCTGTACTTTGCTCCGTTCATCTTTCCCTCGATCTTTACTAGTCTCCCTGCCGCTGAAAAACATCCCCACAGCATGATGCTGCCACCACCATGCTTCACCGTAGGGATGGTGCCAGGTTTCCTCCAGACGTGATGCTTGGCATTCAGGCCAAAGAGTTCAATCTTATTTTCATCAGACCAGAGAATCTTCTTTCTCATGGTCTGAGAGTCCTTTAGGTGCCTTTTGGCAAACTCCAAGTGGGCTGTCATGTGCCTTTTAATGAGGAGTGGCTTCCGTCTGTCCACTCTACCATAAAGGCCTGATTGGTGGAGTGCTGCAGAGATGGTTGTCCTTCTGGAAGTTTCTCCCATCTCCACAGAGGAACTCTGGAGCTCTGTCAGAGTGACCATCGGGTTCTTGGTCACCTATATAATATAATAATATAATAATATAATATATAATAATAATAATATATAATATAATATATAATATGCCATTTAGCAGACGCTTTTATCCAAAGCGACTTACAGTCATGCGTGCATACATTTTTTTTTGTGTATGGGTGGTCCCGGGGATCTGACCAAGGCCCTTCCCCGCCGATTGCTCAGTTTGGCCGGGTGGCCAGCTCTAGGAAGAGTCTTGGTGGTCCCAAACTTCTTCTATTTAAGAATGATGGAGGCCACTGTGTTCTTGGGGACCTTCAATGCTGCAGACATTTTTTGGTACCCTACTCCAGATCTGTGCCGACACAATCCTGTCTCGGAGCTCTACAGACAATTCCTTCGACCTCATAGCTTGGTTTTTGCTGACATGCACTGTCAACTGTGGGACCTTATATAGACGTGTGTGCCTTTCCAAATCATGTCCAATCAATTGAATTGTAGACTCCAATACTAAATGGCATGTTTGTCCTAAACTGCAGACATCATTCACAAGTGATAATACATCATTCACAAGTGATAATACATCATTCACAAGTGATAATACATCATTCACAAGTAATATTGTCACCCATCAGACTATTCTTAATTTAATGTTGTTTTTATATATACTAAATAACATACAGTACCAGTCAAAAGTTTGGACACACCTACTCATTCAAGGGTTTTTCTTTATTTTCATTGTAGAATAATAGTGAAGACAAAAAAACTATGAAATAACACATATGGAATCATGTAGTAACCAGAAAAGTGTTAAACAAATCAAAATATATTTTATATTTGAGATTCTTCAAAGTAGCCACTTTTTGCCTTGATGATAGCTTTGCACACTCTTGGCATTCTGTCAACCAGCTTCATGAGGTAGTCACCTGGAATGCATTTCAATTAACAGGTGTGCCTTGTTAGGGATAGGGGTGGTATACAGAAGATAGCCCTATTTGGTAAAAGACCAAGTCCATATTATGGCAAGAACATCTCAAATAAGCAAAGAGAAACAACAGTCCATCATTACTTTAAGACATGAAGGTCAGTCAATCCGGAACATTTCAATAACTTTGAACGTTTCTTCAAGTGCAGTCGCAAAAACTATCAAGCGCTGTGATGAAAACTGGCTCTCATGAGGACCGCCACAGGAAAGGAAGACCCAGAGTTACCTCTGCTGAAGAGGATAAGTTCATTAGAGTTAACTGCACCTCAGATTGCAGCCCAAATAAATGCTTCACAGAGTTCAAGTAACAGACACATCTCAACATCAACTGTTCAGAGGAGACTGCGTGAATCAGGCCTTCATGGTCAAATTGCTGCAAAGAAACTACTACTAAAGGACACCAATAATAAGAAGACTTGCTTGGGCCAAGAAACACGAGCAATGGACATTAGACCGGTGGAAATCTGTCCTCTGGTCTGATGAGTCCAAATTTGAGATTTTTGGTTCCAACCACAGTGTCTTTGTGAGACGAAGAGTAGGTGAACGGATGATCTCCACATGTGTGGTTCCCACCGTGAAGCATGGAGGAGGAGGTGTGATGGTGCTTTGCTGGTGACACTGTCTGTGATTTATTTAGAATTCAAGGCCCACTTAACCAGCATGGCTACCACAGCATTCTGCAGCGATACTCTATCCCATCTGGTTTGGGCTTAGTGGGACTATCATTTGTTTTTCAACAGGACAATGACCCAACACACCTCCAGGCTGTGTAAGGGCTATTTGACCAAGAAGGAGAGTGATGGAGTGCTGCATCAGATGACCTGGCCTCCACAATCACCCGACCTCAACCCAATTGAGATGGTTTGGGATGAGTTGGACTGCAGAGTGAAGGAAAAGCAGCCAACAAGTGCTCAGCATATGTGGGAACTCCTTCAAGACTGTTGGAAAATCATTCCAGGTGAAGCTGGTTGAGAGAATGCCAAGAGTGTGCAAAGCTGTCATCAAGGCAAAGGGTGGCTACTTTGAAGAATCTAAAATATATTTAGATTTGTTTAACACTTTTTTGGTTACTACATGATTCCATATGTGTTATTTCATAGTTTTGATGTCTTCACTATTATTCTACAATGTAGAAAATAGTCAAAATAAATAAATTTTATTTTTATTTGACCTTTATTTAACCAGGTAAGCCAGTTGAGAACAAGTTCTCATTTACAACTGCGACCTGGCCAAGATAAAGCAAAACAGTGCGATAAAAACAACAGAGTTACATATGGGGTAAACAAAACGTACAGTCAATAACACAATAGAAAATATATATACAGTGTGTGCAAATGTAGTAAGTTATGGAGGTAAGGCAATAAATAGGCCATAGTGCAAAATAGTTACAATTTAGTATTAACACTGGAGTGATAGATGTGCAGAAGATGATGTGCAAATAGAGATACTGGGGTGCAAATGAGCAAAATAAATAACAATAACAATATGGGGATGAGGTAGTTGGGTGGGCTAATTACAGATGGGCTGTGTACAGGTGCAGTGATCGGTAAGATGCTCTGACAACTGATGCTTAAAGTTAGTGAGGGAGATAAGAGTCTCCAGCTTCAGAGATTTTTGCAATTCGTTCCAGTCATTGGCAGCAGAGAACTGGAAGGAATGGCGGCCAAAGGAGGTGTTGGCTTTGGGGATGACCAGTGAGATATACCTGCTAGAGCGCATACTACGGGTGGGTGTTGCTATGGTGACCAATGAGCTAAGATAAGGCGGGGATTTGCCTAGCAGTGATTTATGATTTATAGATGACCTGGAGCCAGTGGGTTTGGCAACAAATATGTAGTGAGGGCCAGCCAACGAGAGCGTACAGGTCACAATGGTGGGTAGTATATGGGGCTTTGGTGACAAAATGGAAGGCACTGTGATAGACTACATCCAATTTGCTGAGTAGAGTGTTGGAGGCTATTTTGTAAATGACATCGCCAAAGTCAAGGATCGGTAGGATAGTCAGTTTTACGAGGGCATGTGTGAAGGAGGCTTTGTTGCGAAATAGGAAGCAGATTCTAGATTTAATTTTGGATTGAGATGCTTAACGTGAGTCTGGAAGGAGAGTTTACGGTCTAACCAGACACCTAGGTATTTGTAGTTGTCCACATACTCTAGGTCAGACCCGCCGAGAGTAGTGATTCTAGTCGGGTGGGCGGGTGCCAGCAGCGTTCGATTGAAGAGCATGCATTTAGTTTTACTAGTGTTTAAGAGCAGTTGGAGGCTACGGAAGGAGTGTTGTATGGTGTTGAAGCTCATTTGGAGGTTTGTTAACACAGTGTCCAATGAAGGGCCAGATGTATACAAAATGGTGTAGTCTGCGTAGAGGTGGATCTGAGAGTCACCAGCAGCAAGAGCGACATCATTGAGGTGTGTCCAAAATGTTGACTTGTGCTGTGAAATTAGTTTTGATTTAGAATGGACCATTATCATGCACCTGTCTCAGAACAGGGGCAGGGTAAAAAAGAAATACATGTCATCTATGCACTTAAATAGCGAATGGAGGACGCTTTTCCCGTGGTTCATTTTCATGCCAGCCAGGTAGACTTAAAAAAGGTGTGTGACCAACATCTGTATTCCCAGTCATGTGAAATCCATAGATTAGGGTCTAATTCATTTTTCAATTGACTGATTTCCATATGAACTGTAACTCAGTAAAATTGTTAAGTTCTTGTTTAGCGTATCAAAAAAATAAAAATGTATTTACAAAATGCATTCTATTTGGCAATACTGACTCCAACCCTATTCGATGCACAGAACGGATGTGGGTGGAGCGATGTCTACTACCAGGTGAAAAATATAAATGCCCAAAAGCTCTGACGAAGGTCAAGAGGTCGACGCGCAATGCCCAAAAGCTCTGACGAAGGTGAAGAGGTCGACGCGAAATGCCCAAAAGCTCTGACGAAGGTGAAGAGGTCGACGCGCACATTTGAATAAATAGTGATAGGCGCAAGAGCAGCGTGAGACGCTCTGAAGCTAATTGTTCCCACAAACCTGTGGGTTTATGAGTATTGAAGCTCAGTCACCAACCAAATTAACCCCACTGAATAATATGGACCAATGTAAATCTCCCAGCCATGTGTTCGTTCCTCTGAAAAGGTCCCAGACAACCCCCCACTACAAACAGACAACCAGTTTAATAAAAATAAATCGATAATTTTATTTCAGACAATATTTTCCAGTTTAACAATCACAATAGTTAAGACATAAAATATTTTTTAAAATAAAAATACTGCAACTTTAAAAATGCTTAAACAGCATTGCTTTAACCGTTTCATAATTCATACTTTGACCTTTATTTTTAAGTGTTCTGGGCTCCGGGCAGCCAGTGGGGTCTAGCTTCCAGTAGGTTCTAGGTTGACGTTCTAGGAGCGGTTCTTGCTGACCCAGTGGTACTTGTCCTGTCTGGGCCCAGTGAAGGAGGAGGCGGCTCTGTAGGGTCTGAATCCTTTAGGAGGCCGGAACTGGCTGCTGCACTGCTGCTGGGCAAACAGAGCTCCAGAGGGGGGGCCGTGAGGGGGGTAGCCGTCCCCAGGGAAGGCCTTCCTGTTGGGGTAAGCTGACCAGGCCGGAGGGGGTGGCACTGGAGCAAACTCACTGAACTGGAACAGAAAGAGTTACAGTATCTAAACCACATGATTGACGCCTGCAGCTCGTACGACGCCTGGACCACATCTGGTGCCCGACTGCAGTCGATGACGTGGCATGCAATGTCTGAGCAGGGGAACGCAACCATTATCTAAACCCCATCACACAATTATCTAAACCCCATCACACAATTATCTAAACCCCATCACACAATTATCTAAACCCCATCACACCCATTATGTAACATTAGTTTGTTAGTTACCTGGTAGACACGTCTAGAGCTGTATTTCCCTGGTTAGTTACCTGGTAGACACGTCTAGATCTGTATTTACCTAGTTAGTTACCTAGAGCTGTATTTACCTGGTTATTTACCTGGTAGACACTGTTGGGGTTGCTGACTGTTGGGATGGTTTTGGGTTTTGGGTTGGGGGCAGGGCCCAGGGCAGGGCAGGGAGCTGATAGGCTGCTGCAGCTGCTACTCATGCTGGTGTCCCCGCCCTCCCCATCAGAGGAAGATCCTGATTGGATCAAGTCAAAGCTTTAAACACTTTTCACAGTGAATGGATCCGATTATCTGGCCTGGGTTACCCCGGTGGGAGGAGTTTGCGCCGGGTGAAAAGTGGTTGTATTCGTTTTGGAACAGGGTTGCCTCCCAGGCGTGAGCCAGGTGCCCCGTTCAAAGCCCACGGCGAAGTCAGCTCAAAACAAAAGTGACATAGCCGAGGCTAAATGAAGCATGTGGATAAGGAGTAGGATTCTGTGTTTAAGGGCAAAAGTGATTGATTTTGATAAAAACGCCAGTTGATGATCCCTGTCCTACATTAAGACATACAAGAACAGTTAATTGGGAACTGCCTTCCAGTGAAAACTAGTTAGAAAACTAGTTGATGGAAAATAGATGTTTCTGAACGATGCACCATGCTGCCTTGACGACAACATGACCAAGCGGCACAGATTACTGTTCAATTTTGAGAAGGGCGCTCCTCCCTCAGCGCATTTAACCATTTACATCACGCGCCATTGGCCGGTTTCCCGCAGCTCAGCATAATTGAATCCACCCATACATGTTGCAACACATTTGATAAATCAGGGTAAGAAATACAAATAGTTGTCTGAGAAACAGAAAACATGAGTAAAACAGAAAACCAGAGCACCTGATTGGATGTCGGAGGCGGCTCGCTCCACCGCATTATGTATGCGGCGGGAAAACTCCCCATCACCGTGGTGACAGCCCTGCAGCTGCATCACACAGAAGGGAACGCTGCGCTCTCCGTACCTACACAGGAAACTCATCACAACCACTTCCTGCCACAACAGTAGCCCCTCCCCCTGGGCCCAGGTTAACAGGGAGGTTCTAGCTGATCTGGACCCCCTCCCCCTGGGCCCAGGTAACAAGCAGAGGGAGGTTCTAGCTGATCTGGACCCCCTCCCCCTGGGCCCAGGTTAACAGGGAGGTTCTAGCTGAACTGGACCCCCTCCCCCTGGGCCCAGGTTAACAGGGAGGTTCTAGCTGAACTGGACCCCCTCCCCCTGGGCCCAGGTTAACAGGGAGGTTCTAGCTGAACTGGACCAATACGTTTTTCAAACTTCTCCTTGGGGACCCCCAGACTTTTCACAATTATGTTGTAGCCCTGAACCAGCTGATCGGATTGAAGTAGTCAAAGGCTTGATAGTTTTATCAGGTGTGATAGCTGTAGAATAAATTAAATAGGGGGTCCCCGTGGAGAGGTTTAAAAAACCCCTGGTCTAATAACCAAATGTCGGGCCGAGTTTCTAAGGCTGATGGTCGGGGGTCCGGAACATCATTATAAATAATTTGTACTCTGCAAATTGATCCAAGAAGCCCAAACAGATATTGTATTTGACAATCTCAAACCTCAGTTACATTTGTACATGATCACATAAGTATATTTATGAGTGGAAATAGATTTCCTAAACAAGATCATTTTTTGAGGTGAATTCCTAGTGATTTTACAGTCTTCTGTCTAAAAACAAAAACTATTGGGGCCCCCCCAAAAAAATGTACATGCCAGTGGGCCGAATTTGGCACGCCAGTTGACGATCTCTGCCCGAGAGGCAGTAAGACATACCAGGACAGCAGCGCTCACCTGCAGGACACCTCTCCCGGGTCGACCCAGATGGTAATCTCCCTTGGCAACCCCAGGTCCTCGTAACAGACAACGCTCCGTACACACGCCCTCTCCAACACAGGGTCCCTCAGCTGGGCTCGGTTCATACGCAGGCACCTAACGCACGAACAGTGGGTTACACACACACCTGAACACAAAGCCATTGAGACAAAACCATAGAGGAAATGTGTAGTGTGTGAAGGTACTGGGTACTGACCGGGTAGGTCTGTCCCTTACAGGTGTGTGTGGGTACTGACCGGGTAGGTCTGTCCCTTGACAGGTGTGTGGGTACTGACCGGTAGGTCTGTCCCTTGACAGGTGTGTGGGTACTGACCGGTAGGTCTGTCCCTTGACAGGTGTGTGTGGGTACTGACCGGTAGGTCTGTCCCTTGACAGGTGTGTGTGGGTACTGACCGGGTAGGTCTGTCCCTTACAGGTGTGTGTGGGTACTGACCGGTAGGCCTGTCCCTTGACAGGTGTGTGAGGGTACTGACCGGGTAGGTCTGTCCCTTGACAGGTGTGTGTGGGTACTGACCGGGTAGGTCTGTCCCTTGACAGGTGTGTGTGGGTACTGACCGGGTAGGTCTGTCCCTTACAGGTGTGTGTGGGTACTGACCGGTAGGCCTGTCCCTTGACAGGTGTGTGTGGGTACCAGTGGGTCTTGTAGGTCTCAAACAGAGCCGAGGTGAGGGCAGCAGCAAACCTCTCTCTGCTCTCAGCATCTAAACTACCATGGCGCTTCGCCAGCCGAGCCACGAAGAACACAGCTGCTGCAATCTCCTCCTTCATTGTTAGAACGTCAAACAACCTAACCTTAACACAACCTTCAGCCAACTACCTTAACAACACAGACACTCCTTAGAGGGCTTAACTAAACTGACCTGCAGCTTTAGAAACCAACTGCCAATAAAATGTCTCAATAATAATAGGACTCTTCCCCAGCAAACAAATCTGCTTTTAAATGTTACCGTTCCTTTCTGAACTCTTCTAGATAACAGCCAGTCAGGTTAGGTCAGGTCGGGTCGGTTGGCAGCAGCAGTAGAACCTGCTGGGACACACACACCTCGTTTAAATCAGCTGTGTGTGAGGGAAGAGCACAGGTGATGTGAGTTCCAATGTGATTGCAGGTCCTGATTGATTGCCAGCAGCCTGTGGTTGTGCCTCTGAAAGAAGGGATCTGGTAACAAGACTCAGTACTATCTCATTCATTTATTTTAGTGTGATCTTAGGTTCAATGTATAACACACACACACATGGACAGATCGGCAGACAGACAGACAGACAGACAGACAGGCAGGCAGGCAGAGACAGACAGACAGACAGACAGGCAGACAGATCGGCAGGCAGGCAGACAGATCGGCAGGCAGGCACACAGAGAGAGAGAGAAGGCAGACAGACAGACAGACAGATATGACAGGCAAGCAGGTAGGCAGACAGAAAGACAGACAGACAGACAGGCAGACAGACAGAAAGACAGGCAGACAGACAGGCAGACAGACAGACAGACAGACAGACAGACAGACAGACAGACAGACAGACAGACAGGCAGGCAGGCAGGCAGACAGACAGACAGACAGACAGCAGACAGACAGACAGACAGACAGACAGAGACAAACAAGAAGGAAAGCAGACAGACAGACAGACAGACAGACAGACAGGCAGATAGACAGAGAGAGAGACAGACAGGCAGACAGAGAGACAGAGAGACAGACAGACAGACAGACAGACAGACAGACAGACAGACAGACAGACAGACAGACAGACAGACAGACAGACAGACAGACAGACAGACAGGCAGACAGACAGGCAGACAGACAGAGAGAGAGACAGACAGGCAGACAGGCAGACAGACAGACAGAGACAAACAAGAAGGAAAGCAGACAGACAGACAGACAGACAGACAGACAGACAGGCAGACAGACAGAGAGAGAGACAGACAGGCAGACAGAGACAGACAAGAAGGAAAGCAGACAGACAGACAGGCAGACAGACAGAGAGACAGGCAGACAGACAGAGAGAGAGACAGACAGACAGACAGACAGGCAGATAGACAGAGAGAGAGACAGACAGGCAGACAGAGAGACAGACAGACAGACAGACAGACAGACAGACAGGCAGACAGACAGAGAGAGAGAGACAGACAGACAGACAGACAGACAGGCAGACAGACAGAGAGAGAGAGAGACAGACAGACAGACAGACAGACAGACAGACAGACAGCAGACAGAGACAGACAAGAAGGAAAGCAGACAGACAGACAGAGAGAGAGGCAGATAGTGTGTGTGTGTGTGTGTTTTAGTCACAGCATCTGATGATATTATGGGCTGTTTGCCGGCAAGTCTAGACATGACCAGGACACACACACAAACAGACAGTCACCATGGAAACACCAATGTAACAGACCTGAGGTCCATCGATCAGAGACATCAGCAGGACACACACCTGACCCCTGCACCTGGAGATATGACATGACTGGTACCTGACCCCTGCACCTGGAGATATGACATGACTGGTACCTGACCCCTGCACCTGGAGATATGACATGACTGGTACCTGACCCCTGCACCTGGAGATATGACATGACTGGTACCTGACCCCTGCACCTGGAGATATGACATGACTGGTACCTGACCCCTGCACCTGGAGATATGACATGACTGGTACCTGACCCCTGCACCTGGAGATATGACATGACTGGTACCTGACCCCTGCACCTGGAGATATGACATGACTGGTACCTGACCCCTGCACCTGGAGATATGACATGACTGGTACCTGACCCCTGCACCTGGAGATATGACATGACTGGTACCTGACCCCTGCACCTGGAGATATGACATGACTGGTACCTGACCCCTGCACCTGGAGATATGACATGACTGGTACCTGACCCCTGCACCTGGAGATATGACATGACTGGTACTGACCCCCTGCACCTGGAGATATGACATGACTGGTACCTGACCCCTGCACCTGGAGATATGACATGACTGGTACCTGACTACTTCACCTTCAGGTCCACATTACATAGTTAGAGGACAGATATACCTTGACATGGACCGCTCTGTCTATCAGAACCTTCACATGGACCACTCTGTCTATCAGAACCTTCACATGGACCACTCTGTCTATCAGAACCTTCACATGGACCGCTCTGTCTGTCAGAACCTTCACATGGACCACTCTGTCTGTCAGAACCTTCACATGGACCACTCTGTCTGTCAGAACCTTCACATGGACCACTCTGTCTATCAGAACCTTCATATGGACCACTCTGTCTGTCAGAACCTTCAAATGGACCACTCTGTCTGTCAGAACCTTCACATGGACCGCTCTGTCTGTCAGAACCTTCACATGGACCACTCTGTCTGTCAGAACCTTCACATGGACCACTCTGTCTGTCAGAACCTTCAAATGGACCACTCTGTCTGTCAGAACCTTCACATGGACCGCTCTGTCTGTCAGAACCTTCACATAGACCACTCTGTCTGTCAGAACCTTCACATGGACCACTCTGTCTGTCAGAACCTTCAAATGGACCACTCTGTCTGTCAGAACCTTCACATGGACCGCTCTGTCCTCTGTCTGTCAGAACCTTCACATGGACCACTCTGTCTGTCAGAACCTTCACATAGACCACTCTGTCTGTCAGAACCTCCACATGGACCACTCTGTCTGTCAGAACCTTCATATGGACCACTCTGTCTGTCAGAACCTTCACATAGACCACTCTGTCTGTCAGAACCTCCACATGGACCACTCTGTCTGTCAGAACCTTCACATAGACCACTCTGTCTGTCAGAACCTTCACATGGACCACTCTGTCTGTCAGAACCTTCACATGGACCACTCTGTCTGTCAGAACCTTCACATGGACCACTCTGTCTGTCAGAACCTTCACATGGACCACTCTGTCTGTCAGAACCTTCACATGGACCACTCTGTCTGTCAGAACCTTCACATGGACCGCTCTGTCTGTCAGAACCTTCACATGGACCACTCTGTCTGTCAGAACCTTCACATGGACCACTCTGTCTGTCAGAACCTTCAAATGGACCACTCTGTCTGTCAGAACCTTCACATGGACCACTCTGTCTGTCAGAACCTTCACATAGACCACTCTGTCTGTCAGAACCTTCACATGGACCACTCTGTCTGTCAGAACCTTTATAGAGCATCTGTCAGAACTATAGTACTATAATGACCATTCATTACTACTACTACAGCAGGTAGTATTCATTACTACTACGAGACTTCCGTCTCGCTTCCGCATTGTCTCCGTGCTGCTGTGCTGTTTGTTGCTACTTGGCTACCTGCCAAACTATTCACGTTTTACTTTTAATAAACGTTTAATCAATCTCTGTGTTCAACAAATTTACCAACTTTTTAGTTTTGTCCTCACTCATCTTTTTTTCGTTAAACTTTTTCACCCCGGACGTTTATCCCGAGACAGAAGAGTCATTTTCCTGTGCGTTTTAGCTGCCAACTTTACGTTATTTTTTTTTTTTTCCATCGCAACTTTTTTCCCTTATTCAACTTTTTCACTCCGGACGCTTTATCTGGACATGGTTCATCAACATCTTCAACAGCCGAAGCTAAGTAGTAACATTAACATGATGTCTTCTAATTGCAGTCGCTGTACTCATAATATACAGGAGAACGATCGCCTTACGGCGAGAATAGCTGTGCTACAAGCCAGCTTCAGACGCAATCGTTAGGCAAGGGTAATTTCAGTGTAGGAAAGGAAGAAACAGCGTCTGTGCCACCAGTAAGTACAGACAGTAACGTTAGTATAAATCCCCCCGCACAGTCCCCGCAGCCGGACAACTTTCTCATGGCTTCTGGAGGGAAATACTGTTGGAATGCTCAACCGGTGTCGCTCATTCAGCCGACAGAAACCTTCAACCGGTTTTCCCCATTATGTAGCGAGTCGGAGTCTGAGTCTGAGTCTTCTCTAGTCTCTACTCCTCCCGTTACGGGGTCTGAGACGCCGAAGGCTCCCACCATTAGCTCTGACAAATTGAAAACCCTAGTCATTGGCGACTCCATTACCCGCAGTATTAGACTTAAAACGAATCACCCAGCGATCATACACTGTTTACCAGGGGGCAGGGCTACCGACGTTAAGGCTAATCTAAAGATGGTGCTGGCTAAAGCTAAAACTGGCGAGTGTAGAGAGTATAGAGATATTGTTATCCACGTCGGCACCAACGATGTTAGGATGAAACAGTCAGAGGTCACCAAGTGCAACATAGCTTCAGCGTGTAAATCAGCTAGAAAGATGTGTCGGCATCGAGTAATTGTCTCTGGCCCCCCTCCCAGTTAGGGGAAGTGACGAGCCTCTACAGCAGAGTCTCAGCACTTAATCGCTGGTTGAAAACTGTTTTTCTGCCCCCCCAAAAGATAACATTTGTGGATAATTGGCCCTCTTTCTGGGACTCACCCACAAACAGGACCAAGCCTGACCTGCTGAGGAGTGACGGACTCCATCCTAGCTGGAGGGGTGCTCTCCTCTTATCTACCAACATAGATAGGGCTCTAACTCCTCTAGCCCCACAGTGAAATAGGGTGCAGGCCAGGCAGCAGGCTGTTAGCCAACCTGCCAGCTTAGTGGAGTCTGCCAATAGCACAGTCAGTGTAGTCAGCTCAGCCATACCCATTGAGACTGTGTCTGTGCCTCGACCTAGGTTGGGCAAAACTAAACATGGCGGTGTTCACCCTAGCAATCTTATTAGGATAAAGACCTCCTCCATTCCTGCCATATTGAAAGAGATCGTGATACCTCACATCTCAAAATAGGGTTACTTAATGTTAGATCCCTCACTTCAAAGGCAGTCATAGTCAATGAACTAATCACTGATCATAATCTTGATGTGATTGGCCTGACTGAAACATGGCTTAAGCCTGATGAATTTGCTGTGTTAAATGAGGCCTCACCTCCTGGTTACACTAGTGACCATATTCCCCGTGCATCCCGCAAAGGCGGAGTGTGTTGCTAACATTTACGATAGCAAAATTTCAATTTACAAAAAAAAATGGCGTTTTCATCTTTTGAGAGCTTCTAGTCATGAAATCTATGCAGCCTACTCAATCACTTTTTATAGCTACTGTTTACAGGCCTCCCTGGGCCATATACAGCGTTCCTCTCTGAGTTCCTGAATTCCTATCAGACCTTGTAGTCATAGCAGATCATATTCTAATTTTTGGTGATTTTAATATTCACATGGAGAAGTCCACAGACCCACTCCAAAAGTCTTTCGGAGCCATTATCGACTCAGTGGGTTTTGTCCAACATGTCTCTGGACCTACTCACTGCCACAGTCATACTCTGGACCTAGTTTTTGTCCCATGGAATACATGTTGTAGATCTTAATTTTTTCCACAAAATCCTGGACTATCGGACCACCATTTTATTACATTTGCAATCGCAACAAATAATCTGCTCAGACCCCAACCAAGGAGCATCAAAGTCGTGCTATATAATTCTCAAACAACACAAAAATTCATTGATGCCCTTCCAGACTCCTTCTGCCTACCCAAGGACGTCAGAGGACAAAAATCAGTTAACCACTTAACTGAGGAACTCAATTTAACCTTGTGCAATACCCTAGATGCAGTTGCACCCCTAAAAAAAATAGAAAAAACATTTGTCATAAGAAAATAGCTCCCTGGTATACAGAAAATACCCGAGCTTTGAAGCAAGCTTCCAGGAAATTGGAACGGAAATAAATGGCGCCACACCCAAACTGAAGTCTTCCGACTAGCTTGGAAAGACAGTACCGTGCAGTACCGAAGAGCCCTCACTGCTGCTCGATCATCCTACTTTTCCAACTTAATCGAGGAAAATAAGAACAATCCAAATTTCTTTTTGATACTGTTGCAAAGCTAACTAAAAAGCAGCATTCCCCAAGAGAGGATGGCTTTCACTTCAGCAGTGATAAATTCATGAACTTCTTTGAGGAAAAGATCATGACCATTAGAAAGCAAATTACGGACTCCTCTTTGAATCTGCGTATTCCTCCAGGGCTTAGCTGTCCTGGATCTGCACAGCTCTGCGAGGGCCTGGGATCGGGAGAGACACTTAAGTGTTTTTAGTACTATATCTCTTGACACAATGATGAAAATAATCATGGCCTCTAAACCTTCAAGCTGCATACTGGATCCTATTCCTACTAAACTGCTGAAGGAGCTGCTTCCTGTGCTTGGCCCTCCTATGTTGAACATAATAAACAGCTCTCTATCCACCGGATGTGTACCAAACTCACTAAAAGTGGCAGTGATAAAGCCTCTCTTGAAAAAGCAAACCTTGACCCGGAAAATATAAAAACTATCGGCCTATATCGAATCTTCCATTCCTCTCAAAAATTTTAGAAAAAGCTGTTGCGCAGCAACTCACTGCCTTTCTGAAGACAAACAATGTATACGAAATGCTTCAGTCTGGTTTTAGACCCCATCATAGCACTGAGACTGCACTTGTGAAGGTGGTAAATGACCGTTTTTAATGGCGTCAGACCGAGGCTCTGCATCTGTCCTCGTGCTACTAGACCTTAGTGCTGCCCTTTGACACCATCGATCACCACATTCTTTTTGGAGAGACTGGAAACCCAAATTGGTCTACACGGACAAGTTCTGGCCTGGTTTAGATCCTACCTGTCGGAAAGATATCAGTTTGTCTCTGTGAATGGTCTGTCCCCTCCGACAAATCAACTGTACATTTTCGGTGTTTCCTCAAGGTTCCGTTTTAGGACCACTATTGTTTTCACTATATATTTTTACCTCTTGGGATGTTATTCGAAAACATAATGTTAACTTTCACTGCTATGCAGATGACACACAGCTGTACATTTCAATGAAACATGGTGAAGCCCCAAAATTGCCCTCGCTAGAAGCCTGTGTTTCAGACATAAGGAAGTGGATGGCTGAAAACTTTTTACTTTTAAACTCGGACAAAACAGAGATGCTTGTTCTAGGGTCCCAAGAAACAAAGAGATCTTCTGTTAAATCTGACAATTCATCTTGATGGTTGTAAAGTCGTCTCAAATAAAACTGTGAAGGACCTCGGCGTTACTCTTGACCCTGATTCTCTCTTTTGACGAACATATCAAGACTGTTTCAAGGACACAGCTTTTTTCCATCTACGTAACATTGCAAAAATCAGAAATTTTCTTGTCCAAAAATGATGCAGAAAAATTAATCCATGCATTTGTTACTTCTAGGTTAGACTACTGCAATGCTCTATTTTCCGGCTACCCGGATAAAAGCACTAAATAAACTTCAGTTAGTGCTAAATACGGCTGCTAGAATCCTGACTAAACCAAGAAATTTGATCATATTACTCCAGTGCTAGCTTCCTACACTGGCTTCCTGTTAAGGCAAGGGCTGATTTCAAGTTTTACTGTTAACCTATAAAGCGTTTTACATGGGCTTGCTCCTACCCTATCTTTCCGAGTTGGTCCTCCCGTACATACCAATACGTACGCTACGGTCACAAGACGCAGGGCCTCCTAATTGTCCCTAGAATTTCTAAGCAAACAGCGGGAGGCAGGGCTTTCTCCTATAGATCTCCCTTTTTATGGAACAGTCTGCCTACCCATGTGAGAGACGCAGACTCGGTCTCAACCTTTAAGTCTTACTGAAGACTTATCTCTTCAGTAGGTCATATGATTGAGTGTAGTCTGGCCCAGGAGTGTGAAGGTGAACGGAAAAGGCTGGAGCAACGAACAGCCCTTGCTGTCTCTGCCAGGCCGGTTCCCCTCTCCACTGGGGTTCTCTGCCTCTAACCCTGTTGCAGGGGCTGAGTCACTGGCTTGCTGGTGCTCTTTCATGCCGTCCCTGGGAGGGGTGCGTCACTTGAGTGGGTTGAGTTACTGACGTGATCTTCCTGTCTGGGTTGGCGCCCCCCCCCTTGGTTTTTGTGCTGTGGTGGAGACCTCTGTGGGCTATACTCGGCCTTGTCTCAGGATTGTAAGTTGGTGGTTGGGGATATCCCTCTAGTGGTGCGGGGCTGTGCTTTGGCGGAGTGGGGTGGGGTTATATCCTTCCTGTTTGGCCCTGTCCGGGGGGGGGGGGTTTCTTCGGATGGGGCCACAGTGTCTCCGGACCGCTCCTGTCTCAGCCTCCAGTATTTATGCTGCAGTAGTTTATGTGTCGGGGGGCTGGGGTTAGTTGGTTATACCTGGAGTACTTCTCCTGTCTTATCCAGTGTCCTGTGTGAAATTTAAGTATGTCTCTCTCTAATTCTCTCGTTCTCTCTTTCTCTCTGAGAACCTGAGCCCTAGGACCATACGTCAGGACTACCGGGCATGATGACACCTTGCTGTCCCCAGTCCGCCTGGCCTTGCTGCTATTCCAGTTTCAACTGTTCTGCCTGCGGCTACGAAACCCTACCTGTCCCAGACCTGCTGTTTTCAACTCTTAATGATCGGCTATGAAAGCCAACTGAGAGACCTGAGCCCTAGGAACCATACGTCGGGACTACCGGCCGTGGTGACTCCTTGCTGTCCCCAGTCCGCCTGGCCTTGCTGCTATTCCAGTTTTCAACTGTTCTGCCTGCGGTTATGGAACCCCTACCTGTCCCAGACCTTCTGCTGTTTTCACTCTCTAATGATCGGCTATGAAAAGCCAACTGAGATTTATTTCCTGATTTTATTTGACCATGCTTGTCACTTATGAACATTTTTGAACATCTTGGCATGGTTCTTGTTATAATCTCCACCCGCACAGCCAGAAGAGGACTGGCCACCCCTCATAGCCTGGTTTCCTCTCTAGTTTTCTTTCTTCCTAGGTTTTCGCCTTTCTAGGGAGTTTTTCCTAGCCACCGTGCTTCTACACCTGCATTACTAGCTTTTTGGGTTTTAGGCTGGGTTTCTGTACAGCACTTCGAGATATTAGCTGATGTAAGAAGGGCTATATAAAATAAAAAATTGATTGATTGATTGATACTACAGCAGGTAGTATTCATTACTACTAGGTGGGTACTTTAACTACTACTACTACTGATAGTAACTTGTTAAGCACTAGAGTCTGTCCCAGGCTAGTCAAGGACAGCGTTATGGCCGGCCTTAGTGTCACACTCTGGCTCTGGGACTGTGTAGTTAGAGTCAGGGTGTATTTCATTTGGTGGTGTTGGGTATGGGTGCGTTTCATTTGTTTGTGTTTTTGGGGTAATTGGTCTTGTGACTCCCAATCGGAGGTAACGAGTGTCAGCTGTCCGGCTCGTTATCTCTGATTGGGAGCCATATTTAAAGTTGTGTGTTTTCACCTTGTGTTTTGGGGTTTTTTGTTCCTTTGTTCTATGTTACGTGTTCCTGTTCAGTTGTAGACTGAGGACGTTTACGATCGTGTTTTGTTTCGTTTTTCGTGTGTGCGCTTTACTTAATAAAGTATGTACGCTTATCACGCTGCGCCTTGGTCCGCTTCCTCTATTAATGGCGATCGTGACAGAAAAACCCACCATAAAAGACCAGCAGCGTGTCAAGCGGCACACAGGACCTACCTACACAGGATTTATGGACGCCTATCAGGATTCTTGACATGGGAGGAGATTTTGGATGGAAAGGGTCCTTGGGCACAACCGGGAGAATATCGCCGCCCTCGTGAAGAGCTGGAGGCAGCTGCAGCCGAGAGGAGGTGGTACGAGGAGGCAGCGCGGAGTCGAGGCTGGAAGCCCGTGGGTACTACCCAGAATTTCTTGGGGGGGGGCTTAAAAAGGGAGTGTGGCGAAGTCAGGTAGGAGACCTGCGCCTACTCCCTGTACTTACCGTGGAGAGCGAGAGTACGGGCAGACACCATGTTACGCAGTAGAGCGCATGGGTGTCTCCTGTACGCAGGCATAGCCCGGTGGCGGTACATTCCAGCTCCTCGTATTGGCCGGGCTAGATTTGAGCGTTGAGCCGGATGTCATGAAGCCGTCCCACGCAGCAGGCCACCAGTGCGTCTCCTCGGGCCGGCATACATGGCACCAGCCTTACGCATGGTTTTCCCCGGTTCGCCTACATAGCCCGGTGCGGGTTATTCCTCCTTCCCGTACTGGTCGGGCGACGGGGAGCATACAACCAGGTAAGGTTGGGCAGGCTCAGTGCTCAAGGGAGCCAGTACGCCTGCACGGTCCGGTATTTCCGGCGCCACCTCCCCGCTCCAGCCCAGTACCACCAGTGCCTCCACCACGCACCAAGCCTCCTGTGTGTCCCCAGAGTCCTGTGCGTCCTGTTGCTACTCCCCGCACTAGCCCTGAGATGCGTGTCCTCAGCCCGGGACCACCAGTTCCGGCACCACGCACTAGGCCTTGTGTGCGTCCCCAGGGTCCCAGCATGCCCTGTTGCTACTCCCCCGCACTAGCCCTGAGATGCGTGTTCTCAGCCCGGGACCACCAGTTCCGGCATCACGCACTAGGCCTTGTGTGCGTCCCCAGGGTCCAGCATGCCCTGTTGCTGCTCCTCGCAGTAGCCATGAGATGCGTGGCCTCAGCCCGGTACCTCCAGTTCCGGCACTACGTTCCAGGCCTATAGGGCGTCTCGGGCCGGCCAGAGTCTGCCGTCTGCCCAACGCCGTCTGAACTGTCCGTATGCCAAGCGCTGCATGAACTGCCCGTCTGCCCAACGCCGTCCTGAACTGTCCGCGTTTGCCAAGCACTGCCTGAACTGCCCGTCTGCCCAACGCCGTCTGAACTGTCCGTATGCCAAGCGCTGCATGAACTGCCCGTCCTGCCCAACGCCGTCTGAACTGTCCGTCTGCCAAGCACTGCATGAACTGCCCGTCTGCCCAACGCCGTCTGAACTGTCCGTCTGCCAAGCACTGCCTGAACTGCCCGTCTGCCCAACGCCGTCTGAACTGTCCGTATGCCAAGCGCTGCATGAAACGGCCCGTATGTACTGAGCCTGCTAAGCCGCCCGTCTGCCATGAGCCTTCAGAGCCGTCCGCCAGACCGGAGCCGCTAAAGCCTTCCGCCACGGACAGGAGCCGCTAAAGCCTTCCGCCAGACAGGATCAGCCAGAGCCTTCCGCCAGACAATGATCAGCAGAGCCTCCCGCCAGACAGGATCAGCCAGAGCCTTCCGCCAGACAGGATCAGCCAGAGCCTTCCGCCAGACAGGATCAGCCAGAGCCTTCCGCCAGACAGGATCAGCCAGAGCCTACCGCCAGACAAGATCAGCCAGAGCCTTCCGCCAGACGGGATCAGCCAGAGCCTTCCGCCAGACAGGATCAGCTAGAGCCTTCGCCAGACGGGATCAGCCAGAGCCTTCCGCCAGACGGGATCAGCCAGAGTCTTCCGCCCGACAGGATCAGCCAGAGCCTTCCGCCAGACAGGATCAGCCAGAGCCTTCTGCCAGACAGGATCAGCCAGAGCCTTCTGCCAGACAGGATCAGCCAGATCCGTCAGCCAGCCATGAGCAGCCAGATCCGTCAGCCAGCCATGAGCCGTCCAGCCGGGATCCGCCAGAGCCGTCCAGCCGGGATCCGCCCGGAGCCGTCCAGCGGGATCCGCCGGAGCCGTCCAGCACGGGATCCGCCGGAGCCGTCCAGCCCGGATCCGCCGGAGCCCGTCCAGCCGGGATCCGCGGAGCCGTCCAGCCGGGATCCGCCGGAGCCGTCCAGCCCGGGATCCGCCGGAGCCGTCCAGCCGGGATCCGCCGGAGCCGTCCCAGCCGGGATCTTCCAGAGCCATCCAGCCCAGGATCGCGCCAGCCAGCCGGGATCCGCCAGAGCCAGCCAGCCAGGATCCGCCATTTAGTCCGGTGCTGCCCCTTAGTCCGGTGCTGCCCCTTAGTCCGGTGCTGCCCCTTAGTACGGTGCTGCCCCTTAGTCCGGTGCTGCCCCCTTAGTCCGGTGCTGCCCCTTATCCTGGTGCTGTCCCTTAGTCCGGTGCTGCCCCTTAGTCCGGTGCTGCCTCTTAGTCCGGTGCTGCCCCTTAATCCAGGTGGGTTAGGTGTTGTGGGTGGTCAGTTGGAGGAGGTTACCTAAGTGGGTAGTGACTATGGTGGGGTGGGGACCACGACCAGTGCCAGAGCCGCCTCCGTGGAGCAACACCCACCCAGCCCTCCCCATTTTTTGGGTGTAGGCGCGGTCGGAGTCCGCGCCTTTGGGGGGGGGGTACTGTCACACTCTGGCTCTGGGACTGTGTAGTTAGAGTCAGGGTGTATTTCATTTGGTGGTGTTGGGTATGGGTGCGTTTCATTTGTTTGTGTTTTTGGGGTAATTGGTCTTGTGACTCCCAATCGGAGGTAACGAGTGTCAGCTGTCGGCTCGTTATCTCTGATTGGGAGCCATATTTAAAAGTGTGTGTTTTCACCTTGTGTTTGGGGGTTTTTGTTCCTTTGTTCTATGTTACGTGTTCCTGTTCAGTTGTAGACTGAGGACGTTACGATCGTGTTTTGTTTCGTTTTCGTGTGTGCGCTTTACTTAATAAAGTATGTACGCTTATCACGCTGCGCCTTGGTCCGCTTCCTCTATTAATGGCGATCGTGACACTTAGGGGGCCTGGCCCTCCCTACCGCACCTCCTTGCCCATCCAAATAAAGGGACGTGCGCTGACAGAAATACGCATCAATCTCAGATAAAGCCTCCAAGCGAGTGAAACAGCGCCCCTCTGTCTCAGTATGTGTGGACCATGTATCTGATGCTGTCTGGACAAAAAGATTATGGCATGTCATACTCTTTTTGTCCAGACCAGCATCAGATACATATAGTAAGACAGAGAGGCACTGTTTTCCTTGCTTTCTCCGGTCGGTGAGATAGTTTCACTTGCAAATAGAGTACCACATTTGCGTCATTTAGCAGACGTTCTTATCCAGAGCGACTTACAGTTAGTGAGTGCAAATTTTTTTAAATTTTTTTTTTATACTGGCCCCCTTGGGAATCGAACCCACAACCCTGGCGTTGCAAATGCCATGCTCTACCAACTGAGCTACATCCCTGTCGGCCATTCCCTCCCCTACCCTGGACGAATTGTGCGCCGCCCCATGGGTCTCCCGGTCGCGGCCGGCTACGACAGAGCCTGGATTCGAACCAGGATCTCTAGTGCACAGCTAGCACTGCGCCCCTCGGGAGTGTATGTGTCATAATATCCGTAAACCTAGTTGTCAAACAGGGAAATAGTTCCAATCGTTTTTCCACCATTCATTTTTCCCATAAGGGATTTTAGAAACACTTCAAATAAGGGCTGTGTTTCATGTAGGTTTACCCTGGCGTGACGTTTTGATAACCGTGTAAATCTCTCTTGGACAAGGTGACTTTTATCAATATATTTGCCTGTATTTACCCCACCAAAATGAAATGCTAATTAGCTGCTAATTAGCATTTTCGAATCTGAGAGTAAATAGAGTCGAATATATTGATAAAAGTCACCTTGTCCAAGAGAGATTTACACGGTTATCAAAACGTCACGCCAGGGTAAACCTACATGAAACACAGCCCTTATTTGAAGTGTTTCTAAAATCCCTTATGGGAAAAATGAATGGTGGAAAAACGATTGGAACTATTTCCCTGTTTGACCGGCATGTTTAATGGGTATTATGACACATACACTCATGTACGTCCACTTGAATTCGCCCTACTGTTCAAGTGCTTAGCTTACAGAAACGTACCATCTCTATTGCGTATGCAGACAAACGGATCCATTGCATGAACCTGATCCATCACAGCAACGAGATCATCTTGATGTTCAGAAAACTCCATGGACCCTCTCTTGCACAGTGGAGCCCAGAACGATATGTGAACAATTGGTTACGGCGCTGTCCTTTCAGCTCAAATCACTTAAAATAACCCTCATCAAGTTCTGTTGTGTTACATTTGCATAAATTAATTCACCAACAGTACCTCTTCAACCGTTCAAGCTAGAGACACCAAACCAACTTTCACATTTTCAAGCTAGCCTAACTTCACATTCTTTACATTTTGTATCAACTATATACTAACTTCACATTCTTAAAGACGTTTAAAAAACTACAAGCAGTGGTAATTCGCATAAATTAGCATAACACTTCATGGATTCAATGCCAAAAATAAGAACACGGTGGTAGTCATTTTAAATGCTACCGCTCTTTAACCAGTTCAGCTACAAACATTAAAACAACATTAAGATTTTCAAAAAAAATTCTAAACAATAAATAATTTCAAACAAGCTATTATTACAAATAGAAGATTATCAATTCTCACAATGGTGCTCGTTTTGTAAAGTTAGATCAAAGCTGAGTCAATGTCTCTCAAGATCACGTAATGATTGATTAGAATAACATAATTTAATATAATACCATATACTGTAGCATAGCAGGCCTATAATTTAAACATAAAATATAAAAACACCTCCTCAGTCATTTCTTATCTAAAGCGGAATAGTAAAAACTAAAATATCCTCACGCGGCCAAACCTCAACAGCACGTGCCACTAGGCTTTGATTGAAACAAAATATGCATATAAGAAAGACAAATAGTTTGTTAACACCATCTGCTTTAAGTTGCTCACAAAATAGTAATTCAAGAAGCTCTAAATGCATATTCTCATTAAATTGATTGAGATCAAATGATTGGCATGCAGTTTGGACATTTCACCGGTAAAACCGGAATAATTATCATTCACAATTGACAGTAATGATGGCCTATTTTGAAATGAGGTACGCCTAACCTGGTGTTTGAGGGTATTAAAAATATTAAATGTTATTGAGACAAGATGTGTGGCACCTTAATGGGGGAGAAGGGGCTCGTGGTAATGGCTGGAGCAGAAAAAGTGGACTGGTATCAAATACATCAAACACATGGTTTCCATTTGCTCCGGTCCAGCCACTATTATGAGTCATCCTCCTCTCAGCAGCCTCCACTGGTGTGGGCAGACGTTGCAATTGGAGGATGGATTTTATGCATAGGCCTATTCTACAATGATATTCAATATGCTACACCTATCAGTACAAACTGTGATTGAGAAATGATGACATCATTTAAACTACATGTTGCGCTCCCTCACCTAAAAAATAGCACTACACCACTGGATTTGAAGGAAATTTTGCACAGTGCACAGTGCACGGATTTTGTTCCGTGTCCTAGTGGAGCGTCCTGTCGCCTTGGTAACACGTCCGGGTTGATAAACGGGTTTTGTTCCGTGTCCTAGTGGAGCGTCCTGTCGCCTTGGTAACACGTCCGGGTTGATAAACGGGTTTTGTTCCGTGTCCTAGTGGAGCGTCCTGTCGCCTTGGTAACACGTCCGGGTTGATAAACGGGTTTTGTTCCGTGTCCTAGTGGAGCGTCCTGTCGCCTTGGTAACACGTCCGGGTTGATAAACGGGTTTTGTTCCGTGTCCTAGTGGAGCGTCCTGTCGCCTTGGTAAACACGTCCGGGTTGATAAACGGGTTTTGTTCCGTGTCCTAGTGGAGCGTCCTGTCGCCTTGGTAACAGACGTCCCAAACGGGTTTTGTTCCGTGTCCTAGTGGAGCGTCCTGTCGCCTTGGTAACAGACCCGCTCTCCACACGTCCGGGTTGCGAAAAACAACAACACATTTTCACCGTGTGTCATCTCTCCATTTAGCTAGCTAGCAATGTCAATGTCCGTCTGTGGCTCGGTTACTTTATAATATTGATGATTCGGTGATATCCACTCTGTTGTAGGTTAGCAATCGTAATGTGTGAGTCAGAGCCGCGGGCTGGGCTAACGGAGGAGGAGGAGAGGAGAGAGGCAGAGCAGCTAGAGACAGAGTTGGATAAAGACTTATTCACAGTGTTTGACGGCTCCTCTCCTGAAGATGTGTATCACGCCAAGCAGCTGTGGACCTCTCTGTCACTGCTCCCTCCGCTAGAGTCCCGCCTGGTCAACGCAGACATCCGCCAGAGGCTGCCGATAGCCCGGACAAAGGATGAGACAGTTCTGGTAGTCGGTAAGGTAACATTAGCCCGGCCAAACCACTGCTGTCACACGCTTATTTCTGACACAATATTTTTTTCCTTATGAGATATTTAGTTACACTAGTACAGGACTGTGCATTGTGCAACATATGTAGCCTCCTGCGATCTACCTCCTGGATAGGCTAGGTCAGTGGTTCCCAAACATGGAGTAGGGACCCCATGTGGTCCCCTGAAATTGAAATGGTTTCCCTTAGGAAATCTTTCATCTTAACATCAAACAAATTAAGAACGTTTATTTCCTCAAATGGGTATAGAATAAAACATTTGAGTGTCAACTAAGAGCTGTTCATTGACTATAGCTCAGCATTCAACACCATAGTACCCTCCAAGCTCATCATTAAGCTCGAGGCCCTGGGTCTGAACCCCGCCCTGTGCAACTGGGTCCTGGACTTCCTGACGGGCCGCCCCCAGGTGGTGAAGGTAGGAAACAACACCTCCACTTCACTGATCCTCAACACTGGGGACCCACAAGGGTGCGTGCTCAGCCCCCTCCTGTACTCCCTGTTCACCCATGACTGCGTGGCCAAGCACGCCTCCAACCCAATCATCAAGTTTGCAGACGACACAACAGTAGTAGGCTTGATTACCAACAATGACGAGACCGCCTACAGGGAGGAGGTGAGGGCTCTGGGAGTGTGGTTTCAGGAAAATAACCTCTCACTCAACGTCAACAAAACAAAGGAGATGATCGTGGACTTCAGGAAACAGCAGAGGGTGCACCCCCCTATCCACATCGACGGGACCGCAGTGGAGAAGGTGGAAATATTCAAGTTTCTTGGCGTACACATCACCGACAAACTGAAATGGTCCACCCACGCAGACAGTGTGGTGAAGAAGGCGCAACAGAGCCTCTTCAACCTCAGGAGGCTGAAGAAATTTGGCTTGGCACCTAAAACCCTCACAAACGTTTACAGATGCCCAATTGAGAGCATCCTGTCGGGCTGTACCACTGCCTGAAAAATCTGCCGATGTGCCCTTGAGCAAGGCACTTAACCCTAATCGCTCCTGTAAGTCGCTCTGGATAAGAGCGTCTGCTAAATGACTAAAATGTAAAACATTTAAATAGCCATCACTAGCACATTAGAGGCTGCTGCTGCCTATTGAAATCACTGGCCACTTTAAGAAATGGAACACTAGTCACTTTAATAATGTTTACATATCTTGCACTACTCATCTCATATGTATATACTGCATTCTATAATATTCTACTGTATCTTAGTCCATGCCGCTCTGTCATTGCTTGTCGATATATGTATATTTTCTTAAATTCCATTCCTTACTAGTTTTGTGTGTATTGGGTATATGTTGTGTAATTGTTAGATATTACTTGTTAGATATTACTGCACTGTCGGAGCTAGAAGCACAAGCATTTCGCTACACCCGCAATAACATCTGCTAAACACGTGTATGTGACAAATACAATTTGATTTGATTTGATTTGATTTTTACATTATTATAATGAGCTTTAATGTCATTATTATGTGTTGGGAGTGCGGGAACTAATATTGAGTGGATATGAACACACAGCTTTAACTAGGGAATGAACCTTTTCATTTCATTTCGAGACACCATTGCCTGCATTTACACCCCTGCATTTTCTAGTCTCAATTTGAGGTTATGTGCCGAAGAAATTAAATAACCTTTTTTTTTTCCTTTTTAGACACCAATGCTGCTCTCAAACCATCCTCTTCTGACCATAGTAAGTAAACAGCCCTACCTTAGATATCACAGTCATAAAGACATCCATATGACCCTGTGTGTGTGTGTGTGTGTGTGTGTGTGTGTGTGTGTGTGTGTGTGTGTGTGTGTGTGTGTGTGCAGGGTTGGGTAGGTTACTTTCTAAATGTAATCCGTTACAGTTACTAGTTACCAGTCCACAATAGTAATCAGTAATGTAACTTTTGGATTACCCACACTAAGTAATGTAATCTGATTACATTCAGTTACTTTTAGATTACTTTCCCCTTAAGAGGCATTAGAAGAAGACACAAATGAATGTTACCAATTGAACAACATCTATTGCAGGATAAATCAATGTAAAAGCTTACATCGCTGGCCATATATGGATGTACAATTTTACTTTATGGGTTGGTTATGTAGGCTCCTTCTAATCCATACAAACCCTAACCCTATACAGTGGGTACTTCAAGAATAGGACTTGGAGATATGGAAGTGTAGATTAGCCTAATTGTTTGACCTGAGCATAACCCCAAAACTAAGGACTTATTAGCCAACCCTACTCTGTTGTTTATGATTTTGTTGTCATGGACGACTGATTGGGCTCATTGATTCGAGTTGAAAAATAAATGCTGCGCTCATGGAACGGCTTTGAGCACTACTGAAAAGTGCAAATTTCATGTGAAAAGTGAATGCTGCATTTACTATAGGTCTATTGGTTACCTTTTTGTTGGTGACACTTTGATATCTTGATAACATTTTTTCATAATTTTTTTATTTAACCTTTATTTAACCAGGTAAGCCAGTTGAGAACAAGTTCTCATTTACAACTGCGACCTGGCCAAGATAAAGCAAAGCAGTGCGATAAAAACAACAACACAGAGTTACATATGGGGTAAACAAAACGTACAGTCAAAAATACAATAGAAAATCTATATACAGTGTGTGCAAATGTAGCAAGTTATGGAGGTAAGGCAATAAATAGGCCATAGTGCAAAATAATTACAATTAGTATTAACACTGGAATGATAGTGCAAATAGAGATACTGGGGTGCAAATGAGCAAAATAAATAACAATATGGGGATGAGGTAGTTGGGTGGGCTAATTACAGATGGGCTGTATACAGGTGCAGTGATCGGTAAGCTGCTCTGACAACTGATGCTTAAAGTTAGTGAGGGAGATAAGAGTCTCCAGCTTCAGAGATTTTTGTAGTTCGTTCCAGTCATTTGCAGCAGAGAACTGGAAGGAATGGCGGCCAAAGGAGGTGTTGGCTTTGGGGATGACCAGTGAGATATACCTGCTGGAGCGCATACTACGGGTGGGTGTTGCTATGGTGACCAATGAGCTAAGGTAAGGCGGGGATTTGCCTAGAAGTGATTTATAGATGACCTGGAGCCAGTGGGTTTGGCAACAAATATGTAGTGTGGGCCAGCCAACGAGAGCGTACAGGTCACAATGGTGGGTAGTATATGGGGCTTTGGTGACAAAACGGATGGCACTGTGATAGACAACATCCAATTTGCTGAGTAGAGGGTTGGAGGCTATTTTGTAAATGACATCGCCGAAGTCAAGGATCGGTAGGATAGTCAGTTTTACGAGGGCATGTTTAGCAGCATGAGTGAAGGAGGCTTTGTTGCGAAATAGGAAGCCGATTCTAGATTTCACTTTGGATTGGAGATTCTTAATGTGAGTCTGGAAGGAGAGTTTACGGTCTAACCAGACACCTAGGTATTTGTAGTTGTCCACATATTGTAAGTCAGACCCGCCGAGAGTAGTCATTCTAGTCGGGCAGGCGGGTGCAAGCAGCGTTCGATTGAAGAGCATGCATTTAGTTTTACTAGCGTTTAAGAGAAGTTGGAGGCTACAGAAGGAGTGTTGTATGGCATTGAAGCTCATTTGGAGGTTTGCTAACACAATGTCCAATGAAGGGCCAGATGTATACAAAATGGTGTAGTCTGCGTAGAGGTGGATCTGAGAGTCACCAGCAGCAAGAGCTGAGAATAGAGTCGGCCCGAGAATTGAACCCTGTGGCACCCCCATAGAGACTGCCAGAGGTCCAGACAACAGGCCCTCCGATTTGACACATTGAACTCTATCCGAAAAGTAGTTGGTGAACCAGGCGAGGCAGTCAGTTGAGAAACCAAGGCTATTTAGTCTGCCAATAAGAATGCAGTGATTGACAGAGTCAAAAGCCTTGGCCAGGTCGATGAAGACGGCTGCACAGTACTGTCTTTTATCAATCGCAGATATTATATCGTTTAGGACCTTGAGCGTGGCTGAGGTGCACCCATGACCAGCTCGGAAACCAGATTGCATAGCGGAGAAGGTACGGTGGGATTCGAAGTGGTCTGTGATCTGTTTGTTAACTTGGCTTTCAAATACTTTCGAAAGGCAGGGCAGGATGGATTTAGGTCTGTAACAGTTTGGATCTAGAGTGTCACCCCCTTTGAAGAGGGGGATGACCGCGGCAGCTTTCCAATCTCTGGGGATCTCAGACGATACGAAAGAGAGGTTGAACAGGCTAGTAATAGGGGTTGCGACAATTTCGGCGGCTAATTTTAGAAAGAAAGGGTCCAGATTGTCTAGCCCAGCTGATTTGTAGGGGTCCAGATTTTGCAGCTCTTTCAGGACATCGGCCATCTGAATTTGGGTGAAGGAGAAGCGGGGGGGGGGGGGGGGGGGGGGGGGGGGGGGCATGGGCAAGTTGCAGCGGAGGGTGCAGAGCTGGTGGCCGGGGTAGGGTAGCCAGGTGGAAAGCATGGCCAGCCGTAGCAAAATGCTTATTGAAATTCTCGATTATCGTAGATTTATCGGTGGTGACAGTGTTTCCTAGCCTCAGTGCAGTTGGCAGCTGGGAGGAGGTGTTCTTATTCTCCATGGACTTTACAGTGTCCCAAAACGTTTTGGAGTTAGTGCTACAGGATGCAAATTTCTGTTTGAAAAAGCTAGCTTTTGCTTGTCTAACTGATTGTGTATATTGGTTCCTGACTTCCCTGAAAAGTTGCATATCGCGGGGGCTGTTCGATGCTAATGCAGGACGCCACAGGATGTTTTTGTGCTTGTCAAGGGCAGTCAAGTCTGGGGTGAACCAGGGGCTATATCTGTTCTTAGTTCTGAATGTTTTGAATGGGGCATGCTTATTTAAGATGGAGAGGAAAGCACTTTTGAAGAACATCCAGGCATCCTCTACTGACGGAATGAAGTCAATATCCATCCAGGATACCCGGGCCAGGTCACTTAGAAAGGCCTGCTCGCCTGAAGTGTTTTAGGGAGCGTTTGACAGTGATGAGGGGTGGTCGTTTGACCGCGGACCCATTACGGACGCAGGCAATAAGGCAGTGATCGCTGAGACCCTGGTTGAAGACAGCAGAGGTGTATTTAGAGGGTAAATTAGTCAGGATGATATCTATGAGGGTGCCCATGTTTACGGATTTAGGGTTGTACCTGGTAGGTTCGTTGATCATTTGTGTGAGATTGAGGGCATCTAGTTTGGATTGTAGGTTGGCCGGGGTGTTAAGCATATCCCAGTTTAGGTCACCAAGCAGTACGAACTCTGAGGATAGATGGGGGGCAATCAGTTCACATATGGTGTCCAGGGCACAACTGGGGGCTGAGGGGGGTCTGTAGCAAGCGGCAACAGTGAGAGACTTATTTCTGGAAAGGTGGATTTTTAGAAGTAGAAGCTCAAACTGTTTGGGCACAGAGTCAGGCCATTTTGACGGAATGAAGTCAATATTACAGGATACCCCGGGCCAGGTCATTGAAAGAAAGGCTTGCGCGCTGAAAGTGTTTTAGGAGCTGGTTGACAGTGATGAGGGAGTGGTCGTTGACCCGCGGACCCATTACGACTGGATAGTATGATAGAGCTCTGCAGGCTATCTCTACAGTAGATTGCAACTCCACCCCCTTTGGCAGTTCTATCTAGACAGAAAATGTTATAGTTGGGGATGGACATTTCTGAATTTTTGGTGGCCTTCCTAAGCCAGGATTCAGACACTGCTAGAACATCAGGGTTGGCGGAGTGTGCTAACGCAGTGAATTACTCAAACTTAGGGAGGAGGCTTTGTCAGGAGGTGATGTGTACGCGACGAGTGGAGTCAGACGCAGGACACAGAGAATCAGGTTGACTACTTTACTGAAAGTTACGCACAAAACAAACGTCTCCAACACTGGAGGGAAAAAAACCATATGCGTAATCCGAAGTAGTAGCTAGGCCGAACATCAACTAGACATACAACAATAACACACAAAACCCAAACGGGAAACAAGGGAAATTATAGGTTAAACAATCAACACTAATAGGCAACAGGTGTACTACTCTAGACAAAACAAGACAAACACCGAAAACATCGATCGGCAGTAGCTAGTACTCCGGGGACGACGAACGCCAAAGCCTGCCCGAGCAAGGAGGAGGAGCAGCCTCGGCAGAATCCGTGACAGGCTTCTGATGTTAACATGCATGAAACCAAGGCTTTTACAGTTACAGAAGTCAACAAATGATAGCGCCTGGGGAGTAGGAGTGATACTGGGGGCTACAGGGCCTGGGTTAACCTCTACATCACCAGAGGAAGAGAGGAGGAATATAATATGTATATGGCTAAAGGCTTTAAGAATGGGTCTTCTAGTGCGTTGGGTACAGAGAATAAATGGGGCAGATTTCCGGGTATTGTAGAATAGATTCAGGGCATTATGTACAGACAAGGATATGGAAGGATATGAGTACAGTGGAGGTACACATAAGCATTGGGTAACGATGTAAGAGATAGCATCACTGGAGGTACCGATTGAGCCGGTCACCGCGTGTATGTGGGGTGGGACAAAGAAGCTATCTGAGGCAGGTTGAGCGAGACTGGAGGCTCTACAGTGAAATAGTACAATAAGAACTAACCGAAACAGCAATAGGCTAGGCATATTGACATGGGAGAGAGGCATAACGCAATCACAGGTGTTATTCGAGAGGGCTAAGACAACAACTGGTAATGGCGACGAAAGTTTGGGCTGAGGCTAAACAGGATGGGGTACCGTGTAAAGGAACAGTCCAGCAGGTATCAGATGTGTAGCTGAGTGATCATAAGGTCCAGTGAACAGCAATAGGTAAGTCCGGGAGCAGTTCGTAGGCTGCTACAGCACAAGCGAGCAGGAGGCATGGCTGTTGATTGCGCGTGCTAGCAGGTCGGGGCTAGCAGATGGATCTTCGTGGTCGTCACAACGGGAAGCCTGTTGAAACCACATCAGACGTTTACGTCGGCAGACCAGTTGTGATGGATCGGCAGGGCTCCGTGTCGACACTAGGAGGTCCCGTCCGGTTGACAGAGAGGTGGATAGCCGGGAGATGGGCCTGGCTCGAGGCTAGCTCAAGGCTAACTGGTGCTAGCTTTGGGACAAGTGGTGATTAGTGGTGATAAGCCAACAACAACAGCCATTCGGTTGCAGCTAGCTAGTTGCGATGATCCGGTGTTGAGGTCCAGTGATTCAGTGATTCCGGCAGAAAATCCCAAATGCTCTGGGTCGATAGTGCGCTGTGCAGACTGTGCAGACTGGCCGATAATAGTCCAGGCTAGAGCTGGCTGGTAGGTAGTGCAGGCCTAGAGCTGGCTGGTAGGTAGTGCAGGCCACGGACAGTGGTGAAGACCGCTAATGGTGGCTAATAGCAAGTAGCTAATAGCAAGTAGCTAGTTAGCTGGCTAGCTGGCTAGTTTCAGCCGTGGGTTCTTGATAAAAGGTATGAAGAAATAATAGAATTCGTTCCACATTGGGTGAGGCGGGTTGCAGGAAAGTATATTTAGTTAAGGATGGAAAGTGAGATGGAGAAATATATACGAATAAAACACAGGCTATTTACACGAGGACACAACATAATACACGACCGCACTGCTATGCCATCTTGCCATCTTGCATCTTGCAGCTGTTTAAATGGCAAATCCACAGTTGAAACAATAGCAAAACGGTTGCCCCGCCTCTGTTTTGGTAAAAAGCTGAGGGATGGGCCTGGAGAAATGTAACCACTCTCAGACTAACAGACAGAGCTATGGATGCAAGGATCGACCATCCATGATATCAACAGTATTGTTTTAACCATGTTATGAGGTCATAGTGTTGTTTTAACCATGTTATGATGCATAGTGTTGTTTTAACCATGTTATGAGGTCATAGTGTTGTTTTAACCATGAGGTCATAGTGTGGTTGTTTCAACAGTTATGAGGTCATAGTGTTGTTTTAACCATGTTATGAGGTCATAGTGTTGTTTTAACCATGTTATGAGGCGATAGTGTTGTTTTAACCATGTTATGAGGTATTGTTTACATTTACAATGTTTACAAACATTTGGAGTGTGACAGTTGAACTAAGCTCATGAGGTTATATTCTTCAAGAATCAATGGATATATATATACAGTGGGGAGAACAAGTATTTGATACACTGCCGATTTTGCAGGTTTTCCTACTTACAAAGCATGTAGAGGTCTGTAATTTTTATCACAGGTACACTTCAACTGTGAGAGACGGAATCTAAAACAAAAATCCAGAAAATCACATTGTATGATTTTTAAGTAATTCATTTGCATTTGCACTGTGTATATATATATATATATATATATATATATATATATATATATATATATATATATATATATATATATATATATATATATATATAGGCTATAATTTACAAGTCCAAAAATGGATGTAGCAACTACAGATTGCCACTTTAAGTCTATCAAAAGTGTGCGAGTTTGATCATGTCTCCATTAGGCCTATGGATTTATTTATTTTATCAGCATGAATTAGATTGAGCAATAAAAGCCCACTTTTATTCCATAGGCTGGGATCCGCACTATGCAGCTGTTGCAAGAGCACATTGTTCACTGGCTGTCCACTGGTTTCAAAAACAATGTTTGAATGATGGATGGCGCTAAATACAGGGACATTCTTGAGGGAAACCTGTTTCAGTCTTCTAGAGATTTGAGACTGGGACGGAGGTTCACCTTCCAGCAGGACAATGACCCTAAGCATACTGCTAAAGCAACACTCGAGTGGTTTAAGGGGAAACATTTAAATGTCTTGGAATGGCCTAGTCAAAGCCCAGACTTCAATCCAATTGAGAATCTGTGGTATGACTTAAAGATTGCTGTACACCAGCGGAACCCATCCAACTTGAAGGAGCTGGAGCAGTTTTGCCTTGAAGAATGGGCAAAAATCCTGGTGGCTAGATGTGCCAAGCTTATAGAGACATACCCCAAGAGACTTGCAGCTGTAATTGCTACAAAAGGTGGCTCTACAAAGTATTGACTTTGGGGGGGGGGGGGGGGTGAATAGTTATGCATGCTCAAGTTTTCTGTTTTTTTTGTCTTATTTCTTGTTTGATTCACAAAAAAAATGTTTTTGCATCTTCAAAGTGATAGGCATGTTGTGTAAATCAAATGATACAAACCCACCCAAAAATCAATTTTAGTTCCAGGTTGTAAGGCAACAAAATAGGAAAAATGCCAAGGGGGGTGAATACTTTCGCAAGCCACTGTAGATGTAATCCGTTACTCAACCCTGTGTGTGTGTGTGTGTGTGACAGGAGAGAGGCTGCAGGAGGTTTGCCATCAGAAGCAGAGACAGGAGGAGAGACAGAGATACATGGACATGGTGAGAGGAAACTACCGGGGGGGTGTGTGTGTTAAGATCAGTAGAGGTGGTAGTGACCCCTGATATAGTGGTCTCCTGATCAGTAGAGGTGGTAGTGACCCCTGATATAGTGGTCTCCTGATCAGTAGAGGTGGTAGTGACCCCTGATATAGTGGTCTCCTGATCAGTAGAGGTGGTAGTGACCCCTGATATAGTGGTCTCCTGATCATACATCCATCTGATGTACAGACCTTTAACTGATTACACAGAGAGAGAGAGGATCGGGGGCCTCCACACACACACACACACACACACACACACACACACACACACACACACACACACACACACACGTGTCCACACAGCATATTCCTAATGGTCTATCAGCCAGTGAAAAACCGTCTCTCTCTGTCTCCCTCCTGTAAATCAACCTTATAGCCTGTTTACTAATTACTGCTGCTGCACACACTGGTCTTCAACATTACCTACTGTACGCACGCACGTGTGTGTGTGTGTGTGTGTGTGTTTGTGTGTGTGTGTGTGTGTGTGTGTGTGTGTGTGTGTGTGTGTGTGTGTGTGTGTGTGTGTGTGTGTGTGTGTGTGTGTGTGTGTGTGTGTGTGTGTGTGTGTGTGTGTGTGGGGCAGGGGTTTGAACCGGTTCAGGGAGCAGAAAGGATAACTGGAAAAGGAAGATATTTTTAGAGGATCAGAATCAGACCCGGGAACCAAAGTGATCTGATGCCTGCAGTCTACTGACCTGTAGTCTACTGACCTGTAGTCTACTGACCTGTAGTCTACTGACCTGTAGCTACTGACCTGTAGTCTACTGACTGATACCTGTAGTCTACTGACCTGTAGCCTACTGACCTGTAGTCTACTGACCGTAGTCTACTGACCTGTAGTCTACTGACCTGTAGTCTACTGACCTGTAGTCTACTGACCTGTAGTCTACTGACCTGTAGTCTACTGACCTGTAGTCTACTGACCTGCAGTCTACTGACCTGTAGTCTACTGACCTGTAGTCTACTGACCTGTAGTCTACTGACCTGATGACCTGTAGTCTACTGACCTGCAGTCTACTGACCTGTAGTCTACTGACCTGTAGTCTACTGACCTGAGTCTACTGTAGTCTACTGACCTTACAGTCTACTGACCTGTAGTCTACTGACCTGTAGTCTACTGACCTGTAGTCTACTGACCTGATACCTGTAGTCTACTGACCTGTAGTCTACTGACCTGATACCTGTAGTCTACTGACCTGTAGTCTACTGACTGATACCTGTAGTCTACTGACCTGTAGTCTACTGACCTGTAGTCTACTGACCTGTAGTCTACTGACCTAGTCTACTGACCTGTAGTCTACTGACCTGATACCTGTAGTCTACTGACCTGTAGTCTACTGACCTGTAGTCTACTGTAGCTGACGTTACAGACGTGACCTGTAGTCTACTGACCTGTAGTCTACTGACCTGTAGTCTACTGACCTGTAGTCTACTGACCTGTAGTCTACTGACCTGTAGTCTACTGACCTGATACCTGTAGTCTACTGACCTGTAGTCTACTGACCTGTAGTCTACTGACCTGTAGTCTACTGACCTGTAGCTATGACCTGTAGTCTACTGACCTGTAGTCTACTGACTGATACCTGTAGTCTACTGACCTGCAGTCTACTGACCTGTAGTCTACTGACCTGTAGTCTACTGACCTGTAGTCTACTGACCTAGATACTGACCTGTAGTCTACTGACCTGTAGTCTACTGACCTGATACCTGTAGTCTACTGACCTGTAGTCTACTGACCTGTAGTCTACTGACCTGTAGTCTACTGACCTGTATTTACTGACCTGTACGTACAGACTAACCTGTAGTCTACTGACCTGTAGTCTACTGACCTGTAGTCTACTGACCTGTAGTCTACTGACCTGTAGTCTACTGACCTGTAGTCTACTGACCTGTAGTCTACTGACCTGTAGTCTACTGACCTGTAGTCTACTGACCTGTAGTCTACTGACCTGTAGTCTACTGACCTGTAGTCTACTGACCTGTAGTCTACTGACCTGTAGTCTACTGACCTGTAGTCTACTGACCTGACCTGTAGTCTACTGACCTGTAGTCTACTGACCTGTAGTCTACTGACCTGTAGTCTACTGACCTGTAGTCTACTGACCTGATACCTGTAGTCTACTGACCTGTAGTCTACTGACCTGTAGTCTACTGACCTGTAGTCTACTGACCTGTAGTCTACTGACCTGTAGTCTACTGACCTGTAGTCTACTGACCTGTAGTCTACTGACCTGATACCTGTAGTCTACTGACCTGTAGTCTACTGACCTGTAGTCTACTGACCTGATACCTGTAGTCTACTGACCTGTAGTCTACTGACCTGATACCTGTAGTCTACTGACCTGTAGTCTACTGACCTGTAGTCTACTGACCTGTAGTCTACTGACCTGATACCTGTAGTCTACTGACCTGTAGTCTACTGACCTGATACCTGTAGTCTACTGACCTGCAGTCTACTGACCTGTAGTCTACTGACCTGTAGTCTACTGACCTGTAGCTACTGACCTGTAGTCTACTGACCTGTAGTCTACTGACCTGTAGTCTACTGACCTGTAGTCTACTGACCTGTAGTCTACTGACCTGTAGTCTACTGACCTGTAGTCTACTGACCTGTAGTCTACTGACCTGTAGTCTACTGACCTGTAGTCTACTGACCTGTAGTCTACTGACCTGTAGTCTACTGACCTGTAGTCTACTGACCTGTAGCTACTGACCTGTAGTCTACTGACCTGTAGTCTACTGACCTGTAGTCTACTGACCTGATACCTGTAGTCTACTGACCTGTAGTCTACTGACCTGTAGTCTACTGACCTGTAGTCTACTGACCTGATACCTGTAGTCTACTGACCTGTAGTCTACTGACCTGTAGTCTACTGACCTGTAGTCTACTGACCTGTAGTCTACTGACCTGTAGTCTACTGACCTGATACCTGTAGTCTACTGACCTGTAGTCTACTGACCTGTAGTCTACCTGTAGTCTACTGACCTGTAGTCTACTGACCTGTAGTCTACTGACCTGATACCTGTAGTCTACTGACCTGTAGTCTACTGACCTGATACCTGTAGTCTACTGACCTGCAGTCTACTGACCTGTAGTCTACTGACCTGTAGTCTACTGACCTGTAGTCTACTGACCTGATACCTGTAGTCTACTGACCTGTAGTCTACTGACCTGATACCTGTAGTCTACTGACCTGCAGTCTACTGACCTGTAGTCTACTGACCTGTAGTCTACTGACCTGTAGCTACTGACCTGTAGTCTACTGACCTGTAGTCTACTGACCTGTAGTCTACTGACCTGCAGTCTACTGACCTGTAGTCTACTGACCTGTAGTCTACTGACCTGTAGTCTACTGACCTGATACCTGTAGTCTACTGACCTGTAGTCTACTGACCTGTAGTCTACTGACCTGTAGTCTACTGACCTGATACCTGTAGTCTACTGACCTACTGACCTGTAGTCTACTGACCTGTAGTCTACTGACCTGTAGTCTACTGACCTGTAGTCTACTGACCTGTAGCTACTGACCTGTAGTCTACTGACCTGTAGTCTACTAGACTACTGTAGTAGTCTACTGACTGTAGTCTACTGACCTGTAGTCTACTGACCTGTAGTCTACTGACCTGCAGTCTACTGACCTGTAGTCTACTGACCTGTAGTCTACTGACCTGTAGTCTACTGACCTGTAGTCTACTGACCTGTAGTCTACTGACCTGTAGTCTACTGCAGTCTACTGACCTGTAGTCTACTGACCTGTAGTCTACTGACCTGTAGTCTACTGACCTGTAGCTACTGACCTGTAGTCTACTGACCTGTGATACCTGTAGTCTACTGACCTGTAGTCTACTGACCTGTAGTCTACTGACCTGATACCTGTAGTCTACTGACCTGTAGTCTACTGACCTGACCTGTAGTCTACTGACCTGTAGTCTACTGACCTGTAGTCTACTGACCTGATACCTGTAGCTACTGACCTGTAGTCTACTACTGACCTGATACCTGTAGTCTACTGACCTGTAGTCTACTGACCTGTAGTAGTCTACTGACCTGTAGTACTGACTGTAGTCTACTGACCTGATACCTGTAGTCTACTGACCTGTAGTCTACTGACCTGTAGTCTACTGTAGCTACTGACGTGATTCAGAAATGTTTTATTACAGAATAATGGATCAACTTCAATGCTAGTTAAGGATACTATAGTTATCACGTTTCAGATTGGATTTATTAACTACAAAAAGGAAAGATGTGTTCTGGTCCAACATTAATAATAATAAATAAATAATAATATGCCATTTAGCAGACGCTTTTTTCCAAAGCGACTTACAGTCATGTGTGCATACATTTTTACGTATGGGTGGTCCCGGGGATCGAACCCCACTACCCTGGCGTTACAAGCGCCGTGCTCTACCAGCTGAGCTACAGAAGCCAACTCTCTGAAGTTCAAAGACATTCAAAGTCCCTCCATAGAAGCCGCTCCTCCGTAGGTATAATTCTGTGGGCCTAATTCAGATAATGCAGGTCATCACAACAAGATGTCCAGCGCTTCAAGACATGACTCCTCCACCCTCTCTCGCTCTTTCCCCACCCGCAAAATTTCAGTCGCATCTTGCGCCCTACACTTGTCTGTCCAATGCTTGTAAATAGCTTGTAAATAGCTTGTAAATAGCTTGTAAATAGCTTGGAAATAGCTTGGAAATAGCTTGGAAATAGCTTGGAAATAGCTTGTAAATAGCTTGGAAATAGCTTGTAAATAGCATGTAAATAGATTGTAAATAGCTTGTAAATAGCTTGTAAATAGCTTGTAAATAGCATGTAAATAGATTGTAAATAGCTTGTAAATAGCTTGTAAATAGCTTGTAAATAGCTTGTAAATAGCATGTAAATAGCTTGTAAATAGCTTGTAAATAGCTTGTAAATAGCTTGTAAATAGCTTGTAAATAGCTTGTAAATAGCATGTAAATAGCTTGTAAATAGCATGTAAATAGATTGTAAATAGCTTGTAAATAGCTTGTAAATAGCTTGGAAATAGCTTGTAAATAGCTTGTAAATAGCTTGTAAATAGCTTGTAAATAGCATGTAAATAGCTTGTAAATAGCTTGTAAATAGATTGTAAATAGCATGTAAATAGCATGTAAATAGCTTGTAAATAGCATGTAAATAGCTTGGAAATAGCTTGTAAATAGCTTGTAAATAGCTTGTAAATAGCATGTAAATAGCTTGTAAATAGCATGTAAATAGCTTGTAAATAGCTTGTAAATAGCTTGTAAATAGCTTGTAAATAGCATGTAAATAGCTTGTAAATAGCATGTAAATAGATTGTAAATAGCTTGTAAATAGCTTGTAAATAGCTTGTAAATAGCTTGTAAATAGCATGTAAATAGCTTGTAAATAGCTTGTAAATAGCTTGTAAATAGCATGTAAATAGCATGTAAATAGCTTGTAAATAGCATGTAAATAGCTTGGAAATAGCTTGTAAATAGCTTGTAAATAGCTTGTAAATAGCTTGGAAATAGCTGCCCACTCCATAGCAAGCTGCTCTACTCTATCCGCACTGATTGGTGAAGTCATTTAATTTCATCATAAGCCCACTGATATTGCCAACTACTTTCATGACTTTTTCATTGGCAAGATCAGCAAACTTATGCATGACATGCCAGCAACAAGCGCTGACACTACACATCCAAGTATATCTGACCAAATTATGAAAGACAAGCATTGTACTTTTAAATTCCGTAAAATGAGTGTGGAACAGGTTAAACAATTATTGTTGTCTATCAACAATGACAAGCCACCGGGGTCTGACAATCTGGATGGAAAATTACTGAGGATAATAGCGGACGATATTGCCACTCCTATTTGCCATATCTTCAAGCCTGTTTGAAAGTGTGTGCCCTCAGGCCTGGAGGGAAGCTAAAGTAATTCCGCTACCCAAGAACAGTAAAGCCCCCTTTACTGGCTCAAATAGCCCACCAATCAGCCTGTTACCAACCCTTAGTAAACTTCTGGAAGAAATGGTGTTTGACCAGATACAATGCTATTTTACAGTAAACAAATTATCAAAAGATTTTCAGCACGCTTATAGGGAAGGACATTCAACAAGCACAGCAATTACACAAATGACTGATGATTGGCTGAGAGAAATTTATGATAATTGATGTGGGGGCTGTTTTGTTAGACTTGGTCAGGTGCCACAAAGAGGGACTTAGAAAAATTGCAGTTGGCTCAGAACAGGGCAGCACGGCTGGCCCTTAAAAGTACACAGAGAGCTAACATGAATGATATGCATATCAGTCTCTCATGGCTCAAAGTAGAAGAGAGATTTACGTCATCACTTCTTGTTTTTGTAAGAAGTATTGACAAGCTAAATGTACCGAGCTGTCTGTTTAAACTACTAGCACATAGCTCGGACACCCATGCATACCCCACAAGACATGCCACCAGAGGTCTCTTCACAGTCCCCAAGTCCAGAACAGACTATGGGAGGTGCACAGTACTACATAGAGCCATGACTACATGGAACTCTATTCCACATCAGGTAACTGATGCCAGCAGTAGAATCAGATTTTAAAAAACAGGTAAAAATACACCTTATGGAACAGCGGGGACTGTGAAGAGACACACACAGAGGTATAGACACATGCTTACGCATACAATGTAATATTGTTGTATGGTGGTATTATACATTTTGTATTGTAGATATGTAGTGGTGTAATAATGTTATATGATGTACTGTTTTATCTTTTGTTTTACATGTAATGTAAGTGCTTTAATGTGTTTGGACCCCAGGAAGAGTAGCTGCTGCCTTGGCAACAGCTAAAAGAGATCCCTAATAAATACGAATACAAATGTCGAGCTAAATGTACAAAAAAAATGATTTCAGAGGTTTAAAAAGGAACAGAAAGGAATTATATAAACCAGTACTTTTTGGGGATTCGAACCGGTTTAGAACTTGATTTTGCTGGTCGGAAAAAATAATTGTGAACGTGTGATTTTTATATACTGTGTATATATACAGTGCCTTCGGAAAGTATTCAGACCCCTTTACTTTTCCCACATTTTGTTACGTTACAGCCTTATTCTAAAATTGATGTAAAAAAAAATTTGATTACATTGTTTTTTCCCATCATTAATCCACACACAATACCCCATAATGAGAAAGCAAAAACAGTTTTGTAGAAATTGTTGCTAATTTATAAAAGAAAAAAAGAAAAAGAAAAGTATTCAAAAACAGGTTTTTAGAAATGTCGGAAACTGGGAGACTAGTCAGGATCGAGGGAAAGATGAATGGAGCAAAGTACAGAGAGATCCTTGATGAAAACCTGCTCCAGAGCGCTCAGGACCTCAGACTGGGACAAAGGTTCACCTTCCAACAGGACAATGACCCTAAGCACACAGCCAAGACAACGAAGGAGTGGCTTCTGGACAAGTCTCTGAATGTCCTTGAAGTGCCCAGCCAGAGCCCGGACTTGAACCCGATCGAACATCTCTGGACAGACCTGAAAATAGCTATGCAGCGACCCTGATCGACCATTTCTGGTGCCATCTGTGGTAGGACGTGCGACGGGAGCTTGCCTGCCGGGACACCATGTTGTCCTTCACGCAACTGGTGGACATGGCCATCCGTTTGGACAACCTGCTGGCAGCCAGAGGACGTCCTGGAAGGGGTCTGCCTGTTCCCACCCCGGCCGACTCGGATCCCGAGCTGATGGAGCTGGGTGGAGCCGCCGTCCGAGAGAGCGGAGGACGACAGCGACACTGCCACTCTGGTGGCACGAAGGGACAATACACCACACGTTGTCGTGAACAAGGAGACGATCAGATTTAGTTATCCTCTCCCCCTCATTCCGTCAGTGATCGAGTCAATGCATGGGGCACGCTTCTTCACCAAATTAGATCTCAGGAGTGCGTACAACCTGGTGCGTATCCGAGAGGGGGATGAGTGGAAGACAGCATTCAGCACAACCACGGGGCATTATGAATACCTGGTGATGCCATAAGGTTTGATGAATGCTCCATCCGTCTTCCAGTCCTTTGTGAACGAGGTGTTTCGGGACATGCTTGGTCACGGTGTAGTGGTCTACATCGATGACATTCTGGTGTATTCCGCTACGCTCGCAGAGCATGTGTCCCTGGTTCGCAAAGTGCTGGCCCGACTGTTGGAAAATGACCTTTATGCCAAGGCAGAGAAGTGTATGTTTTTCCAGCAGTCCGTCTCCTTCCTCGGATACCGCATTACCACCTCAGGGGTGGAGATGGAGGGAGATCGCGTTTCAGCCGTGCGTAATTGGCCGACTCCAACCACGGTTAAGGAGGTGCAGCGCTTCCTTGGCTTCGCCAACTACTATCAGAGGTTTATCCGGGGCTTTGGCAAGGTCGCAGCTCCCATTACCTCCCTGTTGAAGGGTGGGCCGTCCCAGCTCCGCTGGTCTGCTGAGGCTGACATGTCCTTCAGTAACCTGAGGGTTCTGTTCACCTCAGCCCCGGTACTGGCCCACCCCGATCCATCACTACTGTTCGTAGTGGAGGTGGATGCGTCCGAGGTTGGGATAGGAGCTGTCCTGAAAAAACATACATCTCTAGTTTACACTGATGGGGATGTTTGTATTATGCTAATTATATTTTTGCGGGGGTGTGGACATCGACCTCAGGGGATTAAACACTATTATTGCACACAGAGTGAGTCCATGCAACTTATTATTTGACTTGTTAAGCACATTTTTTACTCCTGAACTTATTTAGGCTTGCCATAACAAAAGGGGTTGAATACTTACTGAGTAAAGTCATTTCAGCTTTCCATTTTTAATGAATTTTTAAAAAATTTGAAAACATTGTTCTACTTTGACATTATGGGGTATTGTATGTAGGCAAGTGAAATTTTTTTCTCTCAATTTAATAAATTTACAATTTAGGCTGTAACACAACAAAATGTGTAAAAAGTAAAGGGGTGTGAATCCTTTGTGAAGGCTCTTGGTGTGTGTGCTAGGCCAGACAGAGAGAGGAGATCATCATCATGCTTCATCAGAGACAGAGGATACAGGTGAAACACACACAGTGTGGGATTACTATACTTCGGAGGACTTTTTGAGGACCAACAATTGATTCCCATTCAAAATCCTATTTTCCCGAACCCTAAACCTAACCTTAACCTTAAACCTAACCCTAATTCTAACCCTAACCCCCTAAGCCTAAAATATACAGTGGGGAAAAAAAGTATTTAGTCAGCCACCAATTGTGCAAGTTCTCCCACTTTAAAAGATGAGAGAGGCCTGTAATTTTCATCATAGGGACACGTCAACTATGACAGACAAAATGAGAAATTTTTTTTTCCAGAAACTCACATTGTAGGATTTTTAATGAATTTATTTGCAAATTATGGTGGAAAATAAGTATTTGGTCAACTTCAAACAAGCAAGATTTCTGGCTCTCACAGACCTGTAACTTCTTCTTTAAGAGGCTCCTCTGTCCTCCACTCGTTACCTGTATTAATGGCACCTGTTTGAACTTGTTATCAGTATAAAAGACCACCTGTCCACAACCTCACAACAGTCACACTCCAACTCCACTACTATGGCCAAGACCAAAGAGCTGTCAAGGACACCAGAAACAAAATTGTAGACGTGCACAGGCTGGAAGACTGAATCTGCAATAGGTAAGCAGCTTGGTTTGAAAAAATCTACTGTGGGAGCAATTATTAATAATGGAAGACATACAAGACCACTGATAATCTCCCTCGATCTGGGGCTCCACGCAAGTTCTCACCCCGTGGGGTCAAAATGATCACAAGAACGGTGAGCAAAATCCCACAACCACACGGGATACTAGTGAATGACCTGCAGAGAGCTGGGACCAAAGTAACAAAGCCTACCATCAGTAACACTACTACGCCGCCAGTGACTCAAATCCTGCAGTGTCAGGTCCCAGACGTGTCCCCCTGCTTAAGCCAGTACATGTCCAGGCACGTCTGAAGTTTGCTAGAGTGCATTTGGATGATTCCAGAAGAGGATTGGGAGAATGTCATATGAAACCAAAATATAACTTTTTGGTAAAAACTCACCTCGTCCGTGTTTTTTTTATTTTTTATTTTTTTTATTTTTTTTTTCACCTTTATTTAACTAGGTAAGCCATTTGAGAACAGGTTCTCATTTACAACTGCGACCTGGCCAAGATAAAGCAAAGTAGTGCAATAAAACAAAAAACACAGAGAGTTACATATGGGGTAAAAAAACATAAAGTCAGAATACAACGAAAATATAGGATACAGTGTGTGCAATGTAGCAAGTTATGGAGGTAAGGCAATAAAAATAGGCTATATAGTGCAGAATAATTACAATAGTTTAACACTGGAATGCTAGATGTGCAAGAGATGATGTGCAAATAGAGATACTGGGGTGCAAAAGAGCAAAATAAATAACAATATAGGGATGAGGTAGTTGGGTGGGCTAATTTCAGATGGGCTGTGTGTACAGGTGCAGTGATCGGTAAGGTGCTCTGACAACTGATGCTTAAGTTTTGATGGGAGATAAGAGTCTCCAGCTTCAGAGATTTTTTGCAATTCGTTCCAGTCATTGGCAGCAGAGAACTGGAAGGAATGGCGGCCAAAGGAGGTGTTGGCTTTGGGAATGACCAGTGAGATATACCTGCTGGAGCGCAGACTACGGGTGGGTGCTGCTATGGTGACCAATGAGCTAAGATAAGGCGGGATTTGCCTAGCAGTGATTTATAGATGGCCTGGAGCCAGTGGGTTTGACGACGAACATGTAGTGAGGACCCAGCCAACAAGAGCGTACAGGTCACAGTGGTGGTAGTGTATGGGGCTTTGGAGACAAAACGGATGGCACTGTGATAGACTACATCCAAATTTGCTGAGTAGAGTGTTGGAGGCTATTTTGTAAATGACATCGCCGAAGTCAAGGATCGGTAGTATAGTCAGTTTTACGAGGCATGTTTGGCAGCATGAGTGAAGGAGGCTTTGTGCGAAATAGGAAGCCGATTCTAGATTTAACTTTGGATGGAGATTCTTTATGTGAGTCTGGAAGTTGAGTTTACAGTCTAACCAGACACCTAGATATTTGTAGTTGTCCACATACTCTAGGTCAGACCCGTCGAGAGTGGTGATTCTAGTCGGGTGGGCGGGTGCTAGCAGCGTTCGATTGAAAAGCATGCATTTAGTTTTACTAGTGTTTAAGAGCAGTTGAAGGCTACTGAAGGATTGTTGTATGGCATTGAAGCTCGTTTGGAGGTTTGTTAACACAGTGTCCAATGAAGGGCCAGATGTATACAAAATGGTGTCGTCTGCCGTAGCGGTGGATCTGAGAGTCACCAGCAGCAAGAGCGAACATCATTGATATACACGGAGAAAGTGTCGGCCCAAGAATTGAACCCTGTGGCACCCCCATAGAAGACTGCCATAGGTCCAGACAACAGGCCCTCCGATTTGACACACTGACTCTATCTGCGAAGTAGTTTGGTGAACAGGCGAGGCAGTCATTTGAGAAACCACAGGCTATTTAGTCTGCCAATAAGAATGCGGTGAGTTGACAGAGTCGAAAGCCTTGGCCAGGTCGATGAAGACGGCTGACACAGTACTGTCTATTATCAATCGTGTTATAATATCGTTTAGGACCTTGAGCGTGGCTGAAGTGCCACCCGTGACCAGCTCGGAAACCGGATTGCATAGCGAGAAGGTACGGTGGTATTCGAAATGGTCGGTGATCTGTTTGTTAACTTGGCTTTCGAATACTTTCGTACAAGGCAGGGGCAGGATGGATATAGGTCTGTAGCAGTTTGGATCTAGAGTGTCACCCCCTTGAAGAGGGGATGACCGCGGCAAGCTTTCCAATCTCTGGGATCTCAGACGTTATGAAAGAGAGGTTGAACAGACTAGTAATAGGGGTTGCGACAAATTTTTGTTTTTCGGCGGCTAGTTTTAGAAAGAAAGGGTCCAGATTGTCTAGCCCAGCTGATTTGTAGGGGTCCAGATTTTGCAGCGCTTTCAAAACATCAGCTGTCTGAATTTGTGTGAAGGAGAAGCGGGGGGGGCATGGGCAAGTTGCAGCAGAGGGTGCCAGAGTTGGTGGCCGGGTTAGTGGTACCAGATGGAAAGCATGGCCAGCTGTAGCAAATGCTTGTTGAAATTCTCGATTATTGTAGATTTATCGGTGGTGATAGTGTTTCCTAGCCTCAGTGCAGTGGGGCAGCTGGGAGGAAGTGCTCTTATTCTCCATGGACTTTACAGTGTCCCAAAACTTTTTTGGAGTTGTGCTACAGGATTGCAAATTTCTGTTTGAAAAAGTTAGCCTTTGCTTCCTGACTGCTTGTGTAATATTGGTTCCTAACTTCCCTGAAAAGTTGCATATCGCGGGGGCTATTTGATGCTAATGCTGTACGCCACAGGATGTTTTTTGTGCTGGTCAAGGGCAGTCAAGTCTGAGAGAACAGGGGCTATATCGGTTCTTAGTTCTGTATTTTTTTGAATGGGGCATGTTTATTTAAGATTGAGAGGAATTACTTTTAAGGACAACCAGGCATCCTGTTTGGAGGACAAAGAATGCTGAGTTGCATCCAAAGAACACCATACCTACTGTGAAGCATGGGGGTGGAAACTCATGCTTTGGGGCTGTTTTTTCTGCGAAAGGGACCAGGACGACTGATCCGTGTAAAGGAAAGAATGAATGGGGCCATGTATCGTGAGATTTTGAGTGAAAACCTCCTTCCATCAGCAAGGGCATTGAAGATGACACGTGGCTGGGTCTTTCAGCATGACAATGATCCCAAACACACCGCCCCGGAGCAACGAAGGAGTGGCTTCGTAAGAAGCATTTCAAGGTCCTGGAGTGGCCTGGCCAGTCTCCAGATCTCAATCCCAATCCCAGAAAAATCTTTGAGGGAGTTGAAAGTCTGTGTTGCCCACGACAGCCCCAAAACATCACTGCTCTAGAGGAGATCTGCATGGAGGAATGGGCCAAAAATACCAGCGAAAAAAACCTTGTGAAGACTTACAGAAAACGTTTGACCTGTGTCATTTGCCAACAAAGGGTATACAACAAAGTATTGAGAAAACTTTTGTTATTGACCAGAATACTTATTTTCCACCATCATTTGAAAATAAATTCATTAAAATTCCTACAATTTGATTTCTGGCAAAAAAAATCTCATTTGTCTGTCATAGTTGACGTGTACCTATGATGAAAATTACAGGCCTCTCTCATCTTTTTAGTTGGGAGAACTTGCACATTGGTGGCTGACTAAATACTTTTTTTCCCCACTGTATATATATTTTTATTGTTTACTATTCTCTTGTGATTGACTTCTGGTCTGGGCTTCTGGGCCCGTATCTCTAAAGAATTTTTGTGCAAAAAGTGGCTCCTAGCGGCCAATTCTAAGAGAAATTCTCAGAGGCATGACGTTTTTCTTAGAATTTCCCCTAAAAGTGACACGAAAATCCCCAGTTAATATAAAAGCTATTCCTCAAGAGTCCTAGTGCTTAAAAGGGCTCCTAAGGCGAGGATCTGCTAAGAGCAGGGAAGAGGACTTTTTAGTGGCTTAGGAGTTACCCTAAGCAGCTGCCACAAAATTGCCAACAGAGGAGGCAGGAGAGATGTCCTGCAAACACGTGGATGACAGGGAATTATTGAGACGCTACAGATTGGATCGTGCAGGATCATGTTTGTGGTGGATCTCCTTAGAGATGCAATTACTTCACCAACTCGAGACGCCACAAACGCTATTACACCGGAGAAGAAAGTAATCACAACCCTGAGGTATTTGGCAACAGGGAAAATGCAACAATGCAGCAGTGATGACTTGGGTCTGTCCCAATCCTCCGTCAGCAGAGTCATCACCCAAACACTGCAGCTTTGTCACAACCTAATATTGTGACACAATTTGTTTCATTCCCGCTGGATGCCCGCACTTTACACACACATAAAAGGGCATTTATGGACATTGCAGGATTCCTGGCGTTGTGGGTGTAATTGATGGAACACATGTGAGAATAATTGCGCCATCAGAGGACGAGGCTGTCTTTGTTAACAGGAAGAATTTCCACAGCATCAATGTGCAAATAGTGTTCAATGCGGCCTGGAAGATTTTGGACATTGTGGCTAAATGGCCAGGCTCCACACATGATGCGAGAATGCTCTCCGAGAGTGGCATCAGACAGCTTTTTGAGAGACGCTATGTGCCAGCTAATTGCCACTTGTTAGGGGACAGTGGCTTACCCATGCAAACCATGGCTCCTTACACCTTACCTCCAGCCACGCCAGGGCCCCAACTAAACTATAACAGGTAAGCCAAACAATACAAAATCATGGGAATGAAATGCAAGCAATATGTTAGAGCATCCAAGTAGTGCAATATTTCCATCAAATAATTAAAGTCTGTATTCTATTGTAGGGCCCACAAGACAACAAGCGGTGGTGGTGGAGCGTGGCATAGGCCAGCTTAAGAGGCGCTTTCATTTCTCCCACGGAGAGGTGCGGCTGAGGCCTGAAAAAGTCAGCAAACTCATCATAGCCTGTGCAATATTACACAATATTTGCAAGGTTAGACAGATTGCAGAACCTCTGGAGGATGGCGATGAGGATGAGGATGGAGACAACGATGAGGATGGTGGGTGAAGAAGATATTCACATTCCACAGGGGAACCTAGCCCAGAGTGGACTGCCTTACAGGGCAAACTTCACAAATTTACATTTCAGGCAAGCTGTAGCCCCATGTCATTTGAGAACTTGTGATGGTATAAGAACTACCACAGTTTTACTGCACATCACCTGCAACTGTTAAATGCAAGACACAGAACACAATCTCTAAATGGTTTATTTTTTAGGTGTTCAATTTTAAGGCGGTAGTACTCCTCCTGAAGGGAAAGGACTTTTTTTTGTTGTTCAAACACATCAATTGTGAGTTGCAATCTTCTCTCCTGCAGGGATGCTGACGGAGCAGGTGCTGCGGATGGGAATGGTGTTTGATCCGCCGGGCTATCCTGAGTAGCATCTGCAGATGGTTTTCAGGCGGCAAACTTGATGGGCCCGGTTCTTGTGATGGCTCTTCCATGCTACGAAATAACATAGCCTAGTTTAATTATTGTTTTGATTAAATTAATTTTAATACAATGAGCATGGATAACACATGAAATGGCTTCTGCAATGAATAAACACTGTTGATATGAATAACCCTGTGTCCTACCTTTGCTGCATTTCAAGGGCCTGCATCATTGACGTGTCAATGCCTGTTGGCAGCCCGGTGACACTGACCTCAGAGTGTTCCCAGGACTTGAAAGACAGTGTCGGCCACCTGGGACAGCCGCTTTGCAGGTGGTCACCCCCTAGAAAGAAACAGTCAATGAACACAGTACTTAGGCATGTAAATTAACTTTGCCAGGCAGGAGCAAATTGCCAGATTATGTGGTAGGCTATAGTATTTGCTCCCTGTGAGTGAGGATTCCCGCTGTGTGCTGCAATCTCTCTTTTTGCCTTGGACTGCAGCACATACCACCTTTTCTCACAATCGTCGCCTGTCCGCACCACCAGTGGAAAAGAGGCATTGATGTTTGGGATATTGTGTCCCAGGCGCGCCTCTTGCCTTGGCTAGTGACAGTTGGGCCAAATTTTTCTCGTAACATACCTTTATGTTCGTTCACCAACTGGGCCAGCAACAACCTTGCTCCTCAGTCCAGTTCGGCTTGCGATTCCTTTTTTTTCTCCATTTTCTGTGTTTGTAGGATATTTGTTAACAAGCCTTCATAAATAGACCAGCCAGCAATCACAGACATTGTTTAAAGCTGAGCTGTGTTACCCTCGTTAAGTTCACACTGAGTTGTAACGTTGCAATTTCTACTTCATTAAGGACAGCCCCTTGAGATAGGCCATCTTGTTTTCAATGGGTCCATATGGAAGTGAAAGTACAAATATGCTAGGATATTAATATGAGCAAATGAGACACAAATCATTATTTGAACAGGGTGTAATGAGCTTAAGTTTTTCACATATTTTAGATTCTAATGTTAGGCTATAACCCCTACAGCTTACTATTCATTTTCCAGATATTTTCTTGAATGTGAAATATTATTTACAATTATAGTCTGCATAAGATTAGAGTGTATAATTATGTTTTATTGATTTGAGGGTACATCCTTTGCTCATTATCACCCAAAGTTCATTTTCATCAAACTTGTAGGATCAACCAATCACGGCTTTTGAAATGATGACTCATACCTAGCAACGGGGTCAACCACACCTCCTCACTAAGATAGGATTTTTCATCCATTCCTGGCTCAGAGTTCACTGAAAATGTTCTGGAATCACTTCTAAGCTAAAACTCCTGGCAAGGAATTTTTAGGTTAAGTTAGGAGCTCTCTGAGAGGATTCTCAGAATCTTTAAGGATACGGGGTCTGGACTTCTGGTCTGGACTTCTGGTCTGGACTTCTGGTCTGGACTTCTGGTCTTCACAAGAATAGCACTATAGTGCACACACACACGAACACACGAACACAACGTACAGCACGTGATCACTGGATGTTCAGGTCACAAGACCCTGTTAGCTTAATGGGTGCAAGGCTAATGCAAGGCTAATGCAAGGCTAATGCAATGCAAGGCTAATGCAAGGCTAATGCAATGCAAGGCTAATGCAAGTCTAATGCAAGGCTAATGCAATGCAAGGCTAATGCAAGGCTAATGCAATGCAAGGCTAATGCAAGGCTAATGCAAGGCTAATGCAAGGCTAATGCAAGGCTAATGCAAGGCTAATGCAATGCAAGGCTAATGCAAGGCTA